>JAOTAY010000191.1:17388503-17399713 GCA_025629805.1 Erythroxylum baracoense
ATGCGTGACAAACTAGCTTGTGAGTCGGTAGAAGTTGGAAGAAACTGGAAGTTTGAAATTTGGGTAGAGAGAAGTGAGAGTGTTTAAAGGTTTAAAGCTTAAAGAGATAAACTAAAAATGAAAGTGAGTGAAAAAAGTGAACTTACACATGAATATATAGGTGATTAGAGGGTAAAATGGTAAATTTTGATAATGATTGTCACGTGTCCCCCTTTTTTATCGTAAGTCACGATCGTGGCCTACACTTTTTCCACAGATAAATTTATTTTTTTTCCTTTTGTCCTTCTCCACTTTCTGAAATCACTTCTTAACTTTTTATGGCCCTTTCACCTCTCTTTGCGTACCTCATCGATCATCAAATTCATATCGAAGTCCTATGCCTTTCCAATTTTATTTGTAAACAAAATAACTTAACTACATAATTCAAATTATCAAAACTCAAGTGAAATAACATTCCATGGGTTGCCTCCCATCTAGTGCTTATTTTAACGTTGGTAGATCGATGCTCTTCTTTACTCACGGTGGTTCAAATGAATGGTGTAATGGTAGTGCAATCACTGATCTCACAATTTGCGCATGAGCTACCATGCTCTGTTTTCTGCCTTCCTTATGATTCTCCTACCTTTGCCTTCTTCTATGCGATCATTTATTTCTGAATGTATTCCTAGGATCCTCAATATCTTCCCATTGTCCTCGAGGTTCAGTTTTTTTGATATTGGTTGGAGGTAAAGGAGAATTTTTGTCTTTCTTTAACACTTTGAAGATTATTTATTGCTTTCCTACCCTCAGAGTTAGCTTTCCCCTATCAACGTCAATTATTGAGTGAGTAGTGGCCAGGAACGGTCATCCAAGGACCATAGGGGTTTCCAAATCTTCTCCAATATCTAATATATAGAAGTCTGTGGAAAAGGTAAATTTATCAGTTTGTATTTGCACATCCTTAATAATCCCCTTTGGTTAATGAATTGTTATCTCGGTCGTCTTTACTAACATCTTTGTGGGTTCTAAATCTCCTAACCCTAACTTTTGACTAAAGGTATAGGGCATCATATTGATAATCACTCCCAAATCTGCGAATGCCCTGTCTATGTTGACTCCATTGATACTGTAAGAATGTAAAAATCCCCTAGGTCCTCTTTCTTATATGTTATGTTAGGGTTTTCTTCCACTATGTGCCCCTTAACCTTCTTTTTGACTAATTCTTTTAGGTTGAGCCTCGTTTGTAGTTGTTCCGTTATATCCTCAACCTTATTTGATTCAACATCCTTAAAATTCGTTGTTGCCCTACTTGAAATTGACTTCCGCTAGGCTATAATAGGGTATGGAACTTCAGGTTGAGGTTCTTTGATTGTCTCACTTACGAGCTCACTTGAAAGGAATCCTTAATTACTTGTCCTTTTCCTTTATCTTCCTCTTCCTTCACATGTTCAAGTTCCTTTTCCTAGGTTTGAGTGATGGCTATGATCCGTTCCTTTAGTTAGACTCGGTATTGCTTGGAAGGGTTCCCGCATTTTGAGTAGATATTGCCTCTACTAGTTGATCTATTTGGACCTTTAGATTGTGTATTGAAGAGGCGTGGTTCTTAGTGACTTGCTCGAATTTACTTTCAAGCCTCTTGTGTGCATCCTCCATACCTTCAATTTTATCTAAAATCTTATCCAACTTAGATTCCATTGAGCTTGGTTTATCTTATTGGAAGCCTGATTGTCCTTGAGGTCTGAACTATCCTTTACCATTATTTGTCCAAAAGAAGTTAGAGTGATTCTTCCACCCAAGGTTATAAGTGTTAAAGTAGGGATTGTTTCCCCCTCCTCATCTATACTGAGCTCTTATATAATTCACTTGCTCGAGATCGCTTTCCTTCATCAAGCAACAGTCTACCGTATCATAGTCCATTTATCCATAGAGTTCATACTTGAATTGCATAGCTTTCACTGAAGCTAAGGATGAAGTCATCATGTTGTTGAGCTGTCGCATCAAATTATCAATTTTAGCTTGCATTTCCATCATTTGATCAGCAACTACAATTCCTTTTTGTTCACGGAATGTAGTTGTTTATCTACTCCGTTCGTTTGTCCATAGGTAGCTATTACTCGCCATCTCCTCTATTAGCTTTTTTGCTTTAGCAACTATCTTTCTCATCAGTGATCCTCCTAAAGCTGCATCAATCGTGCCTCTCGTATGTGGGGTTACTCCATTATAGAATGTTTGCAACAAGAATTCCTTGGGTAAGTTGTGGTGTGTGCACTTCTGTTGCAATTCCTTGTATCTTTCTCACGTTTCTTAGATCGATTCCCCATCAATTTACTAGAAGTTGGTAATTTCCTTGATGATCTTAGTGGTCTTAGTCAGGGGAAAATATTTGTCTAAGAAAGCACAAACTAGCTAATCCCATGTCGTGACATTAGCTGGGTTAAGGGAATGATACCAAGCCTTTGCTCTATCTCTAAAGGTAAAAGGGAAAGGCCTAATTCTGACCTCATCTTCTAACATCTGATGGTACCGAAAGGTATCACAGATTTCAAGGAAGTTTACTAGATGTGCGTCGGGATCTTCGTTCGTTAGTCCATAAAACTAATAATTCTGTTGAAACATATTTAGGAGGGCTAGTTTGATTTCAAATGATGCTGCTTGTATGGGTGGCCTAGCTACTCTTTGGCTAGCCGCATTAAACTTTGGTCTCATGAAGTCCATAAATGTCCGTTGTTGACGTTCTTGGTTTGCTCCACGGTCCAAATTTTTTAAAATTCCTCGGCCATTGTTGATTTCGCAATTTCTTCTTCTTCTTTAAGCCGAGCTTTCTTAATGGTTCGTTTTAGTCGAGTGATCTCTAAATCTATAGTTTCAGCTATGCGACTCGAACCTTTCGTGACTCTTGTGTTCATGCAAGAACATGATTTCAGAAGTAGAAAAGAAAGAACAAAAACAAAAATTAAAAACTAACTAAACACCTTAAACTATAGATCTAAACTAATCGCCTCCCCAGTAATGACGCTGAAAACTTGATCGTGATTTCTGATGTGTGTAAGTTCTAATTAATAACCTCAATAATCCGTAAGCATACGGGTCGTTCGTGTAATACCTAAGGTTTTGATCCTATAAGAAGGGATAATCTAATCCTAAAATCTAAGGCTAAAACAATTCGCAGTAATTCAAAATGTAACAAAACTAAGGTAAGAATTTAATTCAATCATGCAACTCAATTCCAAGAATCAATTATGAAAATATTAACAAAGTAGCAGATGCAACACACACTCAAGAATCAACCTAAAGGAACTATCAATTAAGAGAAAGGGGAATTTTTACCTATCTTTAACGCTAACTTAATTGATTATAAATTATTGGATTATTAGTCCTAGACGATCCTAGGGTTGATTACTCTCTCTAGAGTTATAACTATTAACCCTAAATTTTAAACTCTAATCAGATTATGGAAAATTGCAATATCTCAAGTAACAATCTATCCAAAACCCTAATTAGATCTGAAGTTGTTCAATAAACTATCAGAAACCTATATGAAATCTCTCTTCACACAATTACTGATTTGATTAATTTCTCATTCTTATTAAATCACCTAACTCTCGTTAGCTCAATTTAATTATTTTTTATTCGATTCACCCTCTCAGTCTATTGCCAAATTATGCAATCACATAAATCAATCACAATAAATCCAATGAACATAAAACAATCAGATTTTATTAAATTAAAGATAAAAAAACCCGAAGGTGAGTATAGAATATCTCAACATTCACAATCTTACCATCAAACTATTATTCCTAATTATATACAATAATAAAAATATAAAATAATACAAAATACGATTCTAAAATGGAGACGGGAGGCAGTGACATCAGGAAACTCCAAATCTGGGATGTACGTCGATGTCGGCTTCTTCTCCACGTCTCTTTTCCTTCTTCTCTTTCTCAATCTCTCAATAATTCTCCTTAAGGTTTCTCTCCAAAATGGATGATGCAAAAGCTCCTTCATCTTCTTTGTCTTATTTTTTATATACCTTTTGTGTTCTAGGCAATCTTAGGATTTTTTCAGGGTCTGAAAGGTCCATAAACTCTCTCTAAACTTGATGTCTTTGAATGTCTACGCATCTGTTCGACGCAGGCCATGATCATGGGCCATATCTAAGCCTTCTGTCATGATCGTGGTAATTAGGCCATAATTGTGGGCCGTGACCTGGCCTTCTATCACGATCGTGGAATATAGGCTGATTCCAGTGCTTCTATTACGATCGTGGACCTAAGCCGTTGTTTCGGTCCGAGTATCTCTAAAACTTTTCCGTTCTTTAATATTGACCTTGAAATACTAAGAAATACATCAAGGTACCTCAAAGACACAATAACTATGCTTGAAGACTAGTACTAACTTATAAAAACACTTAAACACAATTAATTCACAAACTAATACAATTATAACCTAAACACATACTAAATGATTAAGTTAATACTTAAATACTTATACTTCTATTACGATCGTGGCTTGGGCTGTTGTTTCGGCCCGAGTGTCTTCGAAACTTCTTCGTTCTTCGGTATTGACCTTGAAACACTAACAAACACATCAAGGTATCTCAAAGACATAATAATTAAGCTCGAAGACTTGTACTAACCCATAAAAACACTTAAATACAATTAATTCATAAAATAATACAATTCTAACCTAAATACATACTAAACGATTAAGTTAATACTTAAATACTTATCAAACTAAACCCTAAAACATGATGCAATTCACACTTATTACATTCTCTTAATTTTGAGTTGACTTTGGATTTTCAATATCTTTGCTGGAACAGAAGTTTTTGGGTTTAAAAAGGTAAGATCATGCCAAATGTTAATAAGGAAAATTTATTAAAAAGATTCCTACAAGAAAGGAAGTAATTTCTTATGATTTTATTTTCTTTTGAGAATTAGACCATTATTTATATAAGGAGATAAATTCAATTTAAATTTTAAAATATTATAAAGTTATCATATCAAAATCATTAAATTTAAACCTTGAGCTAACAAGGAATGCACATGGTCCTAAGACAACGATGACCCAGATCCATGCAGTGCCTTCGGAGCTCAACCGAAGGTCTAAATGATATTTGCCCTATAATACTACTGGACATTTAATTTACCCTTTTTACGATATTTGCTCACTTAGGTTACGGTTTGCTCTGAACTAGTTCAAAAAATAGCATAGGAGATGCTTGCGTAGGCAAAAGATCACACCTTTACATACTTTTCCAGTGGTCAACTTTTGAATGTATGTCCTTCATTTTATGTTAAAGCATGAACAATAGGATAGGACAACTAAATGTATAGCTAGACATAATATAATAATACACCTATCTGTACAATCTATTACTATCATATATAGCACTCATTATTCTCTCTCTCTTGTAACAAACTTCTGTTATGAATATTATTATAAAAACATTCTTTGAAGGCTCAGAAAATCACTAAGCATATCATTTATATCTCGTGAGTTTTCATTTTTTAACTTGGTATCAGAGCTATAAGCAATGGCTACAACATCATCTGATGGTTCCTCAACAACTTTTGCTTCAGCGCCTCTTGTCAGACCTCTGTTGAACATATGCTCACTGTTTAATTCCTCAAGCCAGATTGCCTCCATCAAGTTGGACAGAGGCAATTATTTGGTGTGGGAATCAGTAGTGCTACCACTAATTGAAGGGAATCTTCTTCAATCTCACATAGATGGCACTCAAGTCACTCCACCGCGCCTTATTTCGGGAAAAACTGGAATGATTTCAAACCCAATTTTTGATGAGTGGTCTCTCTCAATCATCTTTTAGTTGGCTGGTTAAGGAACACCATGACCCTAGAGGTAGGAGCTCAACTCTTGCACTGCAAAACTATTCGAGAGATATGGGTTAGTGCACGAGAGCTAACCTGCACCTCGATGAAGTCACAGGTGACAATGCTCAAGATGGAGCTCCATCAAACCCAAAAATGCTCTCAAGATGGAAGAGTATCTCACTAAAATGAAGACCATCTCTAATCAACTAATGCTGGCAGGAGCTCCTGTAGCAACTAAAGATCTTATTCTTCATACGTTAAATGGCTTTGATGCAAACTAAAATGCAGTAGTAGTCAAGTTGGCAGATCAGCCAGATCTCACGTGGATTGACACACAATCTTCCTTACTTGCCTTTGAGAGTCGTCTTGAACAACTAAGTCATTTCTCCAATCTATATATTCAGCCTTCTGTAAACTTGGCTAAAAAAGATGAATATGATAAACCTTAACCAGCTTATCGCAACTCAGAATGTGGTTCATGGAGAAACTCTCGTGGTTTTCGTAGTAGTTAAGGAAGAGGACATAAAGGAGGCTATGACAAAACTGGACGTCCTTGCTATCACTTTTGTGAGAAACCTGGTCACTTCGCTGCAAATTGCTATCATAGGTCCTATAAAACTTTTCAACCACCAACTTACAGCTAAAGTTCAAACATCTATTCACCTCAAGCTTGCTACGCACAAACTCAATCTCAGCCAGTAACAGATCCATCTTGGTACACAAACAGCGGTGCTACATACCATGTCACATCTAACATTGATCAATTGGACTATTTTACTCCAGTGGGTAAGACACAGCTCTATACGTGCACTGGTGAGAAAATGCAAGTAACTGATATTGGCTCTACATCTTTGCCTATCTCTAATTTAACAATCCGATTGAATGATGGCTTATTAGTACCTTTAGCAACTAAAAACTTATTGAGTGTCAACAAACTCATTAGAGATAACGATGTTGATATGAACTTCACTAATGATAAATGTGTGAAGGACAAGAAGACGTGCAAATTTCTAGTGCACGGGAAAGCAAACAAGGATTGTATCCAATGGATAGAGTGGCGTGGGAGGCACAGGTGAATATGGCAAATTCTTCTCCTTCTGATTCTTCATCACAAAAGGAGAGTATGACTGAATTTGTCAAGTGGCATAACAAACTAGGACATCCTAGTAATAGGATCTTAAAAGAAATCTTGAATAAATGCAATGCTAATGTTTCTTTTAAAAAGTTTGTATGTGAAGCTTGCCAATACGATAAATCTAAATAATTGCATTTTTCAAGATCTGAGTCTCATGCTTCCTCTCCTTTAGAGCTAATACATACAGACATTTGGGGACCATAACCTATACAATCTACAAACGGTCATCGCTACTACATACATTTCCTAGATGATTTTAGTAGATATACATGGTTGTATCCACTAAAATATAAAGAAGAAGCTATACATGCATTCAACCTATTTCGGACATATGTTGAGAACAAGTTTGATACTAAGATAAAGGCTCTTCAATGTGATAATGGGATAGAATATAAACCATTCATTCCTCTCACACAAGCAGTGGGCATTCAAATGTGATTTACTTGCCCCCACACATCTGTTCAAAATGGTCGAGCTAAGAGGAAACATCGGTACATTGTTGAGATGGGTCTGACATTGCTTGCTCAGGCGCGTCTCCCTTTCACTTACCGGGTTGATGCTTTCCAAATGGCTGTCTACCTAATAAATAAAATGCTAACATCTACTTTAAACGGTGCAAATCCCTTACATCTGTTATACAAAGTTGAACCAAACTATAAGACACTCGAACCATTTGGGTGTGCTTGTTATCATGTTTGAAACCCTGCAATACTCACAAGTTTCAATTTCATAGCCAGAAGTGTGTATATCTTGGTCCTACCTCAAATTAGAAAGGTTATAAGTGTCTCAGCACAACTGGACGAATATATATTTCTAGACATGTTATCTTTGATGAGTCAACTAGGGACCGTTGATGAGTCAACTTTTCCACGCACTGAAGGGTTTCTTCATCGTCACTCGCCACCTTCCAAAAATGATTATGTCCTCCCACTAATCATCAACACTAAAAAATACAGGATTACCACTGAAGATGTGACAAAGAATCAAGAACAACACTCTCCTGTATTAGACTCTTTCAATCACACAGCAAGTCCAATTTCTACACCTTCGTCAAACTCAGAAACAACGGAGAATCCATACCAATCGAACTAAACTCAACTTTTGATACAATCTACGGATCAAGAACACAGTCCAATTCATGCCATTATACATCCTATGAGAACACATGTCAGTGATGGAGTATTTAAGCCCAACTATCCATTTACTGGATTTTTAGAAGCTGAGAATTCAAACTATTTATCTCGAGATTCAGAACCAAACTCAATGTCAGTTGCTTTAGCCTAACCTAAATGGAAGCAAGCTATGATTAATGAGTTCAAAGCACTACAACGAAACATGACATGGATGCTAGTACCCTACACTGGTAAAGAAAAACTAGTTCACTGTAGGTGGATTTTCAAAATCAAATTCAAGCCCGATGGCACCATCTTTAGACACAAGGCTAGACTTGTCGCGAATGGTTTTCAGCAGGAATCTGGTGTTGATTATGGAGAAACTTTTAGCCTTGTTATAAAGCCTACCACCATTCGTATTGTGATGACCATTGTAGTATCATTCAATTGGGAAATTCGGCAACTGGATGTAAATAACGCATTCGTTGATGGTTTTCTTTAGGAAGATGTCTACATGCAACATCCAGAAGGATTTACAGATCCACACCATCCAAAGCACATGTGTAAACTGAAAAAGGCCATTTATGGCTTAAAACAAGCACCTCGTGCTTGGTTTGATCGACTACATTTCACTCTGCTTCAGTAGGGGTTCACAAACTCAAAGAGTGATGTATCCTTATTCTTCATTCGACAGAAAAATCTTACAGTATTCTTTCTTGTTTACGTTGATGATATACTCATCACAAGCAACAACACCAACTACTTAAAGCTTCTTAAAAAGGCTAAATGCACTATTTTCTCTAAAGGATCTCGGTTCTGTATACTACTTCCTTAGGATTGAAGTCTATCAGGATAAGATGGGTTTTTATCTAAATCAAGGTAAGTATGTTTTAGACCTCCTAAAAAGATTCAACATGCTTAACTGTGCATTAGTCACAACTCTTATGGTTACTGGGAGACAACTCTCCAAAACAGGAGTACCTATGGAAGATCCTTCTTTATATCGAAGGATAATTGGCTCACTTCAGTACCTTATCAACACAAGACCAGATATAGCTTATTCGATCAATAAGCCAAGTTAATATATGTCTCAACCTACGAACATTCATCTTCAAGCTGTTAAGAGAGTACTTAGGTATTTGAAAGGAACTCATCATCTTGGGTTACATATCAAGCCCTTCAAGCTACCTCACTTAACAATCTTCACCGACGCTGACTGGGCCACAGACATTGACGATCGTAAGTCCACTGAAGGCATGTGTGTCTACCTAGGAAGTACTCTCATCTCATGGGCATCAAGAAAACAAAGAGTGGTGTCTAGGTCAAGCTCTGAGTCAGAATATCGAGCATTAGCAGTTGGTGCAGCAGAAATAAAATGGATACATTCGCTACTTTTTGAACTTGGATTAATACTGAAGCAACCTTTCATGATGTGGTGTGATAATTTAAGTGCAAGAGCATTGGCTGCCAATCCTATTCAACACACTCGTAGTAAACATATTGAAATAGACGTTCACTTCATCCGCGAATTATATCTAGCCGGCGTTATAAACATCGAGTACATACCATCTTCTCTCCAGGCTGCAGATGGTTTAACTAAAGCTCTAACATGCACGCCCTTCATGCAACACAGAGACAAACTCGGAGTGGCTATTACACCCTCTCGTTTGAGGGGGATGTTAAAGTGTGAACAATAAGATAGGACAGCTAGTGTATAGCTAGGCTAGATGTATAGCTAGAGGTAATATAATAATACACCTGTCTGTTACTTCGTACACAGCATTCATTGTTCTCTCTGTCCTTTGTAACAAACTTCTATGAATATCATTATAAAAACATTCTTTGAAGGCTCAGAAGATAACCGAGCAATCGTCCATATCTCGTGAGTTTTCATTTTCTAACTAGCTGCCACTGCTTCCGACACCGTCCGGTAGTTACCACTTCCGTCTGCGGCCACAACGACGTTAGGATTCAGCGTACGCGCCTGCAACAGCCTCCGGTCTCTTGCTGACAACCATTCAGGCCATTCTGTGTCACTCTCCTCCTCAAGCTTTCTTGCAGAAGTATGTGAACGTCCATCCTTGGCCATGTCTAAGTCCGTCATGTTTTTTACCATAGCCAATGAGTTGCTACAAAGACGAAAAACTTTTCTTTGACCTGCTTGAATCAATTTACGAATCTGACAGGGAAGGAATTAAGGAATACGTAATGAGTGTTAATGTAGGAACAGACAAACAGTTTAGCTTATAACCTAACAAAGTAAAAAGAGAATTAACCTTCTTGTCAGCTTCGTCGTGAGAGAAACCATCGAGGCAAGTTTCTTGGTTTGTCATTGCAGCACTTAGTAGACTCTTGAGGTCTTCAGCATGTCTTGATATGAACTTGCCCAAAGATGGATAGTTATGAAGGTCACTCAGAATCTTTGCTAGCTCTTCAAGTGTTTCTGCGGCCATTTGCAGACAATCTTTTATCGCTATCTTTTGGCGGTGTGTCAGAATCGTTCTGGCGAACGTCAGTCTCTTGATTGCGAAGGAATTCTTCCCCACCAAAGCCCTGGTTATGTTCACTGATAAAGCGATTACGTCCTTCGTGCTCTTTACTTTACTCGCAGCATCTGGGACAGCAGATATTGCTGAGAGACATAGCTCAGGATACAAGGTGTTGCTACACGAGGACTTGATGATGGCATGAGCTTCTGTGTGGTGGTTGCTGATTCTCTTGGAGTTGTTTTTAGAGGCTACAGTAGCCACAATGCAAACGATGGCAGTGAATAATAGGACGCAAGGTAAGAGACGCACGAAGAGCTTTTTCTTGTTCATGGATGTTGCAGTGCCATTTCTGGAGCTTATGTTGGAGTTAATTGTTTTGTGAAACCTTAAATGTTGAAGTTTGTAGAGGATCTTGCATTGGCAATTAAGACGAAGAAGAGAAGAAAAGTGAAGACCAAGCTGAAATCTCCCAAGCAACTCAGGAAGCTCGAAATTTTGATTCTGGGAACAATTCAGAAGCTTTTGCATCCAAAAGGTGAAATTCCGAAGATTGAAGATCAAAGGAAGAAGATGGTGAAGAAGCTGAAGAAGGTTTCAGGAAGTTTGATGCAACCTGCTGAAGTTCATAAAACCTGAAGAAGTTTTTGAAGCAGAACTG
>JAOTAY010000191.1:17421797-17453849 GCA_025629805.1 Erythroxylum baracoense
TCTCTCTCGAGTTATAATTCTTAACCCTAATTGATGATCCCTAATTTAAATTATGGAATCATGATCTCTCGATTCACAATTCACCCAAAACTTAAATTAGTTCTAAGTTGTCTATTAACCTACCGGGAGTCTATGCTCAATCTCTCATTACACGACTCTATCAGTTTGATCCAATCCTTTACCGATCAATTCACCTAACTCTTGTTAGCCCAAATTGATTATTTCACTCTACTCAACCTCTAAGTTTATTGCCAAATCATTACGAACAAGAATTGAATCACAATTTAATCAAAACAAAACACAACTAATTAAACTTTATTAATCTCAAGAATTAAAAACCCGAAGGTGAGTATAGACAATAATCAACACCCAACAACATCAATTTCAATAATTATCCCAATTTCATATATAAACAAAATTGAAATAAAAATAGAAACTACTAGTGGAATAGATCATGGAGGCAGTGACAGCGGGAAACCATCTGTTCTGGGAAGTACATCGCGTTAAGCTTTGTTTCCTTGTCTCTCTCCCTTCGTCTCCTTCCTCAATCTCTCAAAACTCTCTAGGATTTTTCCCAGATGTGGCTAACATGAAAGTTCTCTATTCAGACTCTCCAAGCTCCCTTAATCTCTCTTATAATGTTCTATTTATCCTTTGGGCGCTCTAGGTCAAAGTCGGGGTCGAAACTGTCCGAAAAATCTTGGGCATTCTAGGTCAAAGTCAGGGTCAAAACGGTCTGAAAAATCTTGGGAAATTTGAGTTTTTGCTTTAGTCCGACGCAGGTCACGATCGTGGCTTGCCTGCCACAATCATGGCGAGCGCCTAAACCTTTCTGTTACGATCGTGGCTTTATATGCATGATCGTTGCCTAAAGGGAACTTTCTATCACGACTGTGTACCCTTGTGTACGATTGTGGCCTGCTATGCACAATCGTGGGTTGTGCCTTTGGCTTGAAAACTCCTCGAATCTTCTCTGTTCTTCACCGTTTTCCCTGAAACACTAACAAACCCATTCAGGTACCTAAAAAATATAATAATTAAGCTCAAAGACTCATACTAACCTATAAAAAACACTTAAACATATAAATTAACACAATTAACACATAAACACACACTCAACACTCAATTTATCACTAAATACTGAACAAATTGAACTCTAAAACACAATGCAATTGACAACTATCACCTGGCATGTAGCTCTCTGTCATGGTCGTGGCCCAAAGTGCACGATCGTGACTTGGGTCCTATCAGCTAGCCTCTTTCTATCACCACGATTATGGGCTATGTTTTTAGCCTGAAACTCTCTGAAACTTCTTCATTCTTCATCGTTTGCTTTGAAACACTAACAAACCTATCAAGGTACCTCAATAAAAAAAACATTTAAGCTCAAAGACTCACACTATCCCATAGAAACAATTAAACACATAAACTAGCACAATTGAAACCTAATTTCACACTAAAGACTCAAAATAACACTAAATACTTAACAAATCAAACCCTAAAATACAATGCAAATCACAACTATCACTACGTGAACGACCTGTGTGCTTACGGTATTATCGAGGTCAAAAATATTAATATCATACATAAACCATCGATTAGTTAATGATAAGATCTACTAACCCTAGTTTTCCCTTAGGATGTTTTTATTCAAGATACGATCATTAATTAAACCTAGCCACCAAATAACCTAGGATGAGATAGTTAGATTCAATTGGGCAATCACATTATGAATTAGGAAAACTGAATAATCAAGGCAACAACCATATACGTTCGGGTCATTTAACCTAGGTTATGTTATCGCTAATGATTATAAACCATTAGTCACAACCAATGAATTTCAACATAACAATTATGAATTATATTGAAATTTTAGCAATGAGTTTGTAATAAAAGATCTAATGAACACATTCAAAATCATATTTTCACAATACTCAAACAACAGACATATGATAACATAATCAATTATTAAGAGAAAAATAAATACAAGGAAGGAATGTTTAATCGGGTTATCAGTGTCGATGTCACTCTAAACTAGGTTCGGGAAGCTAGCCCTTCATAGCTCTCTCATGGTTAAGATCTTTCTTTGCCCTCTTCATGCTCTCTTGAAGGTCTCCTCTTCTCTAGCTAAAAAACACCCAAAATCTTTCATAGGCTTCTGTAGTCACACTCTTGGTTTTATATTAGAAAGCTAGGTTTAACAAAATGGTGAGTTGTCAATAGTCACACCCGTAACTTGGTGTGTCACAGATGTGAGTGGGTATGTCACACCATGACACACCTATACATGGTTTCATAGTCGTGACACACACACTCACAACTGTGCAACTTTCCTAGCTGGCCGTGAGACATGTTAATGCTTCATTCTTCATTTCTTTTCATTTTCTTGTCTTCTTCTTGCTTTTAATCTTCTTCTTCTTGCTCTATGAAGACAAGAGAGTGTAAATCTTCAGTAAATGACCTAAATATAATGCTTTTAACTCACTTTAACTTTTGATCGTCCTCGTGCAAAACATCAAAATTAAGATCATAGACCCAACACATTAACTCATTTTTCATTTGTTCTATAAATACATAATCATAAACAAAGATGAATGACTTCTAAAACTCATAGTAAGAATTCAACGTTCAACACTTCTACCCATGATTAATCAACATATATCATCTTCAAAAACTGAGCAATCTAATATGGTAGACTTGGAAAATATGTTTTAACTATCATATATTCATGGGTGCACTCAAATACCATTCACAATAAAGGCATTCCATAACTTTGCATATCATTTTATTTCTCCGCTACTAAGATTCACACATAAAATCATATATCAAAGGACTTTTCAAGGTTGTAATGTGGGCAAAGGTAAGGTGAGATGTATTTAGGTCAAGTAGCATGAAATCCGTTAAAGCTAGTGAAACAAAAGTAACACTTAATGTAATATGAAGTGTAAAAGCCAACATTCACTCACAAATGCGTACATTAACCATATGATGAATATAAAAATGATGTTTCATAACTCAAATTTGAGCTCTCTCACTACAATCAACATGAAGCATAAATCACTCACAAAAGTTGATTTGTAATCATAAAGAGTGACCATTTAAAGCAACATCCACCTCTTAGTCAACATACTCAAATAACCCATTCAATACAACTTTAGGAGGAAAGATTAATCATAAATAACTTTTCAACACATATGCACTTCCTCCTTGATACATTTACTTAAACATTTTTCTTTCTTTCTTTTTCTTTTCCTTTTTCTTTCCTTCTTTCCTTTTTTTCATATAAACATTGAAAGAAACTACATCAATATGGGAATTTTAATGATATGACATAAAATAGCATCCCAACATTATAACCAACCCATGCATATGTACACCCCCACACTTATACTTTTGTATATCCACAACTCAACAATAAATAAATGTTCTACTAGCTTTAAAGCTTAGGAAGGATATTTGGTTAGGTTTAAAGCATGTAATGTAACTAATACATAAAGAAAAGGCAAATAAAGCTCAAGGGGGCTTATCAAAAGGAAAATCATATAATGGGTAAGATATTTGACTAATGTAGTTTAGAAACGTAAATAATGCCTAATCATTTCCATGTTAATGCATGTGTTAAAAATGTGGTCTTGATTATAAAATCAAAGCAAAGGTAGGATGTTCATGTAATGAAGGTCACACATTATCAAAAGACATTGAGAATGATATGAATGTGTCAGTCTAATAAGGCTCTAAATCTCACAGGCTTTGTCTACCACTAGTCACTACTCTTCTAATGATAATGCACATTAACCAATCACAAAAGTAAAAGTACTTGTTAAAGTTTCCATGAAATTCTCTAGTCAATTCATTCTCTAATCATGACTATATAATCCTATAAGTAATAGAAAACTAGAAAATGCTCGTTTGTTTGTTTTATTCTCTCTCTCATTTTGATTGAAAAATTAAAACAAACAAGAAACAAACCAACATAGAAACATATATGCATAAATAACTAGTACGAAAAAGTAAAGGAAAAGAAATTTACTTCCCTTGGGTTGCCTCCCAAAAAGTTCCTTTGTTTAGTGTCGCTTGCTTGAGTCCATGTTCTCTCCTTATGTGAGAAAATTATAATCCTCGGGTGTCATAGTTTGAGCTACTTCCATATGAGGTTGTTCAGGATAGGGTCTTGGTTGATAGTCCGTCATTTTCAGTATAACCCTTATCTTTAGAATCTTACTCTCTACTGAGTCCATGTTCTTGGGAAAGACTTTGAACTTCTCTTCACTTTTTTCTTCTTTGTTTAATTTCTCTAACTTGCTAGGTAAAAGTAAATAGTCATTCTTAGTAACAAATTGGAACTCAATATTTACCTCTGAGCTAAAAGATATAGCTTTATCTCCTTCGAGCTCTTCCTCTACTTCTTCTTCATCACAAACAATTCCTGGAGTGTTACACTCAAGATTCTTAAGCTCCTTATCACTTTGTAAGGCCTTTATGCTGACATCCATAGGGTACATAATAGGTTGATATGGCTACTCCTCTTCGTTTTGTGATTCTAGGCACTCAATCCCCACTACCATTTGACCCATCTGGCTTACCACGTTTTGGAGTCTAGACACTGTATCTTAATGGACTTGCATTATTTCCTACTAGAACTGTTGTATACTCTGTTGAATATTCTATTGAAATAGAATATTGTTAGCAGTCATAATATTAAGCAAGTCTTCCAGAGATCTACTTGAGTCCTAATAAGAAGCTTATGGTCTATACGAGAATTGCTGTGCATCCTGTAAACTATCATGGAAGTAATTTGTCTAATTATCCCATCCATAACTAAAGTTTGTTTAATCAGTCCAAACTTAGTTATAAGATTTGAAATAAGGGTCATAGAAAAAATTACTTCTGTCCATAATATTCTAACACATTAAACACTAAAAAAAGTGAAAAGATTAAGAAATAACTGAAAAGAAATAAATTATAAACAAACATGCGAAAAAAACACCGATTAAAATTATGAACAAAAATTAAAACATCACACTCCCTGACAATGACATCAAAATTGACAGCAGCTCGTGATAACGCTATGTAAAATAAACTAGACCTACTACTATAGCAGTGGTGAGTCTAGGTCGATCCCACAGAGAGTGTGTGTAAAGTTGTTCAAATGAAATTAATTGGTGTTTAGATTATGGGGGTTTGGTTTGGTTTGAAATAAGAAAATAAAACTAAACTAGTGATAACAAATTAAAGAAACATTAAAAATGGTGAAAGTGGTGAATTCATTAGGAATCCGATTCTTTGGTTCTATCTCAGCCTACAACCTAATTAAACATATTTCATTGATTTGTTGTTCTTTTACCTCTCTTAGCAACTATTAATCATTGGTTACGATAAGCTCTACTAACCCTAGTTTTCCCTTAGGTTTTACTTAATCAAGATACAGTCATTAATTAAAATTAGCCACTGAATAACCTAGGATACAATCTCTAGATTCAATTGGGTAATCACATTATGAATTGGGAAAACCAATTAATTAAGGCAATAACCACATAAGATGGGATCATTTAACCTAGGTTATGTTATCCCTAATGATTACGAACCATTCGTTGTTACAATGAATTTTAATATAACAGTTACGAATTATATTAAAATTCTCGCAATGGGTTTGTAATAAAACGATCTAATGAATGCATTCAAATCATCTTTTCATAATATCCAACTAATAGACATAGGATAACACAATTAATTCCTAAAGAGAGAAAGAAACAATAAATATAAGGAAGGAATGTTTAATCGAGTTGTCAGTGTCAATGTCACCTCCGAACTGGTGTCAGGAAGCTAAGCCTCTATAGGTCTCTCAAGGTTGAATGATTTCTTTGCCGTCTTCATTCTCTCCCGAGGCTCTCCTCATCTCCAGCTGAAAAACACCCAAAACCTTTCATATGTTTTTGCCATCACACCCTCAGTTTTATATTAGAAAGGTAGGTTTAAAAAAATGGTGAGTTGTCAATGGTCACACTTGTGAGTTAGTGTGTCACGATTATGAGTCGGTGTGGTACACCCATGACACACCATACATGGGCAGGAGAGTGGTCTCACTCCTATGCATTTGGTTGCACAACCGTGACACACACTCTCACAATTGTGCAACTTTCCTAGCTAGCTGTGAGATATGTTAATGCTTCATTCTTCATTTCTTCTCATTTTCTTGTCTTCTTCTTGCTTTTAATCTTCTTCTTTTTTCTTTATAAAGATAAGAAAGTGTAAATCTACGAAAAATGGCCTAAGTATAATGCTTTTAACTCACTTTAGCTCTTTCACTTCTGAATTGTACCTTAAACCATATATGAGTAAAAGTGAGTATCTTAAGCATTTTTATAGTAATAATCATTATGTGTTATTGAGTAAATTCATAATCAATTAAGCACATATCGCCCTCCTTCATTATGAAGTGGCATTCTCTCCTAATTAAACACCAAGTTAGTCTCACATCATATAAATACCTCAATGATTTCTGCTACTAACTTATCAAAAATAGTCAAACATACACATCTAAAAGGTAGTAGGTACATTACATAAACCAAAAGGCATCAAACAATAATCCAATGTACCAAATCGACAAGTAAATTTAGTCTTCTCTTAATACTCAAGGGCTAAGGGAATACATAATAGCCCAATAGTCCATCCAAGAGTCAATAGTACATTTTCCATGATAGTCTTTCCAATATTTGATTAATGAAAGGTAGTGGAAAGTAGCCCTTACATGTCACACCATTCAACTTCTTATAATTGCTACACACCATCTAACTGGTTACAATTTTCCTAGGAATCAATTTGTTCTTTTCTTTCGATACTACCATCATTCCTACCTTTTTTGATACTATCTATACAGAACTTACCTAAGAACTACCATAAATAAGGTAAATAACTCTTTATGT
The DNA here is from genome assembly GCA_025629805.1 of Erythroxylum baracoense. NCBI lineage: Eukaryota > Viridiplantae > Streptophyta > Magnoliopsida > Malpighiales > Erythroxylaceae > Erythroxylum > Erythroxylum baracoense. Next base: position 17,428,721 of record JAOTAY010000191.1, read on the forward strand.
AAAGTAGTTTAATTAACTTAGCTTTTATTACTTCTTTCATGTTTAAATTATGCCCTTTTTGGGGTTCCATTGTTGGTTTGAATTCATCCTCAAAGAGGATTGTACGAGTACAAAAAGTGTGATTAATTCCTTTCATGTCATAGCTTTTCCACTTAATTGCCCTTTTATGCTCCCTTAAATCCTTGACCAACTTCTCTTTTTGATTATGATTCAAATCCACTGTAATTAGCATAACTAATTTATTAGTTTAAACTAGGAAGATGTACTTTAAGTTCTCTGGTAATCTTTTTAACTTTAACTTTGATGTTTTTTCTATTGATGGCTCTACTATACTCTCCTAACATCTTTCGATCTCATCAAATTTCCCCACTAAAATAGGTCTATTAGTCTCTATGAAAGCTATATGCTCCCTTAGGAATGAGCTATACTTCTTCCCATCTTATCCTCATGTGATACTTGTTCCTAATAGATCTTATAAGATGATTTCTTGCATGGTATAAAAAATTTTAGTACTAATTGCATCTAATAGAGACAAGTATCATCTTTAGTAATAATGTGTTTTATGGCTTTATATATTTTTTAATATAACTTTCTCTCTTAATATTAGCTTCCCATCATCTACATATATAATAGGCTTAGTTGTAGCTAAGAAAGGTCACCCTAAGATCAGAGGAATCTCCACATCATCATTTATATCCAAAATCACAAATTCAATGAGAAATATAAATTTATCAATCTTGACCAACATCCTCTATAATACCTCTAGGATATTTAATCAACCTATCAGTTAAGTAAATACTCACCCTAATAGGCTTTAGTTCGCTCAATACTATTCCTTTAAACATGTTATAAAGAAACAAATTAATACTTTCTCATAAGTCCACTAATGCCCTATTAGTTAATAAGCTACCAATATGATAAAGGATAGTAAAAGTCCCTAGATCTTTTATCTTCCAAGGCATCTTGTTCTATAGGATGGCATAACACTCCCCATTTAAATTAATTATTAACACCTTCTTAAGTTTCTTCTTGTTTTAAAGGAGATAATCTAAAACTTTTTCTTATCATAAAATATGCAATAGAGTTTTATTAAAAGCTATAATAATATGAATTTGTTTAAACAACTCCAAAAACTTACTAAATTTACGTTCCTTTCTATATCTTTCAAGCATGCTCGATTATGGGATTATCTATTTATAATCCTTGACAAATTTCCCCTTAAGCTATCATCCTTTTCCTTTTCTTTCACAATACTCTTCTACTTCAATTCTTCCATTTTTCTTCAATTATCAACTCCTCTCCGCTCCTCGAGGTGATTGATTTCACTTGTTCTCTCAAGTTAGGCTCAGTGTTTTCAAGCAAAGTACAGAGTTGCCTCTCAGAGATAAGTTTGGTAAGCTATCTAATCTGCAATTCAATATTGAGGATAAAGGCTTATTGATTTGAAGTATTGAATTAATTCATAGAAGTAAGCTTCAGTTAAATTAACATTTTCATCATAATATCCTCATATATTTGTTTACCTCTAATATTGCCACTATGTCAACACTATTAATACCTCATATCTTTATTTTTGATCATTAGAGTAAATAGTTATTTATGGCTATGTTCTCAATAAGCTCTTACAATTTCTTAAAAGTCTTAAAGATGGTGGTCCCCCTTAAAGATGCATCTATTAGCTACTTGTTGGGTAGCTTAACCCACTTTGAAAATTTTGTATCTGCACAAAAGTGAAGACTATAGGTTGAACACTTACTTAGTAGCTTCTTCCATCTCCCAAGAGTTATATAAGGTCCTGCATCTAGCTATTGGAAAGATAAAATATCATTCTTAAGCTTTGTTGTACATATTGGATGAAACTATTTTTTCATAAATTTTTTAGCTAGCCCATTCTATATAGTAATAGATCCATATGGCAGTGATTTTCGCTAAAATATAGCTCTATCCCTTAAAATTAAGGACAACAAACTAAATCTAATGGCACCCTTTGAAACTCCATTTAGGTTGCATGTGTCATAAATTAAAAAAAAAGAAAATATGCATATTAGGATCCTCATATGGTAATCCATTAAACTGCATCAACTATTAGATTATTTGGATCATGATGGGTGGTTCAATTTCAACTTTATTCGCCTCAACTTTCAATCGTCCAGTGCTAGGCTCAGCCTTAATTAGTAAGGGTGATCCAAGTTTTCCAATATGTTTAAGTTTTAATATTTAACCTCGATAATCTTTAAATGTACTGGTCGTTCACGTAGTACCTAAGGTGTCGATCCCACGAGGAGGGTTAATCTAATCCTAAAATCTAAGGCTAAAATAATGCGCAATATTCAAAATGTAACGAAACTAAAACAAGAATGCAATTCAATTCAAGAATTAATAAATTTTTTTAAATAAATTAGAAATTGCAACGCACACATTCAAGAATCGACCTAAGGAACTATCAATTGAGAGAAAGGGGAATTTTTACTAATCTTTAACATTAACCTAATTGATTATGAATTATTAGTCCTAGACGATCTTAGGGTTGGTTACTCTCTCTCGAGTTATAACCACAACCTTAAATTGTAAACCCTAATCAAATTATGAAAAATTGAAATCTGTCAATCAACAATCTATCCAAACCCTAATTAGATATGAAGTTTTCCAATAGACTACTGGGAACCTATATGTGATCTCTCTTCACACAATTACCGATTTGATTAATTTCTCGTTCTTATTAAATTACTTAACTCTCATTAGCCCAATTTAATTATTTTTCATTTGATTCTCCCTCTCAGTCTATTACCAAATTATACAATCTGAAAAATCAATCACAATGAATTCAAATAACATAAAACAATCAAATTTTTATTAAATCAAAGATAAAACAACCCGAAGGTGAGTTTAGACATCCTCATCATTCATACAATCCTATCATCAACAGTTATTCCAATTCTATACATTAATAAAATTGAAAATACACTAGAAATAAGATCTAAATGTATAATAGAGGCAGCAACGTTGAGAAACCTCCTGTTCCGGGAAGTACTTTGCATTAGCTTCTTCTCCATGTCTCTTTTCCTTCTTCTCTTTCTCAATCTCTTGATGAACTCTCTGTCTAAGGTTTCTCAATGGTGGCTGATGCAAAATCTCTCCATCTCCTTTGTCTTATTCTTTATATACCTTTTGTGTTCTAGGCAACCTTAGGATTTTTTCGGGGTTCGAAAGGTCTAAAAACTCCCTCGAAACTTGACTTTTTTGAGTTTTTGTGAGTCTGTCAGATGCAGGTCTGTTGATTTGCAAGACAATGTACTAATTTTACACTAAAAACTCACAAGTATATAGGTCGTAACTTGTAGTTAAAAAGTAGATATCGATCCCGCAAGTATTGATGCTTAGGCACCACTTAATTCAGATCAAACGTTGTTTAAGAACAAAAATTGTTTTATAGAAATAAACTGGAAAATTAAATTAAAATGAAATGACTAACAATGAATAATTGACAAAACCAAAATGTAGAAAATTGGAATTCAAGATTTAAATAACTAGAGATCACTTTCTCCCTATCTTGTCTCGCTCCTATTTTATTAATTGAATTGTGTCTCACCTAAGATGTCCAATTGTATTAACTACCCTCTCTTAAAGTGTAATTAATTGACCCTAATCAAATTAAATGAAGTTGATTAAGCAATCTCTCAATCTACTAAATCACATTAACAATTTAACTAGTTAAGTTATCCTATGGGTGACCAATTAAATTAGCTAAGATCTCTCTTTTAACTAATTAATTAACTTGATGAATGTAAGTCTATAGGTTATCAATTCTCATTGTACAATCCTACACAAATTACTCAACTCAGTCTCTCAATTTATTGCAAGGTATAAGTATATAATCAACATTCATCAAAGACATCTATCATTCAAATCAATAAAATAGGAGTTTAATAAGAAAATTCAAAAGTAATCCCTAAAAAACAAATCAGCCACTCATGGTATCTATAACATCCCCAACATTCAAATATTCCATCTTAAAATGACTAGAAAACTAAATAAAGAAAACTCCTTCTCTTCTTTGCCCGAATATGGAAATTCTTGTGTTAATGTGCTATTTTCCCAATTGTGATTGATGATCCTTTAATCTCCACCTTCCTCAAGACTCAAAACCTGGATTTTTCGCTCAAAGAGGCTCTTCTACGCAGAGGGTTCACGTCCTCCCCTTCCATAGGAGTTAATATCTTATATAGTCCATAAAACCTAAAATTTAATTAAACCCTACATATGTTCTTAGATAAAACATCCCACGATCGTGGGAATCGGCATGATTCCCACGACCGTGGGTTCTTGCATTAGAATGCTTCCCCTTCTCTTCTCCTCTTTGGTCTTTAGCTCAGTCTCGAAGTTGCTCACTCTCCATTCCTACATAAAAAATGATCAATTCTTACCTTAAATTAGCATCAAACATAAAAGAACAACAATGAAGATCAAACTAAACAAAAACATCCAAAATGAATCCTAAAGTACAACAATAATAAACTATTATGCAAGAAACACATGCAAATATTTAGAAAAACATACACTAATGCGCAACTATCAACTTCCCCATACTTAAAACTTTGCTTGCCCTTAAGAAAAATAAATACAACCAATTAATTCCATCACTTCATTTTCATAAAGATCAAAGCATACAATCCCTCAAATTTTAACTAACTCAAATGTCAAGTCACTACACATATCATGACTACTTTTCATTAGTGTACATAAGCATACTCAACATATGAAACCATCACTCAAAGATAAGTACATATGCAAAGTGAATCTTTCTCACAATTTCACTCATTTCTCTCAAGTGTTTGATGGTTAGTGTTTCGTTCAAAGTTCCTATAGGAAACTACACTACCATAGGCTTGCTAAAACACCAATTCTCCTTTACAATGATTGCATACATAAATAGATGAAAAGGACTTGTTTCGGGTTGTAATGTGGTAAGGGTTAAGGTGGGTAAAGAGAGTAGAGGGTTTAACACAAGCATTCGTAAAGTAAAAAGCAGGTGAAAGGCATAAGAAAACATAACTCTGAGATACATAAGTGTGAATATGCTACTACTGTGCACTTATTGATGCTACTTAAGTGTTCTTCCTTTTTCTTTTATTTTCTTTTATTCCTTTTCTACAAAATTTTTTCATTTTTTCATTTTTTCATTTTCTTTTTATATGAAAGAAACTATGACTAAAATAGCAACTAAATACAATGTTATTCAAAAGTAGAAGTATCGTCAACTTATCTCAGTAAAAATTTTCACAACGATCCCAACTAATGCATTACTTAATACTCTACTAAGCTTGTGAATGGGTAGGTTAATGGGGTTTCGATTTTTAAAATTTTTAGGTATTTTCAAGAAACAAAATGGTTAAGGCTCAACGGGGGTAGTAAGGGATAATAAAAGGGTAAGTCATTTAAGTCAAGGGTTAATATAAAAAGGCCTTAATCATCCCTATTAAGCATGTATCTAGTAGACTCAAACCGATTCAAAGCAAGTTCTGAAGGTAATAACCTAAGGAAGCATCACATAACAAAGCAAAAGAATGACTATAGATGGAGTCATATAGGCTTATTCCTCACATTGGCTCAAATGAAAATTCATTAGGCATCTCTACACGACCTCATTGTTCAAATGTCAAATTGTGAGTAAGCTTGTGTAACCAACTACTTTTCATCACTCAACACAGTTCACTTTCTACTTAAGTATCCTAATCTAAATTCAAGCATGCATTCAATGTCATTCCAACTAGCTTGATAGAATCTAATGGAAATACGAATCAAAATGATTCAATTGCATTCCATTGCTTAACACTAAACAACATGATATGCCTAAACATGCATCCTATTTAACAAAATGTAAACAATGATTAAAACAATGCAATTGACAACGTAAGTGTCGCCTCCCTACACTTAATAAACACATTGTCCTCAATGTGACAACGTAACCACAAAATAAACAAAAATGACATCAAACCAAATAAGACATAAAACCAAACAAAAGACATTTAAAATTTTAGGGTAAGAATGGCTTATGGAAATTACGGTGGCGAGGGTGTTGGCGAAGGGGCTTCAAAATTATTCCTCTGAAAGAACTTGAGGAATTTCTTCTTCAAATACCGTTGCTCCTTGTGGACTTGCCTCATCTAGGTACCGAGCTCGTTAATTTGCGATGTCATTTGCTGATGATTGGAGGCCATCTAGTTGAGGATTTGCTGAAATCTGTTGACCTCTACTGGTGTAGTTGATTCCTCCTACATTACTTCTTCTTGTGGCTCCGGGACTGCTTGGGATGTAGAGAGTTAGGAAGCGGCTGTATCCTTGCCCTTTCTATTCTTCACTGAAGTGTGCGTTTGAAGATTTTAGAGTTCCATAGAATGGAGCTCCAAAATTTCAAAGTGCCTCAAATAAGATATGTCAAACATATCGTATTGAGTTGTACATACACTCTCCACATCATAGTTGTAAAATAAAGTCAAAGCAGTAATAATATAAGACATGCCAAAATAAGAGCTCTTCTTATTCACAATACTCACTATCGATCGAAAAATTCAATAAGAAGTATTGATTTTTATTTTTTTGATCCATGCACCAAAGAAAGAAAAGTTCTTTGGCTGAGCATTTATTACTTTTAGTTTTATTGAAAACCATTAAACACATAAATTTATGCAAAAGTAAATGTTTGGTGATTCGGATTAAAGTGTTTGGTGCATTTCAAGAGACAAAATTTGCCTTTCACGTTAGAGTTTTCTAGTAATTATCCACATTAAAGTCATTAAGATCATCTAAAATTTTTGTATTTTATAAATCGAAAAGTGCACGAATGACATGATAATTAAGTTTATAAACATCACCAGCTAACCTAAGCTAGAATACATCCATTTTAGGATTATAGTGCACCGTGGTGAAAAACTTAATAGCCATTATAGGGTAAGTAGGCACATCACAACGAATGAACCTATTCCAATCTACGTTTGCAGCTAATCGTTTAACATTTTGCCTCACTCCTATAGTTTCTAATAATTCAAAGTCAAAGTAACGAGGAGTAACTGATTCCCTATCTTTAAAGTCCCGAAAATGCATACCATTGTCCTGTGATTAAATGGGGAATAGGGCACGAAAAGTTACCGCCAAATTGGGTTTACCTTCACTAGAGACTTAATGGCACAATTTGCTAGTCAGTTTTTACGCTGCTATCTTCTTCAGAGCCATTGGAGGATGAAAACCTGCAAAACTAAGATAAAGAGAGACGAATTCGTTTTTTAGAGAGAGAGAAAAAATCTTACCTAAATTATAACATCCCATTATCCCATGATAAGGGTTAAAACCCAAGGATACTCTACATGAGAGATTATTGAGAGTTTAGGAAGTGCATTTCATGCTCATGCATAATATAGCATACATACACAGGTGAATATATTAATATTTTCACATAGTAAAATGATTGTACATGCATTCGTTGACATTTTTCTGGGTATAATTGATTTATAAATTTAATTTTTGATATGAATTGTGGTTTATGGGTATTGCAAATTTCATTAGTGTGTATAAGAATGGATCTAGAAATTTTGGTCAAATTTTGGAAATTTCTAAAAATTTGGGTATTTTGGATTAGGAAAAATGCCAAATGGCAGGATAACTGATAAATGGTAGTAGATGTAATATTCAAATGGCAATGGAAATTTCTATAAATGACATTTGGATTTAATAACACATGTCGTTGAAATTTAGAGACAATTGGAGTGGAAATTGGAATTGATTAGACTAGTTTAATAAAAGAACCACTTTTGAACCTATAGGGATAGGACATGTGGCAAGTGACAAGTGTTACTTGCCAAGCCATGCCCTTATCCCATGATTCTCTTAATTGCTAAGAGACCATTTAATTGTTTGAATCTTGCTTTCTTCTTCTTCGTGACCTTCTTCGTTTCTTCTTCTTCACGAAATTTTTCTCACCAATCTCCATTCATGTTGAACCTAGCCATCTCATCTTTCACTTGCTACTCTCATCTTAGTCTCTCTTTCATTTTTACTAAAGACCAACCATACCACCTTAAATGATGATGTACCTGGGTTGTAAGGAGAGGTAGGGTTAAATGAGATCTTGAAGAGTTTGAAGATTTTTGAAGCTAAATCAAGTAAGTTATGCTTTAACCTTATTGGGTGGTGTTAAATGAAACTAATATGATAAGTAATTTGAGATTGATGATCATAATCATGATATTGATTTTTGTGTTAACGTGGGTGGTAATAATAATAAAAAGATCATGTTTCAATTTTGTGAGTTGATGTTATGCATAAGTTGTTTAGTAAGAAGCAATTTTGATGATAAAATTTAAGAGATGATTGATTATGAACAATAAAGTTTGAAAGATGATGATGTGTGGATGAAGAGGTTGGTGGAGTCAGGTCTTATTTTTTTATGTTGTAAGGAATGATAAATTATAAGTTTTGAGTTAAGAAAAAGGGTGTATTTTGGTGTCTTAAATTGAGATGAATTAATGTGATAATTAGGGTTAAAAAAGAAGGTGTAAATGTAGAAAAATGTGCAGAAAATTGATGATGGAAGAGTATATGAATATGTTCTATTTTAGGTGTTGTGATCAATCATGGGTTCGAATTGTATAAAGCTATTGGTGAACTAAAATTTAGGTATAAATAAAAAGGTTATCAACTTGAAATGATGGAATTTTGACAATAAATTGTTTGATACTATGAATGTGATATTATGGAAAAAAGGATAGGATTCCATGAATAATAATATGTAGTTGAAAATGCTAAATCAAATGATTAGAGGTTTGAGAGATTAATGCAATCAAATGGGTATTTGAATTAGTGTGGAATGATGTTGTGTTAGAAGTAATGAATTCTAGAAATTTATTGTGAAATTGGAGTTAAAATGTGTGTTGAACTAGATGAATGGGGAAGAAAAATTACAGCGCACGATCATGGCCCTCACCCCCTCTATTATGACCTAACAGAAAAGTTTTTGTCATGATTGCGACCCTCCCCACGATCGTGGTTGGGACAGAAAACGTTTCTGTTATGATCGTGGTAGGAGCACTAAGATCATGGCCTGGCTAGAGAAAGTTTCTGTCACGATCATGACAGGGACATCACGATTGTGGCCAAACCTATGGAGAAAAAGAGTTGTCTTTTGATTGAGGTATGAACTAATCAATACTAGGGTGCTTCCATGTGAGGTATATAGGCTTAAATGGAATCTTGAATCAACTTAGTTGATGTTGAATGAGGTGATTAAAGTGAGTAAAGAGTAGTAGGTATTTAAGAATGATTGGAAGGTGTTGTTAATTGTTTATAAGATATGTATTAAGGAAATGTATCTGAAGTTGTTGTTAATTGTTTATAAGATTTCTATTAAGGAAATGTATCCGGGAATTTTTCATTGAACATGTATTATATATGACATATATATATATGCTTATGATTGAGTATTTTTATAAATGTGCAAATTATTAATGTAAGAATGTGTATGATTGCATGATATAGAGGAGCACATTGAGCAACCGCTTCCGGACATTGACGGGACTTCTTTAAGGCAATAACCTAACAAGAGCAAACTATGAGTAACCTACGATGATCTCACCTTGATTACTTGTTTGTTAAATTATGTATGGAATTATTATATGATATGCAAGTACTGATTTCGAACATTAGATGTCCGAGGTGTTTGATGCATGATTAACACATTGGAAGTGCTTATTGAATGTGAATTTGACTGACTACATGATCTCAACTTGAATGTTCGATTCCGGATCAAAATCCGATGACAAATGTGAATGAGAAAGAGAATGTGAATGTGATTGATTGAACATAAAGATTGAATACGTGTGGTACATTTCATTACATAAACGCATGAAAGATAATGGCAGTTATGACCAGAGTTGTTAGTGAAAACGAGTTTAAAGCTCTAAATATGGTAAAAGCCCCTTACTCACTAACTAAAATAAACCCTGTATCCCTAACGGATAAAGGACAATATTAATAAGCCTGGTATCCACAAAGGATATGGGATAGTGAAAAAGACACTCCGTCATAACAATGTAATAAATGAATATGAGTCTCATAAATATCGTATACACAAATGATATGTATGATCTGAATGATTGCAATGTATTGTTAAATTAAGTTGATCGAGTACATGTGAAAGCTTATGAACAAATTGTTTTGTGACGCTATATGTTGATAAATGTGAATTATGTGATTATGTGAGTTTGTTATGTTACATGATATGAGTGAACCATCAAGGATGGTTAACTCACCGAGTTTGCAAAACTCATCAAAATTACGATGTTGACTTTTCAGATTCGTGAGTGACGACTTAACTTCTACGATAGTTTAGAAGAGATCTAGTATTATTTTTTAATAGAATTTATGGATTAAAGGTCGGTCAATTGGGACTGAAGGATTTAGTTAAACTTTTTGTATAATTCCTCATGTATATAGCATGTTTTGTAACAAAGTTGTAGACTCTGATAGGTTGTTGTCATTGTATATAAATATGGATGTTGTAGTAATGCTACATCGTAAATCATAATTTATGAAATGAAATGAGGAAAGTTGGGGTTTTTAGATATTGTGATATTTAAGTTTTTAATTTATGATGCCATGCGATATGTGAAAGTGATATAGTTAGCGCGTCATTTTTGTCGAGCATGTGCATGAACGTCTAAAGGGCATACGGGCACGCGTCAGATGGAAGTAGGGTGCTACAGTTGGTTGGTATCAGAGCCTGGTTAGCATCCATAGGGATATATAAGAATGTTAGGCATGAAATATTGTGAGAATTTCAGATAGTAATCGAAGTTATTGTCTATTATATGTCATCCACCATAGGTGATCAAGTAGGACAATTAGCAAAACTAGGATCAGTAGGAGCCAATAGGGAGTCGTTTGTGTCTTGACCTGAGGGAGTGCCTCTAAGAATTTCGAGAGAAGGAAAAGGAGGTATGACAAATTGTGAAAGTAGGGGGATGTGGACTTCTATGGAAGTAAAGATCCTACAGAGGCCAAGGGATGGCTAGAGAGAACGGAGAGGATTTTTGACTAGATGGATTGTGCGTCAAACAAGAGATTAGACTATGCTATTTCCTTACTGCAAGGCCTAGCTTACCAATAGTGGAAAATTGTTCAAGGCAATACCACAGGCCTTATAACCTGAGATGGGAAGACTTTTGAGAGTCTTCACGGAGAACTACATGCCTAAAATCTCCCTAAACAGAAAGATGAAGAAATTTTTGAATTTGAAGCAGGGCAGTCTAACGGTAGCTGAGTATGAGATTAAGTTTAATGAGTTAATGGGATATGCTACTGCCTTGATTCTTACTAAGGAAGATAAGTGCAGGAGATTTGAAGATGGGCTGAACATGGAAATTCGAACGAGGTTAGCCATTTCTAATTTGGATAGTTTTTTAGAACTACGGGCTATCTCGATTTGAATTGAGCAATTGTTGAATGACAGTCAGTCAGAATATAGATCAGAGTCCAGATTAAAGAGGCCCAGAGAATCTCAAGGTGGTTCTGGTAGAAGGTTCAGTAAGCATCAGAACAGAGCTTTCAGACCACCGACTAGATCAAGACAGTCTGGGTTCAAATAGAGGGGGAGTTTTGTTTAGTCTAGCAGTGGAAGAGGTATAGTATCAGGTCAGTTACCGACCTATGAGCATTGTGGAAAGAAGCACAATGGGGAATGCTGGAAGTTGACAGGAGCTTGCCTTCGATGCGGCTCGTTTGAGCATTAGATTAGAGATTGGTCTGCTATATTTGGAGCATCATCTAGAAGAAAAGGGGCACTGGTAATAGAAAATATAGTCCAACAGAGCTGAGTCAGTGGGTCTGGATAGAGAGACCGTGGCAAAGGCAGAATGAGTTCTGGGAGTGCTACTGGAAGGACTGAGATGTGGAGTAACCAACCGCAATCTCAGGCCTGAGCATATGCAATGACTAGACAAGAGGCTCAGGATTCTCCAGATGTCATTGTAGGTGTGTTACTTATATTTACCTTTAAGGCTTTTGCATTACTAGATCCTAGATCTACGCATTCCTTTATCGCACCTCATATGGCATCTAGGTTACATTATGATAGAGAGCTATTGACATATGGATTAAAGGTGAGTACACCGATAGGTAGTACCACAGTAATAGGGGAAGTCTGTAAGAGGTGTTTGATCCAAATTGATCAGGTAGAATTAGAGGCAAACTTGACTGCATTATAGTTAAGGGAAATATATGTTATTCTACGCATAGATTAGCTCACTGCTCATAGGCCCATTATGAAATGTTACACTAAATAAGTAATATTAGAATCACCTAATCAGTCGAGAGCAATTTTCAAAGGTATTAGTCGCAGTACCCACCAGACTGATCTCATTTGTAAGTGCCTTGAAGTTGATGCAAAGAGGATGTGTGGCTTATTTGGCCCATGTCATCAATACTCAAACTGAACAGAATGTATAGGATGTTCTTGTAGTTAGGGAATTATTAGATGTGTTTCCCGCTGAATTATCTAGTTTACCTCCGGATCGAGAAACAGAGTTCACAATCGATCTGGTCCCAGGTACCGCTCCTATATCTATTCCTTTATATAGGATGGCACCTATGGAACTAAAGGAGTTGAAAGCTCAATTGTAGGAGTTACTAGAAAAGGGTTTCATTAGACCCAGTGTTTTACCTGGGGAGCAGCAGTCTTATTCGTGAAGAAGAAAGATGAAACATTAAGACTGTGCATTAATTATAGGTAATTAAATCGAGTAAAGTAAAGAATAAGTACCTGTTGCCTAGAATCTATGATTTTCTTGATCAGCTGCAAGGAGCTCTGGTGTTCACTAAGTTGAACCTAAGGTCTTGGAAGATAGCTGAGACTGATGTACCGAAAAGCATCTTTGGGAGGAGGTATAGGCATTATGAGTTCTTAGTAATGCCATTTAGGTTAACTAACACCCTAGCTGCATTTATGGCATTGATGAATAAGGTGTTTCAGCCCTACCTGGATCAATTTATAATCATGTTTATTGATGAAATCTTGGTGTATTCAAAGAGTAGAGAAGAGCATGCTGAGCACTTGAGAGTAATCTTACAGATTATGAGGGAAAAATAGTTGTATACCAAATTTAGTAAATGTGAGTTTTGGCTGAGTCAAGTAGTGTTTCTGGGTCACATGGTAAATGGGCAAAGTATTCAAGTGGATCCAAAGAAGATAGAGGTAGTAATGAAATGGGAGGCTTCGAAGAATATATCAGAAATTCAAAGTTTCCTAGGATTAGCCGGATATTATTAGAGGTTTGTCGAGTGGTTTTCATTGATCTCAACCCCTCTGACTAAACTTTAGAGAAGCTTTGAGGAAATGAAACATCGGTTGACTATGGCATTATTGACTATTCCATTAGGAACTGGAGGATATGTAGTATATAGTGATGCTTCGCATCAAGGATTAAGATGTGTGTTGATGCAGTATGGCAAGGTGATAGCTTATGCATCGAGACAATTAAGGTCTCACGAGATAAATTACCTGGTATATGATTTAGAGCTTACAGCAGTGGCTTTTACTCTAAAGATATAGAGACATTACTTGTATGGAGAGACTTTTCAAATATATAACGATCGCAAAAGCTTAAGGTATATGTTGAGTCAGAAGGAGTCGAATATGAGACAGAGGAGATGGATAGAGTTGTTAAAGGATTATGACTGTACGATTGAGTAGCATTCGGGAAAAGCTAATATAGTGATAGATACATTAAGTAGGAAGTCAACTAGCAGTGTAGCTCAGATTCAGTTATTGAGGTTACTAAGCTTAGTTCAATTAAGAGCTTTGAATGTGGAGTTGAATCTAGAGCAGAAGGAGGTATTGATAGCCACATTAAGACTAAGACCGATGTTGCATGACAGAATCAGAAAGGTACAGAGTAAGGATCCTGAAATGGTGAAACTTATAGAAAAATTAAAAATGAATCCAGATTCTGAGTTTGAGTTGAGGGATGATACATTGTGGTTAAAACAGAGGTTGTGTGTGCCTGACACTGATAATATGAGGAGAGAAATTCTAGAGGAGGCGTATGTAGTAGCTTATGTTATGCATCCTAGTACCACTAAGATGTATAATATGCTAAAACACCATTTTTGGTGGCTAGGAATGAAGAAGCAAATAGCTGACTATGTAGCTAAGTGTTTAATAAAGCTAAGCATCAGGCTCCAGTTGGGAAGCTTCATTCGTTACCTATTACGGAGTGAAAATGGGAACGAATTACTATAGATTTCGTGATGGGATTTCCAAAGACTCTGAGGAATCATGATGCCATATGGGTCGTGGTGGACCGATTGACTAAATCGACACATTTCCTACCAGTGAGGGAAAGTAGCTCACTAGACCAATTAGCTCAGAGGCATGTAGATGAGGTAGTTAGACTGCATGAGGTTCCAGTGTCTATTGTATCAGACAGGGATCCCAGATTTACTTTAAAGTTTTGGAAGAGTCTACAGGCGGTTATGGGTACGAAGTTAAATTTCAATACTACATTTCATCCTCAAACAAATGGACAGAGTGAGAGGACAATCAAGACTGTTGAAGATATGCTTAGAGCATGCGTATTGGAGTTGTCAAGGAGTATGGGATTAGTATATAGCCTTGATTGAGTTTACATATAACAACCAATATCACAGTAGTATCAGAATGGCACCTGACAAGGTGTTGCATAGAAAAAAAATGTCAATCGCCTCTGTATTAGGATGAAGAAGGTTTGAGAATGGTAAAAGGTCCACAATTGATACAGGATACTGTAGATAAGGTGAAATTGATTCGAAGTCTAATTAAAGTAGTTCAAGATAGACAGAAGAGCTATATGGATCAGCATCGAAGGGATATAGAATACAGTATAGGAGACAAAGTGTTTATGAGAGTCTCACCTTGGCGAGGAGTGTTGAGATTTCGTAAGAAGGGTAAGTTGAGCACTAGGTACATTGGTCCTTATGAGATCATTGAGAGGATAGGGCCACTGGCTTACACATTAGCCTTACAGAGTAAGATGTCTCAGATACATAATGTAATCCACATGAGTATGCTTAGAAGATACCGATATGATCTAATGCATGTTTTGCCAACTTAAAAGATCGAAATATCTAATAATCTGAGTTATGTTGAGGAGCTGATCAAGATAGTGGGACATCAAACGAAACAGCTGAGAAGTCGAGCAATTCCATTAGTGAAAGTCCTTTGGAAAAATCACTCAAGCGAGGAACTGACTTGGGAGACAGAAGAGCACATAATTAAACAATATCCCCACCTTTTCGATGACTTAGGTAAGAATTTCAAGGATGAAATTTTCTTAAGGAGGGGAGAGTTGTAACATCCCATTATCCCATGATAAGGGTTAGAACCCTAGGATACTATACATGAGAGATTATTGAGAGTTTAGGAAGTGCATTTCATGCTCATGCATAATATAGCGTACACACACAGGTGAATATTAATATTTACACACAGTAAAATGATTGGACATGCATTCGTTGACATTTTACCAGGTATAATTGATTTATAAATTTGATTTTTGATATGAATTGTAGTTTATGTGTATTGAAAATTTCATTAGTTTGTATAAGAATATATCTAGAAATTTTGATGAAATTTTAGAAATTTCTGAAAATTTGGGTATTTTGGACTAGGAAAAATGCCAAGTGGTGGGATAACTAATAAATGGTAGTAGATGTAATAGTCAAATGGCAATGGAAATTTTTATAAATGACATTTGGATTTAATAACACATGTCGTTGAAATTTGGAGACAATTAGAGTGAAAATTGGAATTGATTGGACTAGTTTAATAAAAGAACCACTTGTGAACCTATAGGGATGGGACATGTGGTAAGTGACAAGTGTCATTTGCTAAGCTATGCCCTTATCCCATGATTCTCTTAATTGCTAAGAGACCATTTAATTGTTTGAATCTTGCTTTCTTCTTCATCGTGACCACCTTCTTTTCTTCTTCTTCACAAAATTTTTCACACTAATCTCCATTCACGTTGAACCTAGCCCTCCCATCTTTCACTTTCTACTCTCATCTTGCTTTCTCTTTCATTCTTACTAAAGACCCAACCCTACCACCTTTAACTATGATGTAGTGGGTTGTAAGGAGAGTTAGGGTTAAATGAGATCTTGAAGAGTTTTAAGCTAAATCAAGTAAGCTATGCTTTAATCTTATTGGGTGGTGTTAAATGAAACTAATTTGATGAGTTATTTGAGATTGATGATCATAATCATGAAATTGATTTTTGTGTTACCGTGGGTGGTAATAATAATAAAGAGATCATATTTCAATTTTATGAGTTGATGTTAAGCATGAGTTATTTAGTAAGAAGCAATTTTGATGATAAAATTTAAGAGATGATTGATTATGAACAATGAAGTTTGAAAGATGATGATCTGTGGATGAAGAGGTAGGTGGAGTCATGACTTATTTTTTTATGTTGTAAGGAATGATAAATTATAAGTTTTGAGTTAAGAAAAAGGGTGTATTTTGGTGTCTTGAATTGAGATGAATTAAAGTGATAATTAAGGTTAAAAAGAAGGTTTAATGAAGTAGAAAAATGTGCAAAAAATTGATGATGGAAGAGTATATGAATATGTTTTGTTTTAGGTGTTGTGATCAATCATGGGTTTGAATTATGAATAGCTGTTAGTGAACTAAATTTAGGTATAAATGAAGAGGTTATCAACTTGAAATGATGGAATTTTGACAATAAATTGTTTGATACTATGAATGTGATATTATGCAAAAAAGGATATCATTGCATGATGAATAATATGAAGTTGAAAATGCTAAATCAAATGATTAGAGATTTGAGAGATTAATGCAATCAAATTGGTATTTGAATTAGTGTGGAATGATGTTGTGATAGAAGTAATGAATTATGGTAATTTGGTGTGAAATTGGAGTTAAAATGTGTATTGAATTGGATGAATGGGGAGGAAAATTGCAGGGCACGATTGTGGGCCTCATCCCCACAATCGTGACCCTTCCGCACGATTGTGGAGGCCTAGCCATAAAAAGTTTCTATCACAATCATGGCTACGGCATCACGATTGTGACTGGCTCTAAAAGTTTCTGTCACAATCGTGATAGGGTCATCACGATCGTGGCCAGACCGATGGAGAAAAGATTAATCTTTTGATTGAAGTATGAACTAATAAATGCTAGGGTGCTTCCATGTGAGGTATTTAGGCTTAAATGGAATCTTGAATGAACTTAGTTAATGTTGAATGAGGTGATTAAGGTGAGTAAAGGGTAGTAGGTATATAAGAATGATTGGAAGGTGTTGTTAATTGTTTATAAGATGTGTATTAAAGAAATGTACTCTGGAATTTGTCATTGAACATGCATTATACATGACATATATGTGTGTGTGTGTGTGTGTGTCTGTGTGTGTGTGTGTGCTTATGATTGAGTATTTTTATAAATGTGAAAATTAGTAATGTACGAATGTGTGTGATTACATGATGTAGAAGAGCAAATTGAGCGACCGCTTCTGGACATTACCGCAATTTCAAGGCAATAAGCTAACAAGAGCAAACTATAAGTAACTTAAGATGGTCTCACCTTGATTACTTGTTTGTTAAATTATGTATGGAATTATTATATGATATATAAGTACTAATTTCGAATATTAGATGTTTGAGGCATTTGATACATGATTAACAAATTGGAAGTGCTCATTGAATGTGCATTTAACAAATTGAATGTTGGATTCCGGATCAAGGTCTAATGACAAATGTGAATGAGAAAGAGAATGTGAATGTGATTGATTGAACATAAAGATTGAATACATATGGTACATTTCATTACATGAAGATATGAAAGATAAAGGCAGTTATGACTAGAGTTGTTGGTGAAAATGAGCTTAAAGCTCTGAATGTGGTAAGAGCCCCTAGCTCACTAACTAAAATGAGCCCTGTATCCCCAACGAATGTGAGTCTCATGAATATTGCATGCACAAATGATATGTATGATCTGAATGATTGCAATGTATTATTAAACTAAGTTGACTGAATACATGTGAAAGCTTATGAACAAAGTGTTTTGTGATGCTACATGTTGATAAATGTGAATTATGTGAAATATGTGATGATGTGAGTTTGTTATGATACGTGATATGAGTGAACCATCGAGGATGGTTAACTCACTGAGTTCGCAAAACTCACCAAAATTTCAATGTTGACTTTTCAGGTTCGTGAGTGACGACTTAGCTTCTAAGACAACTTAGAAGAGATCTAGTACTGCTTTTGAATAGAAGACATAGCTCAAAGGTCGATCAGTTAGGACTGAAGGATTTAGTTAAACTTTTTGTATAATTCCTCATGTATGTAGCATGTTTTGCAATAGAGCTGTAGACTCTGATAGGTCGTTATTATTGTATATAAACATGGATGTTGTAGTAATGCTACATTGTAAATCATGGTTTATGAAATGAAATGAGGAAAGTTGGGGTTTTTAGATATTGTGATATTTGAGTTTTTAATTTATGATGCCAAGCGATATGTGAAAGTGATATAGTTAGCGCGCCATTTCTATCAGGCATGTGCACGAACGTCTAGAAGGCATATGGGCACGTGTCAGATGGGAGTAGGATGCTACACAAATCCTTGTATTTTTTAATGATTAATGCATGATAAGAGCAAAGGATTGAAAGATTTATGAAAAGAGATGAAGAAAATACCAAGAATCTAGCAGAAGATGAAGGATTTTAGAGAGTGGGAGAGTACATTTTTCGTGTTTGTAGAGAGAGAGTGTTAAAAGTTAAAGAATGAAGAAAGAAGACAAGAAGAGGGAGTTTTAAAATTTTTCCTCAAATGGGATTCCTACGATCATTGGAATAACCCTCCATTCCCACGATCATATGTTTTCTCTCTAGAAACTTTCTGGAGAGATTTCCCACGGTCGTGGGAATCACACCCATTCCTACGATTGTGGGATTACTCCCTAGAAACTTTCTGGAGTCTTCATACAGTCGTGGAAAACTTATCAATTCACACGATCATGGGTTGGTGCAATTCTCTCACTTCTAATCCTTTTGCCAAGCCTAACATGCATTCTTAATGATCCCACAACCTACAAACACATCAAATTAATATTACCGACAAGAAATTTGAGAAGAAAAACAAGTTAAAATTCAAACTAAATCCAAATAAATACCAATCAAACTCAAATCAAGCCTAAACATCACTGAATGAATCAAACAAACAAATAGACAAAAACAATCAGAAAAAAGTAGAATTCCATAGGTTGCCTCCCATGCAGGGCTCCTTTTAACGTCAGTAGCTTGATAGTCGCAAGTTTACACATTATAAGTTTTAATATTTATAACCTTGGTAAATTCTGTAAGCGCACGGATCATTCGCGTAGTACTTAAGGTATCGATCTTAAGAGGGGGGCTAAACTAGTCCTAAAATCTAAGGTTGTCCTAACCTACAATAACTCTAAACAAATAACTAATACAGAAATTAAATCAATTATCAATCAATTATAGGAAATTAAAGTGCCAAAGTGTAAAAAAGATAGCAATCACACAACCCAATCCGAAATTAACCTAGAAATAACCAAGTGAGAGGAAGGGGATTTTTAATTTGAAATTAATGGAAACCTAACCAATTATGTAATCACTGATTTAATAGATCTAGATGATCCTAGGGTGAATTACTCTCTCTCGAGTTATAATTCTTAACCCTAATTGATGATCCCTAATTTAATTTATGGAATTGCGATATCTCGATTTGCAATTGGCCCAAAACCTAAATTAGTTCTAAGTTGTCTATTAACCCATGGGGAACCTATGCCGATCTCTCTTTACACAAATTTACTGGTTTGATTCAATTCATAACCTATCAATTCACCTAACTCTCGTTATCCCAAATTGATTATTTTTATCTGGCTCACCCTCTCAGTTTATTACCAAGTTATTAAGAGCATAATTGAAATCACAATTAAATCAATAAAAACACAATCGATCAATTTTTATTAATCTCAAAAATCAAGATCCAAAGGTGAGTATAAACATAAACTCAACATTCAACACAAACGATTCTCAACACCTATTTCAACCCTATACATGAATAAAACTAAAATAAACTGAAAATACGTCGGGAACAGAGTTGGGGAGGCGATGATAGTACGAAACTACCTGTTTCGGGAAGGATGTCACGTTTAGCTCGTCTCTGTGTCTCTCTTCCTTCATCTCCTTTCTCAATCTCTTAATTTCTCTCTAGGTTTACTCTCAGAATTGGCTGAATCAAAGCTCTCTTGCATGACTCTCCAGGCTCTCCAAAAATAGCTACATCCATCTCATAATGATCTATTTATACTTTAGACGTTCTAGGTTAAAGTCTGGGTCGAAACGGACTGCAAAATCTGGCAAAACTTGAGTTTTTGCTTCAACTCGACGCAAGCAAAGATACAACTGCTTCTTAACCCTCTACATCCCAAGCAGTCCTAGAGTCAGAAGAAGAAGCAGTGGAGCAACAAATCTTCGACCAGATGGCCTCCAATCAGCAGCAAATTACATCGCAACTTAATGAGCTCGGCACCCAAATGCGATAAGTTCACAAGGAGCAACACTACTTAAAGAAGAAATTCCTCAAATTCTTTTAGAGGAATAATTTTGAAGCTCCTACGCCAACACCTTCGCCACCACAATCCCCATAAGCTTTTCTTACCCTATACTTTTAAATTGTTTATGTCTTTTGTTTGGTTTCATATCATTTTTTTTTGTTTGTTGTCATTTGTTTGGTTTGACTTCTTTTATTAGTTTCATTTCATTTTTTTTTTGGTTTCTTGTCCTTTGTTTGATTTTATGTCTTTTGTTTGGTTTATTGTCATGTTTGTTTGCTTTGATGTCATTCTCTTTATTTTATGGTGGCCTTGTCATATTGAGGACAATGTATTCTTTAAGTGTGGGGAGGTGACACTTGCGCTGTTCATTGCATTATGTTAATCACTGTGTGCATTTTGTTAAATAGGATGCATGTTTAGGCATATCATGTTGTTTTGTTTTAAGCAACGGAACTACACTTAAATCATTTTGATGGGTATTGCCATGAGATTCTGTCATGCTAGTTGGAATTAGATTGAATGCATGCTTGAACTTGGATTAGGCAACTTGAGTAGAAAGTGAACCATGTTGAGTGATGGAAAGTAGTTGGTTACATAAGCTTACTCACAATTTGACATTTCAGCAATGAGGTAGTGTAGAGATGCATAATGAATTTTCATTTAAGTGAGGATTAAGCCTATAAGACTCCATCTATAGTCATTCTATTTTTTTGTTGTGTGATGCTTCCTTAGGATATTATCTTCAAAACTTGCTTTAAATCGGTTTGAGTCTACTGGATGCATACTTAATAAAGATGATTAAGGCCCTTTTTGTATTAACCTTTAGCTTAAATGACCTACCCTTGTATTATCCCTTGCTACCCTTATTGAGTCATAACCTTTTGTTTCGTTAAAATACCCAAAAATTTTCAAACCTAAAACCCCATTAACCTAACCATTCACAAGCTTAGTTGAGTATTAAGTAATACATTAGTTAGGATCGATCCGAAAATTTTTACTGAGATGAGTTAAGGATACTTCTAATATGAATCACATTGTATTTGGTTGCTATTTTATTCATAGTTTCTTCCATATATTGAGAAAAAGAAAGAAAAATGAAAAAAATGTTGAAAAGAAAAAGGAAGAACAATTGAGTAGCATAAATTAGTGCAGAGTATTAGCATAATTACATTTTTATATCTCGGAGTTATGTTTTGTTATCCCTTTTCACCCACTTTTTACTTTACAAATGCTTGTGTTAAACCCTTTACCCTACTTACCCACCTTAACCCTTAACACATTACAACCCGAAACAAATCCTTTTGATCTATTTATGCATGTAATCATTGTAGAGGAGAATTAGTGTATTAGCAAGCCTATGGTATAGTTTCCTACAGGAAGTTTGACCGAAACACTAACCATCAAACACTTGAGAGAAATGAGTGAAATCATGAGGAAGATTCATTTTGCATCTATACTTATCTTTGAGTGATGGTGTCATGTGTTGAGTTTGCTTACGTACACTAATGAAAAAGTAGTCATGATATGTATAGTAACTTGATATTTGAGTTGGTTAAAATTTGAGGGATTGTATGCTTTGATCTTTGTGAAAATGAAGTGATGGAATTGATTGGTTGTATTTATTTTGCTTGAGAACAAGCAAAGATTTAAATGTGTGGAAGTTGATAGCTGTGCATTAGTCTATATTTTTGTAAGTATTTGGCATGTGTTTCTTGCATAATAGTTTATTATTGTTGTATTTTAGGAATCATTTTATATGCTTTCGTTTTGTTTGATCTTCATTGTTGTTGTTTTTTTTTAATGTTTGATGTTAATTTAGGGTAAGAATTGATCATTTTTTATAGAGGAATGAAGATTGAACAACTTAAAGATTGAGCTAGAGACCAAAGAGGGGAAGAAAAAAAGAATGATTCTGTTGCAAGATCCCACGATCATGGGAATCATGTCAATTCTTACAATTATAGGATATTTCATCCGAGAGACTATATGGGGTTCAATTAAACATTAGGATTTCTGGACTATAAAACATATTAAACTCCCATAGATGAAAGAGGACGTGACACCTATATAGAGAAAAGCCTCTTGGAGTAAAAAAATACAAGTTTTGAGTTTTGAGGAAGGTGGAAACTCAAGGAGTATCAACAACAATTGGGAAAATAACACATCAACACCAGAATTTCCAGATTTTGGCAAGGAAGAGAAGGAGTTTTCTTATTCAATTTTCAGTTGTTTTTATCTCTTCTAATCTTTGTAAGATGGAATATTTCAGTGTTGGTGATGTTATGGAGACCATAAGTGACTGAATTATATTTAGGAATTACTTTTGAACTATTTTGTTAAACTCCTATTTTATTGAATTGATTGAAAGTTGTCTTTGATGATTGTTGATTATATTTTTATACCTTACAATAAATTAAGAGATTGAGTTGGGTTATTTGTGTAAGATTGTACAATGAGAGTTGGCAACCTATAGACTTACAATCATCATGTTAATTGATTAGTTAGAAGAGAGATCTCAGCTAATTTAATTGATCACCCATAGGATAGCTTAATAACTAGTTAAATTGGTGGAATGATTGGGTAGGTTGAGAGATTGCTTAATCAACTTCATTTAATTTGATTGAGGACAATTAATTATACCTTGAGAGAGGTTAGTTAATATAACTGGACATCTTAGGTGAGACACAATTCGATTAATAAAATAGAAGAGAGACAAGATAGGGAGAAAGTGATCTCTACCCATTAAAACCTTGAATTCCAACTTTTTACATTTTGGTATTGTCTACTGTTCATTGTTAGTCTTTCAATTTTAGTTTAATTTTTCAGATTATTTCCTTTAAATAAAGTTTGATTTGAATTAAGTGGTGTCTAGGCATCAATTCCTTTCGGATCAATATCCGCTTTCTAACTACAAGTCACGAACTGTATACTTGCAGTTTTTTAGTGTAAAACGAGTAGATTGTTTTTCAAAATTCACTCATCGATCACAAAAATAATATTGCTAGAATTTTGGAACATTCAAATAAGAATTCTTCTGCTGACGTTTTAGAATAAAATTATTAACATTAATTCATTGCGGAATGTCGACGTGGCGACTAGTTTCTAATGGTGGAAATGAACTTCGCTAGGAGGAATATGGCAAAATTTTTCCTATTTAAGAACAAATCATAGCAGAACATATCTGCTCTTCAAATAATAATAAACCCTTGCCTTCCATGGTCGATCTTCTTCTTCAATGCTTTTAGTATCATCTGAACTACCTCTCTTTCTTTATTATCTGTATCTCATTTTTTGCTATGAACATCTAATTATATTTACTATATGTTGTGTTAAGCTTCCTCGAATCCTCAAGAGAACATAAATGGAAATGAAGGCGGTGGCGATATCACTATGGTTCGTACAAGATTAGAAAAATCAGTTGTTTTAGAATAGTGGTCGATTGCAAAAATTATGTTTGTTCACTGTGACGATGATGGAGTTTATCAATCGGGTATGCACATGTTCCAATTTGGGTTCTTAATACTGTTTGATTTACCTTTGATTATTCTATACTGTTTGCTCATTAGGTGAAATGTTTAGTACGTGTGATTCATCTTATACCGTAATGCACATTGCAACTGGGAAATCATTCACTGTATCTTCTACAAATTTAATTAAAGCAAAGAAGTTGTTGGAAGAGGGTGTCATTTCACCATACGGAAGATGTTTAACTATTTCAATTGATGGCTTGGAATGTGCAAGGAGTCTTTTTGGGAATCCAAACATTGGAAACCCCTTTAGCTTTTCTATCGACTCTAAGGTTACTTGGAATCTAAAAAATCAATTATTTCTTTTCCTTTTCAATGAAATATTAGGCGTAAAACTTTATTTATTATTTTGTCTGTAAGAATTTTTAAATTTATAATTAACATCTTGTAGTACTTATATATCATATATGATTATATTATATTTTCACATATTTCAATATTTATTTGTATTATTATATTATTGTCAATAAATATCAATGATTAATTATAGTAGTATTTTTAAATTTATGATATTTTGATCTTATTAAAATTAAAATTTTAAGGTATTTTTATCTTTTTATGTCCAAAAATATTTACTTTTCAAATTTTAAGTTACCTACCATACATGTATTTTTCAACAATATGTTTAAAACTTAAAACATTTTACAATTTTCAGACGTTCCATTCTTTTTGTATGAACAGAGGTATAGCATTATGTACAGTAGGCATCATTAAAGAATCATTTATATATAAATCTATAGATTTAAACAAATTTGTAGAGTTTGAATGCATTAGCTATTTAAACAAATTTATAAATGTCAATTATAATTAACCTTAGGATTGTTAAGTGCACTTATCATTAAAAATGTTATCTTCTTAACATTATTGTTTTTAAGAATACTATCACACACAAAAATTGTAACACCCCAACTCCGCCGAACCCGAACCCGATATCGATCGTGATACCCGAATCCGTGCCCCGCGAGGGTGGCGT
>JAOTAY010000191.1:17476956-17490370 GCA_025629805.1 Erythroxylum baracoense
ATAAAGTTTATTTGATTGTGTTTTCTTTCGATTTACTTGTGATTTAAATTCTCTTCTTAATAACTGTGCAATAAACTGATAAAGTGAGTCGAGGGAAAATAATCAATTTGGGCTAACAAGATTTAGGTGAATTGATAGGTTAAGAATTGAATCGAACCGGCAGAGTCGTGTAATGAGAGATCGAGCATAGATTCCTAGTAGGTTAATAGACAACTTAGAACTAATTTAGGTTTTGGACCAATCGCGAATCGAGAGATCGCGATTCCATAATTTAAATTAGGGATCATCAATTAGGGTTAAGAATTATAACTCCAGAGAGAGTAATTCACCCTAGGACCGTCTAGACCCGTTAAGTCGAGAATTGCATAATTGACTAGATTTTCATTAATTTAGAATTAAATCCCCCTTTCTCTCACTCGGTGGTTTCTAGGTAGGTTTGGTATTGTGTTTTGTATGATTTGTTATCTTGCTGAGATTCCTGCAACACAATTCTTGGAATTATTTGTTTGATTGAATTATTTTCTGCATTAGTTATTATTTAGGATTATTGCAATTTTAGTATGACCTTAGATTTTAGGTACTAAGGGTTATTACAATTTTAGTACGAGCTAAGGTGTCGATCCCACATAGGTCGTTCACAAATAATGCAAGTACTCACGTGGGACACCAAGATATATTTGAAGTTCAACATGACTAATCCAGTTCATGGGATTCTAAATTGGACAAGATCTTGGATAAGGTCACAGACATGAAAGAAGGCCAGAAGAGACTAGAAGAGCAAATTGATCAAGTGACAAAAAATCATACTGCTTCTATTCATAACCTGGAGATTCAAGTAAGACAGCTTTCCCGTGAATTTTGTAAGAGAAGTGTGGAAGACCCTTTGAGAAATATGGAATTACATCAACGAGAGCAATATGGGGCTATCACATTTAGGAATGGGGAAGAACCAGCAGAACCAAAGGAAGACTATGCCAAACCCCAACTCACTGACGACCAAGAGACGACAACAGTGTATGAAGAAAAGAGTGTCAAACCTCCCTTCTATTCACCAGTCCTAAATATACCACATGTGAAAATCGAAAAATCTCGGGTGGACGTCCATGTAAAGAACCCTACCCTTTGGATTAATGATGATGATGAGACATTCAACTTGAATGATGTATGTAAGAATCCGAAGGTTAGTAGCTCATTCAGGATATTTGATGTGTTCGAATCTTTTGAAGAACAAGAGGACGAAGAACAGATGACAACAGACATCAAGTTTGAAGAAAGCATGGAAGTCTTTATTTGGGAAGCAGAAGAAGTAGAGGAAACAAAGGTGATTAAGGAAGAAGGACAGCAATTCACCTTCGTACAGGACAAACTGTTGGATTCGATGGGTTTTATTATTCCTTATTTTATTGGCAATTTGTTAATGAGAAGGACATTGATGAAATTAATTAGTTTTCTCAACTTTATTAATATTGTCCTTCTACTCATTTTGCAATTTGTAGCTTACTTACAGGCTACAAAACTGATATTAAACAAAAGGGGTGGAAGCAAGCTGCTCATAATTGATCCTAATTGAGTTTCCAAAGAAGAACGTTGAGCTATCGACATTAAAAGAAGAGCTACATGGGAGGCAACCCATGGAAAATTTCTTTCTTTGATTATTTGTGTTAGAATGTTTGAATTCTGTAGTTAGGATTATTTTTGTTTTCAAATAAAATGAAGAAGGAATAAGATTTTGGGATAAAGTGGATGATTGATCAAAGAAGAAGAAGAACATAGCTAGAAGGAAGTTCTAGATGTAATCATCGAAACCAACAGAACACTTACGGAGATGACGCGCACACAACAACGCCAGAGTTGAGATATCCAACGGATCCATCAGTATTTCGAGTCTCAGGGCATTTAATTACCACCTCCGACACCTCACCACCTCCATCTCCTTAGGATTTCTATCTAACCTAATTTTTCTTTTCCAAATTAACCTTCAATTCTACTTTGTTTTTATGTTTATGTTTATTTTTATTGTTAATTTATCTATTCTTTGTTACTTTAATTCTTATCTTTACTCTTTTGTTTTTTGTGCTTGTGTGCTTTCTTCTCACATTGAGGATAATATGTTGTTCAAGTGTGGGGAGGGATTGTGTGTTTTGCTTTTGTATGTGATTTTTGCATACTATATGATGGTTATTAGGTGACATTATGTGAAGTGTGTGAATGTGTCAATAGCTTAGATCGAGTGAAATTCTTTTAATTTTGGACATAGTCTATTAGGTTGTGAATAATCATTAGCCTACGAAATTAGTGAATTAGGGGGCCTTTGGATAAATATAGAGCCTAATTAGGACCTAGTGTAAATTTAGCACCCTCTAGATCGTCAAATTCATTCATAATTTAAGTTCTTTTAACTTAAGTAACTTAACTAGTATTTTCATGAAAATGAATAGCTAAAAGCAACAAGGTAGGTAATAAAAAAAAGATTTTTGTTTAATAAATCACTATTCTGTTGACCTTCGGGTTATGAATAGAGCTAGTAGCTAGTTGAAAATGTGATGTAGCTGAGTAACCAGATCGACACACATCACAAATATATGTCTTTGTGTAAAAAGGCCATAATGACATTTTAACCAAGCTGTTTAATAAAATGACTTAGTTGAGTAACCGGATCGACATTTATTACAAATGTTTACCTCTGAGTAAAAGACTAAGTCTGGGTTTAAATAAATAATTAAAAAATGTGTGTTT
The DNA here is from genome assembly GCA_025629805.1 of Erythroxylum baracoense. Taxonomy (NCBI): domain Eukaryota; kingdom Viridiplantae; phylum Streptophyta; class Magnoliopsida; order Malpighiales; family Erythroxylaceae; genus Erythroxylum; species Erythroxylum baracoense. Next base: position 17,479,693 of record JAOTAY010000191.1, read on the forward strand.
TCTTAACAAAAACCTACTGGACTTGTAATAACCTTGAATTTTCATGAAATTGTACTTAGGAACACTTACAGAGTCTGAGGGACCCAAAAAGTATTAATGTGTGTGTACAAATGAAAAGGGTAAACAAGTTAACACTTAGGTCTCGATTAAGTTGTATATAGTTCAAAGCCCCTAGACACATATTTTTCATGTTAATGATTTGACATAATTTGTATGTTTGTGTTCATGAATAAATTTATTTCATGAAGATTAGAGCCATTGCCTCATTATTGCATTGTGTGTTTTATGTTTATTGTATGTTGTTTTGTTTTCTTGAGGACAAGCAAACATTTAAGTGTGGGGATGTTGATAGTTGTGAAATTTCATGATGTTGTAAGGTTTAATTTGTTATATATTTAGTATGAATTTGAGTGTTGAGTATGCATTTAGGGTTTAACTAGGTTAGTTTGGGTGTTTATGTGTTTTATGGGTTAGATTGAGTCTTTGAGCTTAATTGTTATATTTTTGAGGTACCGTGATGTGTTTGTTAATGTTTCAGGGTAAACAATGAAGAACGGAGAAGATTTGAGGAGTTTTGTGCCAAAGACCTAGGAGACAATCGAGGGACAGCAAGCCACGATCGTGACAGAGAAGGACAAGCCAGCAATAGTCAGGCCACAATCGTACACATAGGGCATGATCATGACAGAAAACTTCCAAGTAAAGCCATGATCGTGCATATTGGGCCACGATCATGACAGAAAGGTTAAGGTGCTGGCTGCAATGGTGGCCTGCGTCGGGCTAATAGAAAAACTCAAGTTTCCTAAAAAATTTTAGACTATTTCGACCCCGACTTTGACCTAGAGCCTCCAAACTATAAATAAAACATTACAAGTCAGAGGTAGCAACTTGGAGAGTCTAAAAAAGAGAGCACTCACGTGATCCAATCCTGGAAAAACTTGGAGAGAAGTCCAGAGATTGAGGATGGAGACAAAGAAAGAGAGACACGGAAAATAGCTTGGCACGACGTACTTCTCGAAACAGGTGGTTTCCCGCTGTCGCTAACTCCACATCTCCGTTCCTGACATATTTTCCATTTATTTCAGTTTTATACATATATAGAATTGAAATAGATGTTGAGAATGTATTGTGCTGAATGTTGAGATTGTGTCTCTACTCACATTTGGGTTTTTAGTTCTTAAGATTAATAAAGTTTATTTGATTGTGTTTTCTTTCGATTTAATTGTGATTCAAATTTTGTTCTTAATAACTGAGCAATAAACTGAGAGGGTGAGCCGAGAAAAAATAAATAATTTGGGCTAGCGAGAGTTATTTGAATTAATAGGTTAAGAATTGAATTGGACCGGTAGAGTTGTGTAACGAGAGATTGAGCATAAATCCCCGGTAGGTTAATAGACAACTTAAAACTAATTGAAGTTTTGGGCCAATCGTGAATCGAGAGATCTAGATTCTATAATTTGAACTAGGGATCATCAATTATGGTTAAGAATTATAACTCAAGAGAGAGTAATTTATCCTAGAACCATTTAGATCCGTTAAGTCGAGAATTGCATAATTGACTAGATTTTCGTTAATTTTGAATTAAATCCCCCTTTCTCTCACTCAATAGTTTCTAGGTAGGTTTGGTATTGGTTTTTTGTGATTTGTTATCTTACTTAGATTTCTGCAACACAATTATTGGAATTATTTGTTTGATTGAATTATTTTCTGCATTATTTATTATTTAGAATTACTGCAATTTTAGTACGACCATAGATTTTAGGAGTAGATTAGGCTTCCTCATAGGATCGACACCTTAGGTACTACACGAACGACCCGTGAGCTTGTAGAATTTATCGAGGTTATAAATAGTAAAACTTAGAGCATGTAACCTTGCGATCACTGCACCCAATCACCACCCTATAAGCGACCTCTACTAGGCAACAAGGAATGGAGTCAAAGCACATAATCAGTATCCAAGATATCCTTGAGTATCTCAAGTCTAAGGATACTTGCACCATTGCTATGATGAGATTATCACTGACATTAGAATAGGACACTCATACGATGATCTCATAGTAGGTCATCCAATGTACTTACTACCTCTAGTAAGCATCCACATCTCAACTTTAAACAACTCATGTTTACAATTTCTGAGATCCACTGCTTGATCAAAACAAGGAGTTTGACATGTGTTAGTCTATATGGATTAACGATGTCCAATCTCGTTAATCCTAAGACTAGGGATAATTTAGATACTGACATAATTGCATATGATAGGAATCTCAATAGTATGATCATATCATAATTTCCTTCAAGCTATGTCATATATCATAGATTTCATTAATTTACTTATAGATCAATATCAATTCATAAATAATGAACAACAAATTAACGAAATATGCTTTTCTTTATTATTGAAAATAAAGTCTGTACACATCTTTAGACAAAATGCACTAAAGGCGATTGCCTTTAAAGAACTACTCTAACAAATCTCCCACTTGACCTAAAGTTAATTGCCTTAGTATCTTATACCATAAGCTAGTACACGAGAATCAAATCTGTTCTATGATAATGGCTTCGTCAATAGATCAATAATATTCTGCTCGGAGGGAATTATCTCCATCTGTACATCACCTCGACTAATGATCTCTCTAATCAGATGATATCTGCAGAGTACATGCTTAGACCATTGATGAGACCTTGGTTCCTTCACCTACGCAATAGCACCACGATTGTCACAATACAATTGTATGGGTCCATCACTGCTAGGAACCACACCAAGTTTAGTAATGAACTTCTTGATCCAAACTACTTCCTTTGCTGCATCTGAAGCTGTAATGTACTCTTCCTCGATTATTGAATCGACAGTCGTCTCTTATTTGGAACTCTTTCAACTGACCGCCCCACCGTTCAGTGTGAATATATAACCTGATTGAGATTTCGAATCATCCTTATTAGATTGAAAATTGGCATCTATATGCCCGCTCACTTTTAGATTTCCATCTCCATATATAAAAAAACATCCTTAGTTCTTCGCAAGTGCTTGAGGATGTTCTTGACAGCCACCCAGTGACCCTCACCAGGATCTGATTGGTATCTGCTCGTAACACTTAGAGCATATGATACATCGGGTCTTGTACATAGCATAGCGTACATGATAGATCTTACTGCTGATGCATACGGGATCATATTCATGCAAATCCTCTCATTTTGTGTCTTAGGACACATAGATTTCGAGAGTGTTATCCCATGAGTCATGGGAAGATACCATCTCTTGGACTACTCCATGCTAAATCTCTTTAACATCTTGTCTATGTATGTTGGTTGTGAATGACCAAGCTACCTTTTTTATCTATCTCTATAGATTTTTATCCTAAGGATATAAGTTGCTTCACCGAGATCTTTCATGGCAAATTGTTTGGACAACCAAATCTTTACAGATTGTAGTATAGAGACATCGTTTCCTAGTAATAATATGTCATCTAAATATAGCACAAAGAGCACGATTGCACTCCCACTAACCTTCTTATACAAACAGGGTTCATCCGGATTTTTGCGAGAAACCAAACTCTTTGATTATCTCATCAAAGCGAATATTCCAATTATTGGATGCTTGTTTCAATCCATAGATGTATTTCTAAAGCTTGCATACCTTTTCGCCATCATAGGAGATGAAGCCCTCTAGTTGTGTCATATACACATCCTCGACTAGATTTCCATTTAGGAAAGCTCTCTTCACATCCATTTTCAATATCTCATAATCATAATGAGCAGCAATGGTTAGGAGTATCCTAATAGATTTAAGCAATGCTACTGGGCTGAAGGTCTCGTCGTAGTCTATTCCTTGTCTTTGATGAAAATTTTTGGCCACAAACCTTGTTTTATAGGTAATAACATTACTATCCATGTCATTTTTCTTTTTAAAAACCCATTTACACCCTATGTGTTTATTCCTTTGGGTGTCTCAACCAAAGTTCATACTTGGTTTTCATATATAGAATCCATTTTTGATTTCATGGCGCTAAGCCATTTCTCAAACTTTGAACTCTTCAGAACCTCTTCATAGGTAGTAGGCTTATTATCTTCTATGAGCAATACGTCATTATGTTCAATCAAGAAAATTCCATATCTCTCGGGAATAGAGCCTATCTTACGTGACCTACGAACTTTTTGTGTTGAAAAAGGTTGAACTGTTACTTCATTTGTATGAGTCACAGTCTTAGGTTCAGGCAATTGATCCATGTATGTTCAAGCATCTTGAGCTTCTTCAAGTTCAATTTTGCTCCCACTGTCTTCTTTTAAAAGAAACTCTTTCTCTAAAAAGACAACATGCTTTGAAATAAACACTTTTGATTCCTAAACAAGATAAAATTGATATCCCATTGTTTCTTTAGGATATCTTTCGAACAAACACTTGTAAAACTTCACGTCAAGCTTATCTGACTGCATTCACTTCATATAAGTGGGACAGTCCCAAACTTTCAAATGAGAATGATAGGATTTTTTATTAGTCCATATCTCATATAGAGTAACATCAACTGCCTTTGATGGAACTCTGTTTAGCAAACAAACGGTTGTCTCGAGTGCATACCCCAAAAGAATTTTAGTAAATTTGTAAAGCCCATCATCGAACATACCATGTCCAACAAGTTTTGGTTTCTCCTTTTAGCCACATCATTATGTTGTAGTGTGTAAGGCAGAGCCCATTGAGATAAAATCCCATTGTCTCTGAGATAATCTAAAAATTCTTGGTCTAAGTATTCCCCACCTGGATTGGATCGTAGTGTCTTGATACCTTTCCCAAGTTGGTTTTCTACTTCATTTCTGAATTGTTTGAACTTTTCAAACGCATCAAATTTGTATCTCATTAGATACAAATACCCATATCGAGAATAGTCATCGATAAAGGTAATGAAGTAAAGAAAACCACTTCAGGCATTGATGGGCATCGGACCACATACATCTGAATGTATTAGGTCTAATACTCCAGTCGCTCATTCACCCTTTCCCTTAAAGGGTAACTTAGTCATCTTGCCTAATAAACATGATTCACATATGTTTATTTATATAGCCAAGGCGACAATGCCATAAGTAAGTTGATTTTAAATTATCTCGTTTATGTCTTTTTGTGTCATTGACAGTCATAATTGGATGCAACATATCTAATATGTAAATTCCATTGCATAATGTACCAGCATCATAAAGCATTCTATTTAAACTAATAGAACAACCATTACTATTGAAATTAAAATGGAAACTAGCTTTATTCAAACAAGAAATAGACAATATATTCTTTGTTAAAACAGGTAAAAAATAACAACTATCCAGTTTAATTACAAGCCTACTGAGGACTAACAAAAAATAAGTGCCTATAGCTAAGCAGTAACTCTTGCTCCATTGCTCACTTGCAGGTCTAGTTCTCCCTTCATGAGTTGTCTACTATGCATGAGGCCTTGCATATCATTACATATATGTGAGCCACAACCTGTATCTAATACCCATATGTTATGATCAAAAACAGTATTAACCTCAATGACAGACATACTTGAAGGAGTCATGGCATCTGGTGCCTACTTCTTCTTCAAGGACTCCAAATAGACTTTACAGTTTCGCTTCCAATGGCCATTCTTGCCACAATGGAAACAAGTTCCTTTTAGAGCAGTCTCTTTGGGTTTCTTTTTGGTTACACTTTCTTTTGGTTTCCTGGACCTTTTCTTCTTTAGGTTCTTATTTCTTGAACCATAAGAAGAAGATTACACCACTAGCACAGGCTTGCTATCCTTCTTGATAGCTTGCTCTCCCGTCTTGAGCAGATTGATCAACTCAAGGATTGTCGTGGACATTTGTTCATCTAATAGTTCAACATAAACCGTGAATAACTATCAGATAATCCAACCAGAATTAAGTCAATACTTAATTCATAGTCTATAATAAAACCCAAGGTGGCCAACCTCTCAATATAACCATTCGTCTTCAATGTATACTGCACTGCAGATGTCCTCAGAGTCATCTTAGTCATGAAGAGCAGCCTCGACATCTCGAACCTTTCAGACCAAGCTTGCTCATCAAAAAGCTCTCTAAGATGAAACATTATGGTATTAGCATTCATAGACTCATACTGCTTTTGTAGCTCAGGTGACGTAGAGGCTAGCATATGTAGGTAGCCATGTCATTATCTTTGAGATGCTTACGTTATACTTTCTGATCCTCATCAAAAGCATCAGCAGCAAGGAGATCAGGAAGAGATTAATACAATATTAATCTCTTAGATTTCTAAATAATTTGAGAACATCAAACTATCACCCTAAGTATCTCTAGGTAATCTCCACTTCATCAAGACTACCTCGGCATTAGTCACATAACTTGTGATGGCCAAAACAATCAAGACAATTGAATATACCAATGAGATGCTAATATGACATATTTGACATCCAAAAATTTTTAGAAACCCAATTTTAAGAAAATCAGTTTGGTATGCATACAACATCAAAGATCACATAAAAAATGATCTGAGGCATTGAAGCCAAAAAACACGCAATCACCACTTCAAACAAACCAGGTCTAGCATTTTTCTCAAAACTGTCCAGCTCTGTCTTTTTCTTGAAAAAATTATTGAAACAATTTCAATAAATATTGAGAAAATTATAGAGGCTATAACATGTTCCATTAATTTTTTTAGAATTTATTTCCAAGAAAAACTCAACCAACCTCAACAACTAAGCCAATTTAGAATTTGGGTTCCTCAACATAGACATTCCCAACAGCACACAAAAAAATCTCAAATAAATATTCAATCATGAGTCGAAAACATTTTTACATCTTCATAGACATTTATAAACATCTTAGAAAGAGGGTGGTGAAAGAAAATCTTAAAAAAAATTATAGAATTTCTTCTCGAATTTGTAATCATGTCTGTTCATGTAATTTGCATAAACACAACAACCAGAACAGTAGGGAATTAATTAGCAAAAACATATCAAATCACATTGATAAATTTTTTGTTTCCATAGATATATTCAAAAACATCTCATGAGAAAATATAGGCAAGAAAATTTCAAAAACAATATCTCTATACTGATTTCGAATTCAACACAATCAGAATACGCAACCATCACAACCAATTAGCAGCATCACACATGTTATGGTTTCTCCTTTATACAGGGCACAAGTGGCTATGATACCACTGTAGGAAAATCTTAGTGCGTGCATCATGTACACGACATGATGAAAAACAAAAAAATTTGTTCCGAGACTTTCCCAAAGTCCAGGATCTATATGCTTATACAAGGAAATACCATTAAACCTAAGTGAAAATTCCCAATTTAGATACATGTTCATAACACACATATATATATGAATTCATGGACTTTACATAAATCAATCATTCATATAATAACCATGTACCTTGTGAGTAGTCTCCTTAGTTCTTTGATCTTCTACTCGTTGAGTTTTCGTAAACCACAACGACCAAAACAAACAGTCTCCAATAGTATCCAAGTAAAGATCGGAGAAACTAACCAAGTCAAACTCTTTGATCCAAAAATGGCTAGAACAAAGACAAGAGTGCTAGCTCTCTTCTTTGTTCTATGGAGAGCAAAAAATGTGGAAGAGAATGAAGAGGAAGAAGATGAGAAAGGTGAGGAGAGATAGGCGATAATCATGAAGAAGAATGCTTACTACTTTTATTCTCACGATTATCATCTTACATCTTTTTCATTTTTTGTCTTTTTGTCATTTAAAGACAATAAATGCATATCTTTTTAAAGAAGCCTCCTCCTCATCCACGTTGCACCATATCTTTTATATATATATATATATATATATATATATATATATATAGTCACACTGGGGTCGATCCTACCGAGTCTCAAGTGTGGAAAAACACCGGAGACCTGTTTCAGCAATATCGACGTCGCGATCTTATCGGGACATATCCTAATCTCATCGAGAACCATTTAGTTCTATTGCTCTGTATAAAATGGATCTTTATCTAAAACCATTTTACGAATCCTCCAAGTCACTCTTATATATGTGACCCATTAGGTTCCTGGTTATGTTGGCCACTCATATTAATACTTAATCTAAGCAATTCATAAGCGTTGTCTAGTAACACATTATGTTGGAAAGTAAGTGGTTTGAAGAACGAACCATTGCTCATCACGAACCATCTCATGAACCCTCCTATAGATAATTGCTGTGTAATTCATCCTTTCACTATGCTATACCCCACTTAGTTATGAGTATGGGCAAAGTGTCATCTCTCATTAGACTGACTACGTCAAATCTAGCCCAAGTGATATTAGTTCTCATCTTAAGACTCATTACTCTATATGTCAATGAAGACATTCTTCATGACATATGTACTCCGGCTAGAGATTTCCAAGTAATGACCTCGAAAGAGGCAGTGGGTATCATCTTCTGCTATCACAGAAGTGGTGAATCCTCTATTGGCTACTCAATTACCTTTGAATGCCTTAAGCTATCCTCAATCACCACCCTATGAGTGACCTCTACAAGGCAACAAGGAATGCAGTCAAAGCACATATTTAGTATCCAAGATATCCTTGAGTACCTCAAGTTTAAGGATACTTGCACCATTGCTATGATGAGATTATCACTAACATTAAAATAGGACATCCATGTGATGATCTCATAGTAGGTCATCAAATGTGCTTACTACCTCTAGTAAGCATCCAAATCTCAACTCTAAACATCTCATATTTATAGTTTCTGAGATCCACTGCTTGATCAAATCAAGGAGTTTGACATGTGCTAGCCTATCCGGATTAACGATGTCCAGTCTCATTCATCCTATGACTAGGGATAATTTAGATACTGACACAATTATATATGATAGGAATCTCAGTAGTATGATCACATCATAATTTCCTTCATGCTATTTCATATATTATGGACTTCATTAATTTACTTATAGATCAGTATCAATTCATAAATAATGAACACCAGATTAATGAAATATGCTTTTCTTTATTATTGAAAATAAAGTGTGTACACAACTTTGTATAAAATGCACTAAAAGTGATTTCCTTAGGGCACTACTCTAACAACTAGAATATCTCATTTTAATTTCTTACAACCAGAACCAGAAAACCAATCACTATAAAATGCAAAACAACAACACATATTCGCAGAACAACATAACATGTAATATGTTTTCCAGAATGTACAAAATTATAAAACAAACTCAATCATTGGGCATCTCCATGCCTCACTTATTCCAGATACTCATACAACTTCTTCGACGATATCTAGAAAGCAAGCAACAAGTGCATACCAAAATTTCAGATTCTTAATCAATTGGCTTTAGGGTTTATATGGTATTAATCTGAAACACTTTTTTAGATTTAAGTCGCAGACCTTTTGCAATTAAATTCCAAAATTATAATCAATAACAATCACTCAAATTTAATCAAATAATAGAATTAAACCTTACTCTGATACCACTATTAGGAAACTGGGTTGAAATACGATCCCAATAGAAGCGAAATATTTACGAAACTTTTTCGTAACTTTTGATTCCTAAAAACCAAGATCTCTTTAATTCTATAAAATGATTAACAAAATTCATAATAAAACAAAAACTTAATTCGTACCTTATTCCGAAGCTTGATCTTTATTTTATTATATCCCTCAAACCATTTCCGAAACTGATCTGTCTCAACCACCGCAGATGTGCAAATGTCCAATCTCTAACGGTATCCACAGAATGAGTTGAGAGAACTCTGTAACTCTTGCAGAGAGGATTAAGTAAGAAGTGCTAGCTCAACAGAGCTTAAGCCTATTTATAATAAGCTTTGGATGTTTTAGTAATTTAATTGAAATTAAATTCTAATTTTAATTAAACTTAATTAGAATTACAAATAATTCTAATTAAATACCAATAATGCCCATATAAGATTCAATATCTCATATTAATCCTTATTTATTAAATATCTCATATTTACTTATAAAGTTTCTCAAACTTCACAAGCAAGTCCAACTTGATTAAATTAACTTTGCTCTCTTCAACCCATTCTATACGTGAGATCCATTAGATTCCCAAATATGTTGACAATAATTATAAATTCTAATTCTAATTCAATTAGATAATTAAAACTCCTTTTAATTTATCTTTAATTCTCTAATTAAACAATTTATAATCATACATCAAGATTGACATCTAGCGACGCATCATAACCACTCAAATATTTAGGAATGTGAAAGTAGTTTTGACTAACCTTTCCGTGCATAATTTTTTTCGTATAATTTAATCATTTCATCATACATTGTTTCGATTAGACATAGAGCATGAAATTAATGTCTACTCTATTTTGAGTCTAATCACATTAGTTTGTAGTCATTAGCTATCGATTCAATTAATGACATTTGTAAACTATTTATAAAGTATCATTTTACCTTGGCCAAGGATTTCCTAAATCAATACTAATCGAGAACAACGAAACATTCTCCCTACTTTAGGGTGATCAATCTTATCTTGATCAATCAACTACTTTCATATAGTTCATGCTACATCTAATGACTATCGATCAACCGACCCATTATTAAATAGATTATAAGTAGTATCAAAATATATCAATCCCCATACAAGATAACTTTGATGATCTCAAGTCAAAGGATCACTTATACAATCATCACGATGAGAATTCCATAGACATACAAGTAATGTTCCAAATGG
>JAOTAY010000191.1:17498545-17522791 GCA_025629805.1 Erythroxylum baracoense
GTGATGCCATGTGGAGTTCTGTAGTGATTGCACGTAGCGCTCCCTTATCTTAGGATATGTGTCGGAATGACCTACGGACGTCCCGGTGCGTACTCTAGGGTAATGGGGTGTTACAACCTCCCCCAGATGAATACATGAAGTGGCAGTACCGATTACTAGTCTGGCATACTCCATTATTACTGACCGCCTTTAACCCTTCTTTTGATATTTTAGTTTGGGTACCTCGAGATTGTCTTCAAAGTCCCTTGGAGGACCTCTTATTTGATATACGTTGTCAATAAAAGGAGCAAGTTCACCTTCCCAAGACATACTTGCCAGTATAAACTAAATGAAAAAAATAGTGAACTAATAAATAATTACTAAAACAACATAGTGTAATAACATGACAAAAAAGTATGCATGAATAGACAAAAACAATTAAAACTAATTTAAGTCTAAATGCTAACCACCTCCTCGCCACAAAAACTTGTTATGCGTAAATTAATTTTTAAAAATACCTAGGCTATCCTACTCACAAGTATACGACGTAATTATAGTTGATTATCTAGGGCATCTCCCAGTGACGAGAAATTAGTTCACTTAAATTAATCTTGAACGATAATAAAAATAGATGCAATCCTAAACATTCGATCCTATTTTTTTGAGTAAGTACTTTTAAAAAATCACAAAGTTAAATTGAAAAATAAACAGAATTAACTAGGAATAAAAAATAGATTAACTGAAGTGAAAAACTCATGAGAATTAATTTCACTAATTTAATCTGCTATGTATGACTAAGGGGAATGATTGGATAATTGTCTTACTAAAATTACCAATTAGGTTCTAAAATTAATACAAATAATAAACCAATCTAACTTTTGTATTCGACAAGTTTATCATCTAAATTAATTATTATACCCAATTAATAATTATCACTTAAGTTAATATATTTCTAATTCTTAACCTATGCATCCATTGTTTCTCTTTCCATATTAAACTTCTTCTTTCGATCCTTCTTTTAACACCAAAATGATGCAATTTTGGTCATGCTATTACATCCGTTTAGTTTAGAAACTATAGCGAACATAAGACAACAACACAGTCCCTCATTTATACATATTTGACTATATTAATCCTCAAGAAAAAGAGATCATCCCATCAGAGAAATAACAAGATTCATCGTATTCCAATGCTTCAATCCCATCTTTGTCAGTATAAGAGAAGTATTTAAGAAATAAACTAAGGAAATAACAAAATGAACTATCAAAAGATTACAAAGTATCAGTTGGTTAAGCTAATAGGATAATGAGTCTAATAAAATAACAAAGAAACAATGCAACAGATAAAGAACATAATAAACAAACAAGGATCGGAAAAGGGAGTTGTGGTGATCTACTGCCCCTCTCAAAACTTACTGCATCAACTCTCTCATTGTACTTGTGCTAGGCTCTCACCTAGATGATTGAATGTTCACTTTGTTTCCACTTCTCCATTGTTCTTCTTCTTCACCTGACTCTCTCTCTTCCCTCTTCTCTTCCTCTACCTTCTTTCTCTATCTCCCAAAATAAGTCTGTCTGTATGGAATTTGGAATGAGAGAATGTTGGAACATGTGTGTTTATGAGAGTGAGTGTTGAGCAAGTTTTATAATTTATAAAACCCTCAATAATCTGCAAGTTCACGGGTCATACTTTGTAGTATTAAAAGGTCAATCCCACGAGGAGGGTAATAGCCTAATCCTAAGTTGTCTAAGGGGTCAGAGAAAAGAATAAAAAGAAATAAACACTACATAAGTGAACACGAAAAGTAAATACTGGAAATTGATTTAAGAATTGTAAACGGAAAATTAAATAAGACAGAATTAAACTGAGCAGTCACATAGGTCACAATGGAAGTCTGTCAAAAGAGTTAATCAACTTATGAAAGAGGGGATTTTACCTATCATTAATGCTAATATAACCATTTATGTGTTTACGGGATGTCAACTCTAGACAGTCGTAGGGTTGATTTCTTTAAACCCTAATTGAATTATGGAACTTGCAATCTCTCAATTCTCAAATTACCCACAATTCTAATTAGTTTTAAAGCTCTCTAATAAACAATTGAGTCTCTCCCTAAATCTCTCTCCATGAAATTGTTGACTAGATTAATTAAGTGGTCAATTTGATCACCTAACTCTCATTAGTCCAATCTAATCATTTTTATCCAGCTCACCCTCTTAGTTTGTTATTGAAACATGCAAATACATTAATCAACCCCAACACCCAAACCAATAATCACAAAAATAATTAAATCAACATTAACTCAAAGTAATATCCCCAAGGAGAGTTAGAACATTATTAAAAACTCAAAATCCATTTCAATACAATCCATATCAACTTTATACATTTAAATGAAAAAGTAAATAAAGAGAAAATGGAACTTAGGTTGGATAAATCAGGAAGGCAATGACGCTAGGATACCACATGATCCAGGTAGCAGTGGCATCGGGATCTGCTTTTTCTTCCCCCTTCTTATTTTTCTTCTTCTTCTCTCCCTCTTTCTTCTTTTTCTCCCTCTTTAAGGTTTCCAAGAGTAGCTAAATGTAAAGCTCCCTCTTTACTCTTTTGTTGTTCTTTAAATATCCTCTTACGTTCTGGGTAACCTTAAGGTTTTTTTAAGCTTCGAAAGGTCCAAAAAATCCCTCAAAACTTAACATTCTTGAGAGTCTGCATGTCTGCTCGATGCAAGCCACAATCATATACATCTAAGCCTTCTGTCATGATCATGGGCCGTTGTTGCGACCCAAATTTCTTCTGAAACTCTTCTGTTCTTCACTATTGACCCTAAAACACTAGCAAACACATCAAGGTACCTCAAAAATATAATATTTAACCTCAAAAGCTTGTATTAGGCCATAAAACACTTAAAACACAAATAATTAACAAATTAACACAATTTTAGCCTAAACGCATACCAAATGATCAGGTTAATGGGTAAACACATATTAAACTATGCTCTAAAACACGATGTAATTTACACTTATCACATCCTCACATTTAAACGTTTGCTTGTCTTCAAGCAAACAAAATAACAAACACACAAAAATCACAAAGCACACAATGCAGTAATGAGATAATGGCTTCAACTTCATGAAATAAATTTAACTTTAAACACAATCATTCAAACTTTTCCAAATCATTAACTTGCAAAATCTAGGTTTAAGAGATCTAGACTAAACATACATATTAATCAAAACCTCAATGTTAAGTTATTCACCCTTTTCAATTGTACACACACATTAATAATTCTTTAGTCATTCAAACTCTGTAACTACTCCTAAGTATGTTTTCATGAAAAGTCAAGCTATTTACAAGTTTGGTAAGTTTTATTAGAACATATTTTTTTTAATTTTTATTTAATTTTTATGGACATGGACCTAGTCTTTTACTCAGAGGAAAACATATGTGATGAATGTCAATCCGATTACTTGACTAAGTCATATTTTTATTAAGCTACTTAGTTAGAATGTCATTATAGCAATTTGACGCAGAGGCACACATTTGTGATGCATATCGATCTTATTACTAGGCTATATCACGTTCTTAACTAGCTACTAGCTTTATTCATAACCTGAAGGCCAGTAGAATAGTTATTTATTTAAAATTAACAAAGACACTTTTTTTAATATCTATCTTGTTGCTTTAGCCACTCGTTTTCATGAAAAATACTAGCAAAGTTACTCAGTTAAAAGACCTAAAATTACAAAAAATGTGACAATTTATATGGTGATAAACTAATACTGAATCCTAATTAACTTGCATATTTTAGCCAAAAAACCTATATCACTAATTTCGTGAGCTATTAACTCTTAAGCCATCGATACATTCACACAATTCACAATATGTAACCTAAACATACTAGCTTAACAATATGCAAAATTCACACTCAAAGCAAAACACACATCCATCGCCGCACTTGAACAATACATTATCCTTGATTGGAGAAGGATATATACAACACAAAAAGGAGGAATGAAGTAATATATGGAAGGCAAAAGAACAAAATACTATCAAAAATGAAAAGAAAAGGGTTAGAACATGAAACCATCATGGTGACTGAAGTGGTCATGTATCAGAGGCAGAGACCAAAAGCGCTTGATGCCGAGCTGGATTTCCTATCTTATAATTGATTCAAAGAGAGTAAGAGAATTAGTACGGCAGTGCATTCTGAATCATTGATATTTATTTGCATAAAAATTTAAATCTACCCTAAACATGCTAATTTATGGTCATTAGCCTGACCTTGTATCATTGGAAACTCAGCCAGGATCAATTATGAGCATCTTACTTTCACCCTTTCTGTTCAACATCAATTTTGTAGCCTGTGAATAAGCTACAAATTGTAAAATGATTAGAAAGACAATATTGATAAAGTTGAGAAAGACAATTAATTTCAGTAATGTCCTTTTTACTAACAAACTGTCAATAAAATAGGGAATAATGAAACTCCCTGAATCTTCTATTAAGTATAGCAGTTTGTTTGGTAAAAGGGTGAGCTGCTCTTATTCTTCCTTAGTCACTTCCTTTTCTTTTTCTTCTTCTTTTGCTTCACAAACAGAGACTTTTATAGCTTCTTCAAAGTCGATGTCCATGGACATCTGCTCTTCTTCCTCATGCTCCTTTGAAGATTCGACATCATCAACTCTTATGAATGGTAATCTTTGTGGGTAAGGCGGAGGAGAGATATAGGAAGGTCCTCATTTTTTTCTTTATCCTTTTTCTGCCTCTCTTAGTCTTCTACAGAGTGGGTTTTAGCTGGTTTATCTGTTGGTTCTCCTAACTCTTTCCTACTCCTAAGTATGATAGCCTTAACTTTCTCTCTTGGATATACTTCTATGTTGCTTGAAAGACTTCCCACACTTTTTATAGAAACACATTAGCATGTTGTTCCATTTGAACCTCCAGGTTAAGAATAAAAGAGGCATGAATCCTTGTTACTTGATCAATTTACCCTTTAAACCTCTTTTGGGCCTCATCCATACTTATGAGCTTGTCTATAATCTTGTCTAGTTTGGAATCATAGTTATTATATTTATCCTATTGATATCCATATGACCCTTGATTTCTAATCTGAATCTCAGTATTGTTAAACCAATGAAAATTTGGGTGGTTATGCCATCCCAACATACAATCCTTATTGCTATCTCCCTGAACAATTTGTGCTTCATTAAAGTTGAATCGCTCCATGTTGTTGTTTTCCCCTGAGAAGCAACCAGCTACGATGTAGTTCTTTTATCCATATGACTCATATTCGTGCTGAATTACTGTGACTGGAGAGGAAGAGGTGGCTTTCAGGCTATTCGATTGCTTAGTTAGGTTGTCGATCTCAACCTATAATGTTGTCATTTAATTTGTAGCAATCATTCCTCCTAGGTCCCAAAAGGTTGATTTTTGTCTAATTAGTTCTGATGTCCAAAGATAAATAGTATATGCTATGTCTTCTAACAGATCTTCTGCTACTTCAACTATTTTCCTCATGAATGATCCTCCAATAGCTGCATCTATGGTGCTCCTTGTGGATGGATGAACTCGATTGTAAAAGGTTTGTAATAAGAATTCGTTGGGTAGGTTATGATGAGGATAGTTCCTTTGTAACTCCTTATACCGCTCCCACGCTTCATATAAAGACTCCCCGTCGTTTAATTGGAAATCAATAATTTTCTTTATTAGTTTTGTTGTCTTGTTTAGACGGAAATACTTATCTAGAAAAACTTACACTAACTACTTCCAAGTTCTAATGTTGACTACGTGGAGAGAATTCAGCCAGGCCTCGGTTCGATCCCTGAGTGTAAAGATCCTTATCTTATCAGCATCCTTTGACACCCCAATATAACGGAAGGTATCACAAATTTCTAAGAAATTAACTAAACAATTATTGGGATCCTCATTGGCTAACCCATATAATTGCATGTTGGTTCACAACATTTTTAGTAGTGATGGCTTAATCTCAAACATATTTGCTTGCATCGGTGGTTATGTAATCTATTGATGATGGGTGATAGGTGTGACTTGCATCATATTTTAGGGTTTAATTTGTTATGTATTATATGTCAATTTGAGGGTTTAGTATGTGTTTAGGTTAGAATTGTGTTAGTTTTGTGTTTAAGTGTTTTTATAGGTTAGTATAAGTCTTTGAGCTTAAATATTATGTTTTTGAAGTACCTTGATGTGTTTGTTAATGTTTCAGGGTTAACGTCGAAGAACGGAGAAGTTTTGGAGACTTTCAGGCCAAAACCGTGGCCCATTATCTTGGCACAATCATGACAGAAGCATGTGAGCCAGCCCACGATCATGGCCTAAAGGAAACAATCGTGATAGAAGACTATACCACAGTCCACGATCATGGCATTTAGGGCACAATCGTGACAAAAAGGTTTAATGCTAGCCATGATCATGACCTACGTCAGGTAGACACACAAACAAGAGAAAAAGTCAAGTTTTGAGGGATATTTCAGACCTTTTTGACCCTAAAAAATCCTAGGGCTACCAAGATATTTAAAGAACATGATGAATAGAAGAGATGAGCTTTTACATCAGCCACAATCCTGAAACCCTAGTTAGTTTTATCGAGAGATTGAGAAAGAAATGAAGGAAGAGAGAAAACGGAGAAGAAGCCTATCCGAAGTACTTCCTAGAACAGGAGCTTTCAGATCTAATTTAGGTTTCAGATAAATTATGAATTGAGAGTTTGCAATTCCCATAATCTAATTAGGGTTAATGATTATAACTCGAGAGAGAGTAATCAACCTTAGGACCGTCTAGAATCGGTAATTCGATAAATTCATAACCAATCAGGTTTTCTTTAAAGTCGGATAAAATTCCCTTTTCTCTCAATTAGTAGTTTTTAGGTTGTTTTTGTGATTAGGTGTTGCATCTGATATCTTATTTTTATTTTCTAATTTGATTATTAGAATTAATTGCATGATTGAAATAATTTCTTGTTTAGTTTTGTTTATTTTGAATTATTGCAAATTGAGTTCAGCCTTAGATTTTAGGATTAGATTTACCCTCCTTATGGGATCGACACCTTAGGTACTATGCGAACGACCCCGTGCACTTGCAGAATATCAAGGTTAATTATTAAAGCTTTTTCATATCGGAAGCCTACAATCAAGTTTTTGACGCCATTGCTGAGGATGCAATTACTTTAGTTCTATAATTTAGTTTTTAGTTTTTGCTTTCATTCTTTCTTTATTATTTTAGAAATCGTGCTTTTGCATAAACACAAAAGTCACGAGAAGGTCGAGTCGTGCAGCTGAAACTTTAGACTTAGATATCACCCAACTAGAACGAGCCATTAGGAAAGCTCGGCGTGAAGAAGAAGAGGAAATCATGAAGTCAACAATGGACGAGGAATTTCAACAGAACATGGACCTCGGAGCGAACCAAGGATGTCAACAACAAACCTTGATGGACTTTATGAGGCTAGGGTTCAATGTGGCTAACTAAGAAGTAGCTAGGCCACCTGTTCAAGCAGCCTCCTTTGAAATTAAACTAGCCCTTTTAAATATGCTTCAGAAGAATGTGCAATTTTATGGATTGGCAAACGAAGATCCAAATACACACATAGTAAACTTTCTCGAAATCTATGATACTTTTCGGTATCATCAGATGTAGGAAGATACAGTCAGAATTCAGTTGTTCCCCTTTACCCTTAGAGACAAAGCAAAGGCTTGGTACCATTCCCTTAGCCTAGCCAACACCACAATGTCAGATAAGCTAGTTCGTTCTTTCTTGGATAAGTATTTCCCATTAACTAAGACCACAAAGATTATCAAGCAAATTACCCATTTCCAGTAAGGTGATGGGGAATCGATCTACGAAGCATGCGAGAGATACAAGGATTTGCAACGGAAGTACCCACACTACAACCTACCTAAGGAATTCCTATTACAAACATTCTACAATGGAGTAAACCCATCAACGAGACACAATTGACACAACTTTAAGAGGATCACTGATGAGTAAGACAGTTAATGAAGCAGAAGAGCTGATAGAGGAGATGGCAAGCAATATCTACTTATAGACGAACGAGCGGGGTAGGCAACTTGCTACCTTCAGAGAGCAAAAAGGAATTGTGGCGGTTGATCAGATGACAAAAATGCAAGCAAAGATCGACAACCTAACGCCACAGCTCAATAACATGAAGATTTCTTCTTCAACTCAGGTGAAGCATGTACAACTTAAGTGTGAGCTCTATGGACATATGGGCCATGATACCGTAGACTATTATTTGATAAAGGAAGGAGATCCATAGCAAGTAAATTATATGGGAGTGCAATATGGACGAGGAGGGGGAAACAATCCCTACTCCAACACTTATAACCCTGGATGAAAGAATCACCCTAACTTTTCCTAGACAAATAATGCTAGAGAACAGTTTAGGCCTCAAGGACAATTGGGCTTCCAACAAGACAAATCAAGATCGATGAAAGCTAAGTTGGATAAGATTTTGGATAAAATTGGAGGTATGGAGGATGCACATAGGAGGCTCAAAACCAAATTTGAACAAGTAACAAAAATCCATGCCTCGTCAATACACAATCTAAAAGTCCAAGTAGGCCAACTAGTGGAGGCAATGTCTATTTGGAATGTAGGATCCCTTCCAAACAACGTCGAGTCTAACCTAAAGGAATGGATTATGGCTATCAGTTAGACCTAGGATAAGGAACCTGAACAAGTGAAGGAAGAAGGAGATAAAGCAGAAGGTCAACTAATTAAGGAATTTCTTTTAACTGAGCCCGTAATCGAGCCAATTAAGGCAACTCGACCTGGAATCCCATACTCCATCTTTACCTAATGAAAGAAAATTTTAAGTGGGGAACTAAGGAATTTGAAGGAGATTGAATCAACCAAGGTCGAGTAAGTGATAAAATAGCTACAAACGAAGCTCACATTAAAGGAATCTATCGAGAAGAAGGTTAAGGAGCAAATATCGGAAGAACACCCTAACATCGCATAGAAGAAAGAGGACCCAGGGGATTTTTATATTCCTTGCAGTATCAATAGAGTCATTATAGACAGGGCATTGGCAGATTTGAGAACGAGTATCAACATGATGCCCTACACCTTTAGTCAGAAGTTGGGTTAAGAGAGTTAGTACCCATAAAGATGTTGGTAAAGATGGCTAACAGAATAGTGCATTAACCGAAACAGATTATTAAGGATGTGCATGTAAAAGTTGATAAATTTACCTTTCCCATAGACTTCTATATATTGAACATTAGAGAAGATATGGAGACCCCTATAGTTCTTAGACGTCCGTCCCTGGCCACTTCTCGTTCAATCATTGATGTTAATGGGGGTGAACTAACTCTGAGGATAGGAAAAAAGCAAATAACCTTCCAAGTGTCAAATAAAGACTATAGTTCTCCTTTACCCTAACAGATATCAAGGAACCTAAACCTCGAGGAGAATAGGAAGATATCGAGAATTTTGGGAATGCATTCAGGAAGAAGCGATTGCATAAAAGAAGGCAAGCGAAGGAGAATTATAAGGAAGGTGGAAACCGTAGCATAGTAGCTCAGGTACAAATTACGAGATTAGTGACGGCACTACCATTTCGGCATTCATTCGAACCACCTTGGGCCTAAAAGGAGCGTCGACCTATTGATGTTAAAACAAGCACTGCATGGGAGGCAACCCATAGAAAATGATTTCCTTTTATTATTTTTGTTAGAACGTTTGAATTCCGTAGTTAGGATTATTTTGTTTATGAATAGAATCAAGAAGGAATATATTTAGACATAAATTGGATGATTGATCAAGTGAGCAAAAGAGAGGTGAAAGGGCCACAAAAGAATTAAGAAGTAATTTCGAAAAAATGTGAAAAGAACAAAAGAAGAAAGAAATGAAGAATCGGTGGAAAACTATAGGCCACGATCGTGGCCTACGACTAGGCAGAAAAGGGGAGCATGAGTTTTTTAAAGGAAAATTTACCATTTTACCCTCCAACCATCTTTATATTCATTTCTAATTTCTTTTTTTCATTCACTTTCACTTTTACTTTATCTCTCTATAATTAAAACTTACAAATGCTCTCACATCTCTATACAAAAATTTCAAACTTCTAAATTTCGTCCAAATTCTACTTATTCACAAGACAATATGTCGTGCATTAAGCAATCAGCCAGACAGGAGCAATCATCGAGATGAAATCAAGTTGCGGGATGTGGGAGAAGAAACAAAGCAGCAGACTTTGGAGCGCTGTTCCCAATCTACTCAGAGGAGGAAGGTATTCGTTTCCAATCCTTAAATGTTAGACAAATAGTAGTTCCCAAATATTTTAATTTTGAAACGCTTGAAAGGTTAGAATTACGCAAGAGAATGGAAAACTTAGCTGAAAGAATTCAATGGCCCAGATTTATACATTTCCAATTTCCTGCTTACCAGGAGCTCACTTTGGAAATTTTCACTTCCCTTTCCTATGACCCTAGGAACCCCAAGGAAATGTGATTTAGGTTGAAAGGAAAAGCTTATAAATTGAACATAGAAATCATGTGTGATATGTGTGGATTTCCTGAATCCTTCATTATCGATCAACATGTTGATTTTTATCCTTCTCGAAATTGGAACGAGCTCATTGGGATGGAGAAATTTGAAGCCGAAAATGCCCATAACAACATAATAAGGACCCACGAATACTTATTGCTGCACAAATTCTTATGTCATCTGATTTTTGATAAATCAAAAACCAACAAGTGTTCCACAAAGAAACTCTTTATGTTGTTGTACATGGACCACAGCATTCCAATATGCATGTCCACACATATGCTAAATGCTATTGTTACGACTCCGCACAATAGGAGCAACAATTTAGGTATGGGGTACCTAGTTTCTTACATTGCTGAATATTATGGAATGGACGTAATGGGTTAGCTGTCCACCTCCCTAACTTCTTAAACCATCACCATTTATGGCTGGCTGAAATCCTTCATTCTCATAACATGAAACTTAGGGATATCAGCCAAAAGACACATGTTAAGATTAGGGCCAGTCAGGTGACTTCGAGTTCAACATCGTCTCAGCAGGTAGAAAAGGACTTGACCAGTGAAGAGTTCGAAGAGGAAGAAGAAGAACCAGGCTGGAAGAAAGTCACGAAGGCAATCTCCATAAGCAACAAGATAGTTACTGATACATTTATGGAGTACACCAGAATGATGAAGGAGATGGCACGAACACAAAGACACCAGAGCCAGGGTATCCGTTGGATCCATCAATATTTCGAGTCTTAGGGTGTTCAATTGCTGCATCCAACCCCATCCCTGCCTCCATCTCCATGAGATTTTATCTAACCGATTTTTCTTTTTCAAATTAGTCTTCATTTTTATTTTTATTTTATTTTATTTATTTTTGTTTACTTTAATTTATGTTTCTCCTTTTATTTTATGTGCTTGTTTGTTCCCTTCTCACATTGAGGACAATGTGTTGTTCAAGTGTGGAGAGGGTTATGTGCTTTACTTTGTATGCGATTGTGCATATGGTATCATAGTTGTTAGGTTACGTTCTATGAGTTGATTGAACATGTCGATGGCTTAGATGGATTGAAATTGATTTAATTTTGAACATAGTCTATTAGGTTGTGAAGAAGCATTAGCTCACAAAATATTAGTGAACTGAGGTCTTTGGATAAATATATAGCTTAATTAGGATTTAGTGTGAGTTTTTCACTCTTTAAATTGCCATATTCATTCATAATTTGAGGCCTTTCAACTTAAGTAACTTTACTGGCATTTTTTATGGAAACGAGTAGCAAAAACAACAAGGTAGGCAATAAATAAATTTAAATAATTTAAATAAATAACTATTCCGTTGACCTTCGGGTTATGAATAGAGCTAGTAGCTAGTTCAAAACGTGATAAAGCTGAGTAACTGGATTTACACGCATCACAAATGTGTGCCTCCGTGTCAAAAGGCTATAATGACATTCCAACCAAGCGTTTTAAAAACATGACTTAGTCGAGTAGCCGGATAGACATTTATTACCAATGTTTGCCTCCGTGTAAAAAGACTAGGTCTATGTTCAATAAATAAATAAACAAATAAAATTTGTTTTCTAATAAACACCAACCGAACTTATAAAAGTTTGACTTTTCATGAAAACGTACTTAGGAATAGTTACATATTCTGAATGACCAAAGAATTATTAATATGTGTGTGTAATTGAAAAGGGTAAATAAATTAACACTTAGATCTTGATTAATTTATATATTTAGTTCAAAGTCCCTATACATAGATTTTGCATGTTAATAATTTGATATAACTTAAATGATTGTGTTTAAGATTAAATATATTTCATGAAGTTGAAGCCATTGCCTCGTTACTGCATTATGTGTTGTATGTTTGTTATATGTTTTTTATTTTGTCTGCTTGAGAACAAGCAAACATTTAAGCTTTTCGATGTTGATAGGCATGATTTGCATCACGTTTTAGGTTTAATTTTTATGTATTAAGTGTCAATTTGAATGTTTAGTATGTGTTTAGGTTAGAATTGTGTTAGTTTATGTGTTTAAGTGTTTTTATGGGTCAGTATAAGTCTTTAAGCTTAAATATTATATTTTTGAGGTACCTTGATGTGTTTGTTAGTGTTTCAGGGTCAACGTCAAAGAACGGAAAAGTTTCAAAGACTTTCGGGCAGAAACCACGGCCCACGATTGTGGCACAATCATGATAGAAACACGTGAGCAAGCCCACGATCATGGCCTAAAGGACACAATCATGGTAGAAGACTCTGCCACAGGATATGATCGTGGCATTTGGGCCACGATCGTGAAAAAAAGGTTCGATGCTGGTCACGATCGTGGCCTACGTTGGGCAGACATGCAAACAAGAGAAAAAGTCAACTTTCGAGACATTTTTCATACCGTTTTGACCCTGAAAAACCCTAAGGCTGCTAAGGTATTTAAAGAACATGAAGAACAGAAGAGAGGAGCTTTTGCATTAGCCACAATCCCAAAACACTAGAGAGTTTTATCGAGAGATTGAGAAAGAAACGAAGGAAGAGAGACACGGAAAAGAAGCCTACATGAAGTACTTCCCGAAACACGAGGTTTCCTGCCTTTGCTGCCTCTGTCATCGATTCTATTTGTATTTTTTAGTTTTTTCAATTTTATTGATGTTGAGAATTGTCTAAACTCACCTTTGGGATTTTTGTCTTTGATATTAATGAAATTTGATTAATCGCATTTTTATTGAATTTCTTATGATTTCAATGTTGCACGATAACAAACTAAGAGGGTGAACTGAGTGAAAAAACATTAAATTGGGTTAATGAGACTTAGGTAATTTAATAGATCAAGAATTGAATCAAACTGGTAAATTTGTGTAATGAGAGATCTTACATAGATTTCTGATAGTTTATTGGACAATTTCATATCTAATTTAGGTTTTGGATAAATTGTGAATCGAGAGATTACAATTTCCATAATCTAATTAGGGTTTATAAATTAGGGTTAATGATCATAACTCGAGAGAGAATAATCAACCCTAGGATCATCTAGAACCGGTAATCCAATAAATTCATAATCAATTAGGTTTTTATTAAAGTCGAATAAAATTTTCCTTTCTCTCAATTGGTAGTTTTTAGGTTGTTTTGTTAGGTGTTGCATCTACTATCTTGTTATTATTTTCGAATTTGGTTATTGGAGTTAATTGCGTGATTGAAATAATTTCTTGTTTAGTTTTGTTTATTTTGAATTATTACGAATTGAGTTCAGCCTTAGATTTTAGGATTAATTAACCCTCCTCGTGGGATCGGCACCTTAAGTACTACACGAATGACCCTTCCACTTATGGAATATCGAGGTTAATTACTAAAGCTTTTGTATATTAGAAACTTGCGATCAATGGGCATTGAGTTGTGGCCTTATGACGTCTATATGATTCCGTCGCTCTCCAGGATGTATTTCCTCCACCATTGTTCTTTCCATCTCTTTTTAGCATTCAACTCTTGAGATTCCCTATTGTTGTCTGGTGATATCCAAGTTGATGTGTCTACTTTATGCCTAGCTTTTTTAAATCAAAAGACAGTGAATAAGCCTTAGACTATAAGAATTAAACTAATCTATGCCTCCCCAGTAATGGCGTCAAAAACGTTTTGAGCAAGTTTTACAATTTATAGAACTCTCAATAGTTCATAAGCTCACAGGTCGTACTTTGTAATATTGAAATGTCGATCCCACGAGGAGGGTACTAGCCTAATCCTAAGTCGTCTAAGTCTTAGAGAAAAGAATAAAAAGAAACAATACATAAGTGAACATGGAAAGTAAATAATAGAAATTGATTGAAGAATTGTAGGTGAAAAATTCAATAAGACAGAATTAAACTAAGCAGTCACTCATGTCACAATAGAAGTCCATCAAGAGAGTTAATCAATTTATAAGAGAGGGGCTTTTACCTATCGTTAATGCTAATCTAACCATTTATATGTTTACAGGATGTTGTTTCTAGATGGCCGTAGGGTTGATTACTCTCTCCCGAGTTATAACCACTAAACCCTAATCGAATTATGAAACTTTCAATCTCTCAATTCACAAATTACCCACAATTCTAGTTAGTTCTAAAGCTCTCTAATAAACAATCAGGTCTTGCACTAGACCACTCTCTATGAAATTACCGATTAGATTGATTAAGTGGTCAATTAGATTTCTTAACTCTCATTAATCCGATCTATTCATTTTTATCCAAGTCACCCTCTCATTTTGTTGCCAAAACATACAAATATGTTAATAAATTATAACACCCAAACTAATAAACACAAAAATAATAAAATCAACATTAACTCCAAGTAAAATTTCGAAGTAGAGTTAGAACATTATCAACAACCCAAAATTGATTTCCATATAATCCATCTCAACTTTATACATTTAAATGAAATAGTAAATGAAGAGAAAATGGAACTTAGCTTGGATAAATCGAGAAGGCAGCGACATCAGGATACTAGCTAATTCAGGGAGCAACAGCGTCGGGATCCACTTCTTCTTCCTCCTTTTTCCTCTTCTTCTTCTCTCTCTGTTCTTTTTCTCCCTCTTTAGGGTTTCCAAGAGTGGCTGAATGTAAGCTGCCTTTCTGAATCTTTTGTTGTTCTTTAAATATCCTTTTGTGTTTTGGGTAACCCTAGGTTTTTTCCAGGTCTGAAAGGTCCAAAAAATTCCTTGAAACTTAATGTTGTTAAGAGTTTGTGCATTTGCCCGATGTGAGCCACGATCGTGGCCTACATCTAAGCCGTTTATTATAACCATGGCCTGATGGGGCATTGTTTCGGCCCAAATGTGTTCCAAAACTCCTCTGTTCTTCGATATTGACCCTAAAACACTAATAAACACATCAAAGTACCTCAAAAACATAATATTTAAGCTCAAAAGCTTATACTAACCCATAAAACACTTAAAACACAAATAATTAAAAAACTAATAGAATTCTAGCCTAAACACATACTAAATGATTGGATTAATGGATAAACGTATATCAAACTATGTCCTAAAATACGATGCAATTTACACTTATTAGTGTGCCGCCACCTCTTTCTTCTTTCTATTTGTAGTCTCATTTTAGGTCTAGGTTTTCGAGCTTTGAACTTACAGATTCCACGTAATGATTAGATGAGTTAAAAGGAAAAACATGGGTGACTATTTTATCACCCCCGAGAGGGCACTTATCAAGGTGTGACAAGTTAAGTCACCACTATGGCTAGCACCAAGTTAAGTCACCACTTTTTTTCTTTTCATGCAAATTTTACAAAATAATCCAATTAGCGTTCATGCAATATTCACAACATTCTCACTCAATTTATCTCACATTTAGATCAAAACACTAGGATTTATAACGAAAATCAAGATATAAAGGCAATTAAAAGCTATAAAAATAGACACAACACTTATCTGTTATGATGGCAGTATTTTTTGCACTATTGGATGTACAAAGGTATGGCATAGTTTTAGCTTAGCCATGGTATTCTTTATAATTAGTGAAGGTATTCTCATTTTAAGGTGAATTTGTAACTTATCTCTTATTATTGGTAGTATTTTCTTTATATATGTAAATATGGTATTGGATGTATGAAATTCTTTATAGTTTTAACTAATTTATAGTATTATTCATATTGAGTGATCGTATTCCCATTTAAAGATGAATTTGTGGCTTATTTATTATAGATGGTGGTATTTGTTTAACATAAGCATGGTAGTGGATGTATGAAAGTTTGGTATAGTTTTAACTAAAGTACAATGTTCTTCGTGTTAAGTGATGGTGCTCCCATTTTAAGGTGAACATGTGACTTATCTATTATAGGTAGTGATATTTTTAGAACATAAGCATAGTATTAGATGAATAAAGGTCTGGTATAATTTTAAACTGAGTCATGGTATTCTTTATATTGAGTGTTGCTATTCTCATTTTAAGGTGAATATGTGACTTATCTGTTATAGGAAGTGATATTATTATTTTGCATAAGTGTGGTATCAAATGTATGAAGGTATAGTATAATTTTGATCAAGTCATGGTATTCTTTATACTGAGTGATGGTTTTCCCATTTTAAAATGAGTGTGTGACTTTTTTGTAATTGGTAGTGATGTTTTCTAATCATGGTATTCATTTTTATTAGATGGATGAAGGTCTGGTACAGTTTTAACTTATTTATGGTATTCTTTGTACTAAGTGACGATATTCCCATTTAATGGTAAGCGTATGACTTTTTTGCTATGGGGTTGGTATTATTTTCACATAAGCATGGTATTGGATGTATAAAGATTTGTTATAATTTTAATTGACCATGGTATTGTTTATACTGAGTAATGATATTTCATTTTAAAGTGAACATATGACCTATCGTTTATGGGTAGTGATATTTTTTATACATAATATTGGTATTAAATGTATGAAAGTACGTTATATTTTTAACTAAGCATGTTATTCTTCATAATTTGTGATAGTATTCTCATTTTAAGTTGACCGTTTGACTTATAATTTATAGTTTGTAGTATTTTTTGGATGTAAGCATAGTATTAAATGTAGTCTATTATAGTTCTAGCTAACCTATGGTATTCTTCGTACCGAGTGATGGTATTCTCATTTTAAGATAAACTTATGGTTTAAATGTTATATGAGGTATTTTTCTTTAACTTAAACATTTTATTGGATATACTAAACTATGATAATTTTAACTAAGATATGATATTGTTCATATTGAGTGATGGCATTCTCACCTTAAGGTGAATATGTGACTTATCTATTATAAAAGGTGGTTTTCTAAATAATCATAGTATTGGATATATGAATGTTTGGTATATTTTTAAATGAGATATGGCTTTTTTTAATTAGTCATAGTATTCTCATTTTACGGCAAACATTAACTTATTTGTTATAGGTGGTAGTATTTTTTTTAAGCAAGCATGGTATTGGATATATGAATTTTTAGTATAATTTTTACTCAAACATGGCATTCTTTGGTAATCAATGATGGTATTCTCATTTTAAGCTAAACATGTTACTAATATGTCATAGCTGGTGGTATTTTTGTGCATAATGATGGTATTGGTTGTATGAATTTTTGGTATGGTTTTATTAAGCCATGTTATTCTTCTTACTCGATAATAGTATTCTAGTAACCTTTACAATTTTTTATAAAGGTTTCTAAGGTTTTAATAAACTCATTCATCAAAGAATAAGTTCCCATGTCCAATCTTGAAGTTGGAGGTAATGAAAGTCAGTGCTTCATCTTTATTGTCCACTATTGTCAATTGAAACACTTATCATCTAATATAAATAATGGTGGCTCTGTTTAAGATTAGTACAAATGAAAGTGTAGACAAATTAAATTTGGTCAAAAAAATTTGTTGTCATTTTTTTTAAATTAAGTTATTTCAACTAAAAAGAACACAACATTCTTATTTCTTTAAAACTATTGCCAAAATAGTAATGATATTAACATAAACAAGTTTTAAATTTTATTTTTTCTTTTTCAAATGCATAGAAAAAAACTTGAATAAAAAGATAATAGACATAAACATTCCATCAATTTTCTTTCCCAGTTGATATTTTTCACAAAAAGATGAAGCACGATGAGCAAGTAATAGTAGTAGAAGAAGAAGACATTGTACTATTACAATTATATCCTTATAAAGTGTTAATTACTCATTTAGCCTTTTTATTTCTATTATCATACAATTCAATTTGCTTAGATGACAAGTGGTTGGTCATGGTTGGTGACAGATAGTTAGCTACATAATTGTTCTTTTACTACTTTCAGGTGTATCAACCTATTTCAATAATCTGGCTAGAATTTTTGTTATCAATTGATAATAATGATATTTTTATCCTATTTTATTTTATTTGGGTTAACAATAAATTGAAATTACTCCACATTAAAAGTGAACTAAAATTTGTGGTTAAGAAATGGCAATTTTGCATTCATGATGCTAAAAATTTTTATAATTTTTTATAAAACAAATAATTAATATTTTTCCTTAATAATATACACTACAAAAATAAAAATTCTAAAATTACTAAAATTTTAGCTATTAAACTAAATTTCTTCTTAATAATCCATACTAAAAACAAAAATTACTAAAATTTTAACCATGAAATTAAAATTTATAAGCATGTTATTGCCTATTTAAATGGATTAAAATTATCTATAATATGCTAACATATTAATCTTTGACCTTGTTTTGTCTTATCGATTAGGCAAAGTAAAAAAGTTTCTCTTTGTAATTTACTTATTCTAAAAGGCACACTTATAATTTACAATTATTAAAAAAATTTATGGTATTAAAAATGTTAAACAAGATTTTTATTAAATTATTATAAACTTATTCTAATAAAGGTTATTAATTGAATAACTTTATTGTTAGATAATACATATTTGAATGATAGTCAGAGAAGCTTTAGCTTCTCTCTAACTAGTAACATGGTTTGTATAGCCATGTTTATGCTTAGCTGCTCAAATCTTCATAAAGTGGGTCACTATTTCTTATTGATCTTGTGGTACCTCTTGCCCTATTGTTATGCACTATTAAAAGTCTACTTCTTGTTGAGCAAGTTTTACTTCTAATAAAACCCCTAATATTCGCAAGTATATAGATCGTAAACTTGTAGTATTAAAGATGTCGATCCCACAAGGAAATTGTTAAAACTAAGTGAACCTAACTTTGTCTAAGGTATTAGGATATGAATTGAATGAAAATAAAATATCAAAAATTAAAAAAATTAAATAAAGCTAAGAAAATAATCAAATAACAAATGAGTTATCACAAATATGTGAGGAACATCAAGGATAAAGCTTAGGATTCATTTTATTGTTATTTTGCTCCCTAACCGCTATTGTTTCAATTAAGTGTTGATTCTACATCTTCCAAGGGATTGACTACTCTTTCTCAAGATCTAATCAATTAATCCTAATTGATTACCAAATTCTAGATTTTGCAACCTCTCGATTTACAAAATCTACTTAACATTTTCAAATATTCTTAAGTGATCTATCAAATAATCAAGTTTTCACACAAGATCTCTCTTCGCATAATTATCAATTTGATATTTGGGAGACCTATTATCCCACTAACTCTCATTACCCAACCTAATCAAATTACTTTCAATTCACTCTCTCGATTTGCTATCGAAGTATTAACATACCCAAACATCACTATACTAAAAAATTGAATTGAAATCAACAACAAACAATTCGTAAAACAAATCTAAATCTAATAATTAGAGCACCCTAAACGTGAATAACATATTCAAATCCAAGTTACACATCAAGTCTAATGAAATAAACAAAGCAAAGAAAGAAAGAACTTGATTTGAACTCAAACTTGAAATCTGGATTTTCTGTATTGCTCTTCTTTCTCCTCCTTCTTGCTCTCTCGCTGTGGAAGATGGTGTGATAGTTGTGCATTAGTGTGTGTTTTTTTAAGTATTTGGCATATGCTTCTTACATAATAGGTTATTATTGTTGTGTTTAGGACTTATTTTGTATGTTTTGTTTAGTTTGATCTTTATGGTTGTTCTTTTATGTTTAATGTTGATTTAGGGAAAAAATTGATCATGTTAGTGTAGGAATAGAGGGTGGCCACCTTTTTTATTGAGCTAGGGATCAAGAGAGGAGAAGAAAAGTGGAGGAGTTGTAAGATAAGAGCCTATGATTGTGGGATTCATACTAATTCCCACGAATGTGGGATCCCTAACCCGAAGAGACACGCAGGTTTCACTTATTTTTAGGTTGTTGTCACTATGTAAGGGCAAAAATACCTAAGGTCAAAGAGTGTCGTGAGACCTTCTTGAGCTAAAAGACAAATTTAGAGCCTAAAGAGAGATGAAGAATCAAGATTTCCATTCCAAATTGGGCAAAGAGCACACCAACTCTAGATTTTCTAGATTTGGGCAAAGAAGAGGAAGAGCTTGCTTCATATATTTCTCTTTTTGTTTTTCTCTTCTAACATCTTTATTATGGATTTTCGGTTGGATGTTGATGACTTTATAAGTGGCCGAGTGGAGGTGGTGAACAGAGAGTTGAAGAAGATTTTGGAGAAGGTAGTGAGCACTTCAAGAAAAGATTCACGTGAAGTTAGATGATATACTTTGGGCATATAGGACAACCATTAAGACACCCATAAGTACTACTCCATATAGGCTTGTGTATGGCAAGGCTTGCCATTTATCTTTGGAGTTGGAGCATAGAGCCTATTGGGCAGTTTAGAAGTTGAATATGGATTGGAAGCTTGCGGATGAGAAGAGATTGTTATAACTTGATGAATTGGAAGAGTTGAGATTTGAAGCTTATGAAAATGCTAAGTTATACAAAGAAAGATAAAAAAAATGGCATAATGCTCACATTAAAAAAGAGTTTAAGAGTGGGGACTTGGTGCTTTTATTCAATTCACAAGTTCGGTAATTTCCCAAAAAGCTCAAGTCAAGATGGAGCGGACCCCTTCAAGTTCCTTCAAATGTTTCCCCATGAAGCTTTGGAGTTGGAAAATGACAAGGGTGAAGCATTCAAGGTCAGTGGGCATAGATGCAAGCCATACTATGGAGGTACATACTCATAAGAAAGGGAAGTCATCTCTTTCCTTTCTTCCACTCTGTCATGAATGCATATAGAATGGTCAAGCTAATGACCTTAACTTAGCATGTTTACTTTTCTTTTATTTGTCTTTGTTTACTTGTTTGTTTGATTTGGTTGGTTTTGATTATGTTTTGTTTGAGTTTGTTATGATTTCTTGGTGTTTACTTAGGTTTTGTTTGAGTTTTAACTTGTTTTCTCTTTAAATTTCTTGTTGGTTAGGTGATTTCGATGTACTTGCATGTTGCTTGAATGTTAGGAATGCATGCTAAGCTTGTAAGAGGGCTAAAAAGATGAAAAAGAAAGATTAGGTGTCTGTACAGTGCCCACGATCGTGAAAAACACAGGGATTCTCATAATCGTGGGATCCCCAGCCGAAGGATTTTAAAAATCCCTCCTTTCTTCTTTCTTTCTTCTCACATTCTCTCATTCTAAAACTGACACCTACTTACCCAAACCTCACAAATCCTTCGTCTTTTCCCTAAATCTTGGTGTTTGCTCTACTTTTTTCATTATTATTCACTCCCTTAACACTTATTTCACATTACCCACTTAAAAATCCAAGGATTCGATAAGTTTCTCTCTACAAATGTGCTAATCTCTTTCTTGACTCTTTTTGTAGGTTTTTCTCCTTAAATGGCTTTAAAGAAGCTTGTAGCCCGTAAACTAATCGACCAATTACACCTCCAAGTTTTCAGAAAAGGTAAACGTGATATAGTGGCCACCTTTTGTGCCCCATTGCCTATTTTTGAAAGAAGAAGGTATGAGATCCCTAGATTTTAAGGATAGAGAATTATTACCTCCTTGGTACTTTGATTTTAACCTGTTAGGAACTCTAAACTAAGGTGTAACATTGAAAGATTGGCTACAAATATTGGTTAGGGTCGTTTATTTCATTGTGATGTATTGACATACCCTATGATGACTATAGAATTTTTCACCACTGTGCACTACAATACTAAAATGGACACATTCTGGATTAGGATAAGTGGCCATGCATATAGGCTAAATTATACTGTCATCCATGCACTCTTTGAATTGTCTGACACCAAAGTTTTGAATGACCATGATGATTTTAATGTGGAAGATACGAGTAAAAACACTTTTGACTCTAGGAATGCACCTAACAATTTGATTCATAGCACCGAGCACTTACTTCTTCACAAGTTTATGTGCCTAATTGTTTTTAACAAAACTAAAAACAATAAGTGTTTAGCTAAGGAACTTTTCTCTCTTTGGTGCACAGATTGTGAAATTAAAGTGAACACCCTTTATCACATTTTTAGATCTATTATGGGTTACATTACTAAGAAAAGCTCATATCTTGGCATAGCTTACATTATTACTGCTTTGCCTTTGCACTAGAATCTTGATGTGGATGGTGTGCACATAGCTAGACCTGATATGTTTAATATACCTTATTTAAAATGCTCAGAAATTTTAGAGTCTTATTCTATAGAGCTCCGAAATTCTCAGACGCACACTATTGTTAAGAACAGAAAGGACAAAGATACAGTCACTTCTTAACCATCCTCCTCTCAAGCACCCCTATGAACTAACCATAGCAGTAGATGCTGATAAGTTATAGCAAATCCTCAACCAAATGGATGAAAACCATCAACAAATGACACTGTAAATTAGTAAGCTCGGCACCCAGATGAGACAAGTGCATAAGGAGCAGCGGTACATCAAAAAGAAATTCCTCAAATTCATCCAGATGAAGATCATTGAAGTCCCTTCCCCTACGCCTTCACCACCACAATCTCTATGAAGATTTCTTACCTTTTACTTTTTACGATGTTTTATTTATCTTGTTAGTTGTTTTACTTACTTATTTGTTTGATGTTGTGTTTTATGTTTTAGTTTCCTTTTGTGGTTTCCTTGTCACATTGAGGACAACGTGTTATCAGAGTGTGGGGAGGTGACATTTGCTTTATCAATTACATTGGTTTAGTTTGTCTTTGTCACTGTGTGCATTTTGTTAATTAGGATGCATGTTTTAGGCATATTAGGTTGTTGTTTTATGTTAGCAATGAAATCACACTTGAATCATTTTGATTTGATTTTCCATGAGATTTTATCATGCTAGTTAGAATGAGATTAAATGCATGCTTAAACTCGGATTAGGCGACTTAAGTAGAGAGTGAACCATGATGAGAGATAAAAAGTAGTTGGTTGCATAAGCTTACTCAGAATTTGACACTTGAGCAATAAGGAAGTGTAGAGATGTATAATGAATTTTCATTTGAGCCAATGTGAGGATTGAGCCTATATGACTCCATCTATAGTCTTTTTTTGTATGATTCTTCCTTAGGTTATTAACTTCATAACTTGCTTTGAATTGGTTTGAGTCTACTGGATGCATGCTTAATAAAGATGATTAAGGCCCTTTTGTGTTAACCTTTGGCTTAAATGACATACCTTTTATTATCCCTTGCTATCCGTTGAGCCTTAACCCTTTTGTTTCTTAAAAACACCCCACATTTAAAAACCTGAAACCCTATTAGCTTACCCATTCACAAACTTAGTAAGGTATTAAGTGATGCATTAGTTTGGGATTTTTGCTACATTTTTTTGGAGATGAGTTTAGTAATACTTATACTCTTGGATCACATTGCATTTAATTGCAATTTTGTTCATTGTTTCTTCAATTGTTAAAAAAAGAGAAAAAGAAAAAAGGAAGAACATTTTAGTAATATCAATAAGTGTGGAGCAGTAGTATATTTACATTTGTGTATCTCAAAAATATGTTTATTATCCCTTTGTTCACTTATTACTTTATGAATGCTTGTGTTAAACCCTTTACCACATTTAACCCACCTTAACCCTTACCACATTACGACCTGAAGCAAGTCCTTTTGATCTATTTATGTATGTAATCATTGTAGAGAAGAATTGATGTATTAGTAAGCCTATAGCAGTGTAGTTTCCTACAGGGAGCTTGAGTTAAACACTAACCATCAATGTAACACCCCACTACCATAAATTACATACCGGAACACCCAGTGGACATTCCAATATATACTTTATAATAATGGCATGTTAGAGCAAACTCATATCTAACTTAATCATGGCATCAGCTATTATACATAAAAGTTACCAAATTTTAAAATCAAACTGCATTCTTCATTTCATTTCATAAAAACCAAACTGACATTGTAGCTTTACAAAACCA
>JAOTAY010000191.1:17522891-17550391 GCA_025629805.1 Erythroxylum baracoense
ATATCTGAGAATATAGTGGCAGCTCAGGAGGCGATACATTCTATGAGGGGTTTCAGGGGTAAAAAGGGGTTTATGGCCATCAAGATCAACCTAACAAAAGCATTCGACAGAATGGAATGGGGTTTTATACAGGATACTCTTGTGGATGCAGGAATCCCTACTTATTTACAAAGAGTAATTTTATCTTCTCTTGAGACGACCTCTACGCAGGTAATTTGGGATGGTATCAGGGGTGAGGAATTCATCCCGAAGCAAGGTGTAACCCAAGGAGATCCAATCTCTCCTTACATTTTTGTTCATTGCATGGAGCGTCTCACACATGTCATCAACGCTGCAGTCTAAAATGGGGATTGGAAGCCATTGACATTTGGGAAAAGGAAGTTCCCCCTTTCACATCTGTTATTCGCAGACGATTTAATTCTGTTCACAGAAGCTTCCATTAGACAGGCGGATCTTATTAGCCGGATTCTTCAAACTTTTGCATCATCCTTAGGGCAGTTGGTGAATGCTTCCAAATCTATCTTTTATGTGTCTCCAAATGTCCCTTTGAGTCGTGCTAATGCTATTGAAGGAATTCTGGAGATACCTCAGGTGAACGAATTAGGTTCCTACTTGGGCGTTCCAATAATCCATGGAAGGCTAACTAGGAACACGCATAAGGCCACAATCTCAAAAATGCAGAAAAAAGTCAAAACTTAGAATCCAAGAAGAATTGCTATGGCTGGTCGGTTAACTTTGTGCAAAGCCGTATTGGGGGCCATTCCTTCTTATCAGATACAGACGGTTTGCTTCCCTCGGAAGAGTTGTGGCATTATGGACAGGCTCATTCGCACCTTTCTATGGGGGCCGATCCGGAACAGAATAGACTCTCCCTAGTCAAATGGGAGGAATGTTGACAGCCGAAGTTACGGGGAGGCTTAGGACTGAGAAGGTTGAGGGATACAAACACCGCTTTCATATTAAAACTGGCTTGGGAACTGTTGGAGGACACGCCGAAACTTTGGAAATAGATTTTCAGAGCAAAGTATCAGTTGGACAACCTAGATCTATTGAGAGCCAATCCGAATACAAGGGGCTCCCATTTATGGAAGCAGATTGTTAAATCGTTGGATGTTATCCAGGAGTGCACGGGTTGGGTAATAGGAAACGGTAGAAGGATGCTTTTCTGGACGGACTCATGGACCGCCTCCAATTCACCCTTAGCCCCCTTTTCTTTGAACTCCTTGTCTTCTTATGATTTAAGTAAAACTGTGGCTAACTTTTCTTGTACTACAGGGGAATGGAATCTTGCCAAGCTGAGCTCATGCTTACCATAGGAAAAGATTCCCGAAATCCTGACAGTTGTTTCGCCAACACCAACTGCAGGCCACGACAAGATTTTTTGGAAGTTAACGTCTAAAGGACAGTTCTCCTGTGCCTCGGCTGTGAAGTATATTTGCAGGGATGGCTGGAATGCAATAGATAATCGTTGGAAAAACATTTGGGATTTGAAGCTACAAGAAAATATCAAGACATTCCTATGGAGGGTTGTTACAGGGGTCCTTTGGACCAATTCGGAGAGATATAGGAGGAAATTATCAGATTCTCCTTCGTGCTATCTTTGTGGATTCCCTAAAACGACGCTACACGTTCTGAGGGACTGTTATCGTTCCAAGGAAGTGTGGAGATTGATTCACAATTGACTACCACAGATTTTCTGGAACCAACAGTCTCACATCGACTGGATTTTCACTAATATCTCCTCTGGTTTTTTACAGGACAATTGGCAAACCTTATTCATTATCTGCTGCTGGAAAATTTGGAACTCAAGAAACACAGATATTTTCGAAGGACACAACTCTACCAGCTATGAGCTCTCAATCATTACAAAGGCAGCATATATGGAAAATTGTAGAGTTTTCACGCAAAGCACCAGTCAGGAACAATTAGTACTAGTAGGGGGAAGAAGGATATCTGCTGTTTCACGACAACCTCAGTGGGAGCCTCCTCCACTCGGATTTCTAAAGCTTAATGTCGACGCTACGGTGGGACGTATCTCCGGCGAAGCTGCTTGTGGTGGAGTCATTAAGGATCATCATTCAACATGGGTTTATGGCTTTTCAAAGCGCTTACCCCTTAACAGCCGAGCTATGGGCGATCTTCCATGGATTATCCTTTGCTCTGGAAAAAGGATTCCAGCAGTTAATGGTCGAATCAGACAGTGAACTTGCTATCAAATTAGTTACCGAAGAGATAGGCCACTTACCTTGCTCTCGACTAATCCAGAACATTAAAGCTCTTTTACAAAGGGGGACTCTTATCTCTTTCTCCTTTCTTCGAAGGTCTGCAAATAAGGAGGCCGACCTCCTAGCTAAGATTGGATTATCACACTTGGACTTCGATCGACATCAATTCGAGAGAGACCCTTCCACTGCTCCGACTGGACCTTTCGATTTTCAAGCTAGACGAGGAGACAAACTATCCAGTTCAGGAGCGCCCGCTGCATTTACCTTGCTGTCTCCATCCAAATCGCACGAGTACCATGACGTTCATTTAATGGCAAGAGATGAAAGTTACTTTGACTTTCATCAAGTTATTTAGTTGTTACCCTGTAATCCGTAAAAGGTTATTTTTGTAATTCACCTTGGTGCTTCTGCACCTTCCTAAGTATTAAAAAAATAAAAATAAAATGAAGTTAAATTTTTAGCATACATTTTAACAAAATGTTATACCATGTTAATTATAATTATTTATGTCAATTTTAATCCATATAATTGTATATAATATTTTAATTTTTTTGTTAAATTATTATATATAATTATAATACAAAATTAATAATTTGAAGCATTGTATATAAAAATGATATATCATTAAATTATACCAACAAAAAAATATTCTTGGCATACAAGATTTTAATTGCAACTTTAACAATTCTTATATAGAAAATAATAAATACAGAGACCATTTTACAAATTACAAAATGTTAAGATTACAAAAAAATTACGTGACTATAATGACTGTAGATTTGTCCGTATCGATAAGAATAACTTCATACATCAGTCATCATATACGAAACATCAGCCATAAGAACCATGAAAAGTCCTTCAAGATCGGTAGAGTGCCTAAAATTATGCATAATTAAGCTAGTTTGTTTTCAATTAGGAAAGAAAAAAAGAGGTGATGTAATGAGAAAATAATTCAGCAAAATATTTATTGAAAACTATTAACTACCTTCCAAAGTACAACTTCTTTATCATGTAAGCACTCAACAATCCAGCCCGAGAGTAAAACAAAAAACGATTGTTGTAATATATATGCATTGGGTGCATCTATAACACAAAAATCATTTTAACAGAATTTCATCAAACATTTAATAGACAGTGTACTCAAACAGCCTTCAGAAAGTTATATCGCAATACTTATTTGCCAACGAGCCTTTTCCCTACTTTGTTGTAGTGTCATCTCAGTCTCCAAAACTATTCCAAGGATGTAATCATTGTCCAATGCCTAGTAACATAACTTTCAAGCTCATATGTTATGTTTATTTTAGAATACACTACCTAGTTATCCACACGTCGTAACTTCACATCATTTGTTCGGTAAGAAAATTTATTTTCATGACCATTCAAAGTGGCTCTGGTTCCTGAGAAGGTAAACGATTTTGCGGAAGTCCAAGAACAAGTTAAACAACTTAGAGAACTAAAGAATGAAATGCGTATCTATGGCCTAGATAGAGCGGGAAATGCGTATCTATGGCCTAGATAGAGCGAGCCTTTATGTCTTTAATTCACTTATTTGGTCAACGAGCACCTTTATGGATGATCTCAGTGCAAGAAAAACCAACTTTTCTTAATATACAAGAAATTAGTCCCTGAAAAGCTTCCAGTAAATAAAGTTAAAGGATCACGAACATCTAATAACGAACCCTATAAAATTTGGACTCAAACCTTCTTCCAAGTAACTAATGATGATGACTCACATCTAGGAGTGGACCCGAGTGACAATTTCCTGGGGTTTATCTACATGTATGTTTTCTACTCTTAGCTGGCTAAATTAATGCCTAAATCAATAACAAACAAATGCACAGGAGGATAGGTATCAATTTACTAACGTTACAACCCCCAAAGGAGACAATGTATCAATCTAATTCTCAGGCATATCATGGCGTGGGTTCACTGTAATCCTCAGGAAGCAATGAATTAAATAATAATCCATCCCGTCCTAAAACCAACAATCCATTCTTGTAATCCTCAGGAGGCAATGAATTAAATAATAACGTAGGTTAACTAGAAGCAAATGCATACATTAGAAATCACAACACAAAAATAATCTCTAACAGAACATTCATCGAACACTTAATAAGCAGTACTCAAACAACCTTCCTAATCCATATTCACCTTCAGTCTGAAAGATCAATGTTCTTTCTCCTTCCCAAACCCCAAAACAATCACAAAAAGAAAGTTCCTAAAGCAATTTCCACATCCAAGAACCTATCAAGGAAGCAATAAATTCGAAGATAGAGCACATGGGCATTACATAAGAGTGTGATATGAGACAGAGACATATATCCATCCTTGAGATTTTCTTGTCTGAATTGCTTGGGAATATGGTCCAGAGACTTTCCAGAAGCAGAAGGAGACTTGTAGCCATACCATCTCCTTTAAACTCCAGGTACCTTTATCCAATTGGTGAAGGAGGTGGTGGGGAGAAAATAAGACTTCGGGAAGCCAATAGAGAGTGGTTCTGTCGTCAGAGCAGAGAAGCTGCCATCCGAAGAGACTTCTCGAATCTCTTCGCTCTGTGTTTGTGTTGTGTGATTGATTTTTTATATGAACTGAACGGGACGATAGAGAAGCTTGGGGCTTCTGTGGATTTGGAATAATTAAGAATAATAGAGAAGTTTGGAGGCTTAAAATGCTGATATCTTTTCCCTCTTTAAGTTTTCGTTTCCCTCCAATAACCAAAATAGTCGCCAAAGGACCTCCCAAAGGCAACCTCTTTGCGAAGATTTCAAAAATCATCACATTTGGTGACAATAAATGTGAATTATTTGGCAACAATTTTTGAAAACCATCATCAAATGTAGACCCTTTGGTGACACATTTTAAAAATAATCACCAAATGTCCTTTTACACTAATTTTTTTAAAATTATCACCAAAAGGTTTATATTTAATGACGATTTTTAAAATCATCGCCAAAGTTTATTTTTAATGACAATTTTTCAAAATGGTCATCAAAAGCTTCACATTAATTTGGTGATGATTTTCAAATATCGTCACCAAATGTTCTTTCAACAACGATTTTTGAAAATCATCACCAAATGCAAACTTTTAGGCGAAAATCATCACCAAAGCTCATTTTTAGTGACGATTTTTAAAATGTAGCTCAAAAAATGTGGCAAAATATGCACCTTATTGTAGTGAAAATTTTTGAAATTTTCTAGAGATTTTGTGATACATAAAAAAGATCATAGAGCTTAATAAACTTATCTCACCTTGGCTGAAAAGAGTAATACCGCAATCTTCGGTTTTAACATTAGCTTAAATATAGGTTGTTTTTAGACATACTCTGTAGTTGTACTCATGCTATATCTACTAATGGGGTTCTCTTCAAACATTTTGTACAGATGAACTGTAATGTATCTCATTAGGTTAAAAGATACACATTCACTTTAAAATTCAAATCGATAAGTATTTGCAGATTTATATGTTACTTTAAACAAACTTTATTTATACAAAACTTAGTAATAGTATCAGAAACTTCATATAATAATAATAATAATAAAGGCTTTCTTTCACTTCAAACAAATCTTAAGGTGATCTCTCTATCTAACCATTAAGCATGCTTTTACTAACACTCATCCCATATATGACTGTGTTTGACGTGGAATTCATTTTCGAATACCAAAATAATCCAATTTGATCTCAGTAATCAATCAAAGTTGGCGAAGCTTATTGAAAGTCACATCATTAAGCCTTAAGCAATGCAAGATCAAGAAAAGGACGCTTTAGCTAGATGGCAGTGGTCATTTGACAACTTCCTAACCAAACTTGGTTTGAAAGGACATAAGAATCTTGGTTGGATATAACTGTTTCCCATTATTTATGATTATGAACTCAAAACGGAACTTTTGGTCCACGCGTCAGTTGCTTAGTTCGACAGCTTCTGTGGAGCGGTATCACACGGTCCTCTCTTAGTTTTCTTTTTTCCCCTTTTTACTGTTGTATGTCAAATTAACTTTAGGCAAAAGAGATGGAAACTAATCAAATTCAACCGTTGATTCTAAAGTTAGAAACACATGCTGGTTGGGAAAAGTAATTATTGGGATTAGGATTATGAACAGTGAAATTGAATACCTTCTAAATTTATAAAAATGTAAAAGAGATCGATGACATCAGTTTCTTCTTAGGAGTTACTGAAGAGCATGATGACAGGGACATGAGAAATACTGGACGTAGACTTCCCTGTTAGTTGATGCAAGCATTGTGTAGAATAATAAGGGAAAGTGTTGTTTAAGTCGTTGGTTGAGTTGACAGTTTAGGCGAGTTACACCTATAATTTATCGACGAGACAAATAAACATTTAAGTTTGTTAGATTCTAAGTAAAACGTGAATGCACTGCTACACGTCGCACAAGGTCGGATGCCACAAGACCCCTTTTTCTTGTTTACGAGAAAATAAGGTCAGGACCCAATTGTGATGAGAATGCTGAACCATTTAATATGTTATTAACTAAGATGGTTTCATATTGTCATTAGAGGTTAAGGGCTTTCTCAAATACAGCTTTTCAAATAAATCTATGCATGGACAATGTAATACATACAATAGTCAGTGTGAACTAGAAAGTATTTGCAACTTTTGTGCACTCTTCAAGTCATACGCAGGGACTTTTCAA
Source organism: Erythroxylum baracoense (assembly GCA_025629805.1). Lineage (NCBI taxonomy): Eukaryota > Viridiplantae > Streptophyta > Magnoliopsida > Malpighiales > Erythroxylaceae > Erythroxylum > Erythroxylum baracoense. The sequence goes on from JAOTAY010000191.1 coordinate 17,529,767, forward strand.
TTAAAAAAATAAATATAAAGCCAAATCAATTATATGACTTCCCAGCTATTTTAATTGTATTGAAGAGAGAGAAATCTAGAAATAGGAAGATGACGGGGAAAAAATGACAGTGAAGACATCAGATATATGTTGTTCTGCAATTTTATGGATTTTATTCTGTGTTGACTTTCTTCCATGAAAACAAACAAAGCAGTTGTATATTGTCTTTGACAAAGTCTAGACAGGTTCGTTCTGCTTTGACCGTAATGTGAAAATCTCAAACCTAAAGTACATGTCATGTACCAATTTCCTGGGCGCAAAACTCCCATCAGCTTCTTTCTTTTGAAAATGGTTACGCATGCAAACACCAAATGGTTTTCAGATAAAATAATAAAATCATGGCGGATATATTGCTTTAAGAATTCAATTTCAGTAAAATCTTTCAATTGATAATAGTGGGACTACGTAATTCTATTAATTTAAAAAGATATTAATAATCAATATATTAATGATTTATAAACTTATAGTGTATTTACAACTCAATAAATAACCACTTAAATAAAGAAGAATCAATTGTATTTTATCAATCTAATCTATTGAATATAAATTACTAATTTTTATACGTACCTATTATATTTAATATTAATGCAATTTGAGAAATCTACTGTAAAACTTTTAGTTACAACAAGAAATGCTAAAAATTCAAATTAAAAAATGATCTTATAATCGAGTTATATTTTAAGAAAAAAAAAAGTTATAGCCAATTGTACTTACCTGTTTACAACATAAATGAGACGATCGATCAAGTTATTAGTATCATCTTCTTAATTTACCAAGGTTATGACATAAGAAAGGCTACTAATAGAATGCAATTATTTCAATCTAACTCCATTTTTGTCCTTGGAAAATACATAATGTATTGCTTAAATCCCGGATATCATTCGCGAAAAGCTGCTCCCCGTTAGGAAATGTGTCCTGGTATAGCGTAATTTTAATGGAACTAAATTATTTGGCTCTAGGCTTAGATTCATTTGTTTGGGACTAGGTTTTAATTAATAAAACCAGAAAGAAGAGATATAAATAAGTATAAAAAGAGTGATCGCATCTTATTGTCAATTCGTTAGTGTAATACGTAATAGGACCTTAATTATATATCCCAGATCGAATATGAAATGCAATAAACAGACAAATGTGAAAAATACCTGATTTCGGTCTCATAATTTTAAACGAGCTTTTTGAAGCCGAAACGAGCGCGAATCCACCTCTATCTTCATGGGAACTGCTCACTGGAATGCAGTTAACGTCTTTATATAGTTTTCTCAAAACGTAAGCTCTCTTAACTGGTCAAAGAATCCTTATGCTTACGAATGATATATAAGCAACTATAGGAGACCTTATCCTTTATATGTAGCATCTATATCGGACTTCTCCATCACAGACCCAATATGAGTCTGATCCACACTGATCGGGATCTATTTTTTACCCGGACTTCGACTCATTGATTTAGATCATTTATTGGGCCACTTTATTATCTTTATCCATATCAAATTACGTAACTTAATCGACAAGTTATTAAAAAACTAAAAAAATGCAATTAAATGTTGTCCAACTTTATGAGAAATGTAAAAAATATCCAACATTCTCCCCCTTGAACAATACTTAATTGCAGTGTTGACTCAAGTTGAAAACAATTTTTAAAAACTCGGTTAAGTCACACTACTATATTAGCCGACTAAGCTTAAAAATAAAACTTTTGATCCAAAGATAATAAAAGTTCGTCATTCTGTCCTGTAAGGCTTTCGATACCGAAAAGTATCAAATTCATGTGTCATGTGAGACACAGACTCAATACAATCACCCATATTTAATACCTCACTTACATGAATGGGAAAATGGGTGTGGCAAACTAAGATGATATCATTATGATCTAAATTATATCTTCTTCGTTTGTAGGTCTCGATTTCTGCTTTATGCTAAACCACATATGCTAAACTGTATTAGAGAAATCTTGTTTTCTCTCACTGAATGCGAAATAACATTAAAGAAAACTTGTTTTCTTTCACTGAATGCTAAACAACATTAGAGAAAACCTTTATGTTCTTCAACTGAATGCTAAACTGCATTAGAGAACCTTTATGAATTAAAACTTATATCCCCCCCTATGTCATGTCAAACTTTATGGATATCTGTATAAAACCGCATACGTCTAAATGACGTAGGCTCAAGGTCAATCTATACATATGCTCAATGATCTTTAAATGCTTAAGATTGGCACAAATCTTAAGACTTTCATATGTATTATAACAATGTATGATAACACGTATTATTGAGGATAATCGATGATCATCTTTATTGATGAACTATCATACCGTCATAATACATCAAATGTATTAATGTACAAATATACATGGAGCAAACATAACGATCCCCTAACTAACAGTGTCTAAGGAATGCAAAACACTCATAGTGTATACTTGTATTCCATACACAAGTGGGCGAATTCTTTTAATTAAAGGATCGATTAATATTACCTCAGCCCTTAAATGCTCCAAACCTTAATATCACCTTTTTCATAGCAACTCCTTATAGTCTAATATTTGACCTTCAAATGCTAAGACCCTGTGATATTCAATGTTGTTACTAAACAACATAGCAGTAAGATTATCACAGTTCAACCGAATGGGTCTAGCCACTAAATCATCCACAGACAACTCAAAAATTAAGTTCTGAGCCAAATCATCTATGAAGCAGCCCCATAACATACACTTTACATGTATGGTCGAGGAAATCGCCGTGTCTACTTGACACTCTTTTACGACATTATACCATCTACAAATATAAAAATGTAATCTTAAGTGGAATTCTAATCATCTGGACACATAACTAAAATCTGAATTTGAATTCCCTATGAAGTTTAGTCTGTTGACTTTGTTATATGTCAACATATAATCCTTAGTTCCCTTTAAGTATCTTAATACTCACTTGACTACCTTTCAATGGTCTATACCTAGGTTAACTAGATATTAACCAAACAGTCTAACAGTAAATGCATTGTCCTTCCTAGTACGTACCCGAGCATACTTCAGGCTACCAACCGCACTAGAATATAGAACATTCCCCATAACCTCTCTATTTTCTTTATTCTTTGACACTATGCCAAAGATAATCTCTCACTACGAGAGATTGGTGCTACAATACATTTACAGTTAACCTTATTAAACCTTTGTAGCATATACTCAATGTATGCATCTTGTGAAAGGCCTAATAAGTGTTGAGATCTGTCTCGGTAAATCTATATACCTAGGACAAAAGATGCTTCACCAAGGTCCTTCATATTGAAATGCTTGGCCAAAAGTTGCTTAGCCTCATACAATATGGTCAAGTTATTCAATGTGAGCAATATGTCATCCATATGCACTAATTAAATGTAAGGTATCACTTTCTGGAGGTTTGATGTAAACCATATATTGATCTTCTTAACGTACAAACCATGTCAATTCCATCTAGATCCTGAAATCCTTCAAGTTGTACCATATAGACCTCTTTATAAAGGTCTTTATTTAGGAAAGCAGTTTTGAAAGCCATCTGATGTAACTCTATATCATCATGACCTACAATTGCTATAATCACTCAAAATGTATTCTTTGAGGATACGAGAGAAAAGGTAATATTAAAGTTAATCTTTCTCCTTGAGTGAACCATCAGATAACTGAGCGAGCCATAAACCGCTGAATTTTATCTTGAAATCCTGTAGGTCTTAAAACTTCATTTACAACTGATGGGTTTACAGTTTCACTACAAATCAACTAGCTCCCTAACCTTACTATACTTCATTGCTTGCATCTCATCAGTCATTGCATCCTACCACAAATCCCCATTGGGTCCAGAAACAACTTCTGTATAAGTAACTAGATCCATAACATGTCCAATATCATAGTCCTGTTCACCTAATAGACTATGAAATTAGATGGGTTAGTAGGTCATCTCACTCTAGTGGATCTATGCAACTGCATTATATCTTGTACCCCTAGGAACTTCTATGTGTATAGGTATGAGTTCCTGTTCCTTTATAGGCACGGTACAAAGACCTAGATCCACCGGATCTAACTGTATGAGAAGCGGGTACATAATAACTGTAGTATCCACTCTGCTATCATTTGAAGGGTTAAAAGGCCTACCATCATAATAGACATAGTATTTCAGAAACTTAATTGTTTGTAATTTCACTATTCTAGTCCCACTTTTTTTACAGTAAAATCTGTAGCTTTTTGAGTAGTCGATATATCTTACTAAATAACAATGAGCTGAACGAGCATGTAATTTGTCTTTATAAGGATTATACTACCTCAGTAGGGCAGCCTCATACACGAATGTGTTCAAGGTAGGGTTTTCAATATTTTAGATAATTAGGTAGATTAGTCCTATTTTGCATTGACTTCTTCAAGTCCTTTAGAGTACAGTTATGCCTTTCAACAACACGCTATTTTGCTTAGGGCTAACCAGCATAGTGCACAAAGTCACTATTTCAACTGATTTTATATATCTTGCAAACGAACTTTTTCAAATCATAAAACACCATGTTTGTCATTATATTCTCCTCCATGGTCAGACCTGACTATCTTGACGAATTTTTCCAATTGGTTCTGAACCTTCAATCTTTAAGCAAGAACATATAATTGTAATGGGAACAATCATTAACAAATGTCAAAATACATTTGGAACTGCATAATGCAACTGTATAAGGTATACCGATATTTGTATATATCAGACCCAACAAGCCAGAAACTCGAGTTGACCTCTTATATTCTTATTAGTCAACTTACCCCTGTAACAGTCAGCACATATTCCCATATCATTATAATATAAAATTGAGAGAATGCTTTCATTAATCAATCTCTTAACCTTAGCTTTGGAAATGTGACTTAAACTTTTATTCCACATCATGTATGACTTTTCATTCATCAGGGTTATTTTTTTCATGACTTTTCGACAAGATACAAAGAAGCATATATCTAATTCAGGGTAAGACACATTATATACACTCTATATGATAAGAAAGTTATACCAGTATGTTTTGCATTAAACACCAACTGTACAACAGAAGCATTAAATACAAAACGTTAACCTTCTTTGTCTAAAATTGATACAAAGATCACATATAAAATGTGTCGTGTAAAAACCAAAATGAACCCTGTAGCAAGGTTCAGTACATACATCCCCTATAGATATTACATTTGCTTCTTCATTGCTATCAACTATCATTTTCTCCTTCCCTTTATTTGGCTTTATCCTGAATATGAACCCCTACATCGTGGAAACACTATGATCAGACGTTCCACTATATAGCCACCAAATACTTAATGTGACTATCACAAATTAGATAAATTTATAAGTCAAGGAGTTACCTGATAGTCACAGTCTTTCTTTCTAGGCCTCATACTACTGGCATCTTTATGTTCGCAGGACCTTTATCAGCATTAGATTGACCAGTATCAACATGTAGAGAAACTTTTGTCGTTCTACCTTTGAACTTAGCAGGCTTCATCTTTGCCTTTCCTTTAGTTGCATTGAGGGCTGTAGGGTAGCAAGCTTGAGTTTCTCCTCCTGAGCAATGCAATAGACAACCAAAGCATTGAAGTCCCATTCGTCATCCAACGAATAATATGTCATCACCAAATTACTAAACTCTGGAGGGAGTGTATTTAGAGTCTGGTGAACTATGAAGACATCAGTAAGAGGAATATTTAGCATCTTCAGTCTACTGTGAAGATGAATCATTCTTGATATATACTCCATCACTCCCGCTTCTCCTGTATACCTCATGGAGAATGATTCTTTCATCAAGGTACATATCTCAACATTAGGTGAGGTTGTGTACCTCTAGGAGACATTACTAAGAAACTCCTTCGCTATGTCTGTGTCAAGAAGTCCACTAAGCAGATGGTCAGGTATGAATCTCTTAATGGTCATCAAATATAATCTGTTAGGCCGATCCCAAGCTGCATAAGCTGCCTTATGAGCTCTCGAGCTTATGGATGTAGGTTGAGATGGCCTATCCATCTGTATGGTCATATCAATTTTAGCTATCTCTATAGCATTCAATCAATCCTCTATCAACTTCTTTGTATTGAAACCAGTCAGGGTTTCAATAGTGACACTGATTTTGTTGACAAAAAAGGTGAATGCAAATAAAAATGTTTAAATCAGCACAAATGTAAGATAATAGTGATACTCAAAGCCATTAAATAGTATCTTTACCGAGAATCTGGTCACATATATTATGAAACACTTGTGGGCTGAATACATAATATATGCAACTAGAACTCTACATAAAAGCGATCAGAGTACAAACCATCAACTCTCATGACACTACACCTGTGGGTAAATAAATCATTCAAGGAATGGTTTTCCTCTATCCAATGCCTTTATGCTCATCTTAAAATCACATGTAAGGCCAACACCTGTGGGCAGAATAACCAAACATGAGACCAGAGACATCCCCCAACGTACAAGTAGAACAATTCAAAATACTGACTCGAAAGGCCACTATGGTGACTACATCCTTATCAGCACTCAAAAGGTCCACTAACAAAAGGGATACATCTTTATATTATCCTCACATTCTTTATGGGCATATGGTATGTGACAATGTAATATCAACAAATGCTAAACTCGAATGGAAAGTCTCATTGTCATACACTCGTGCTGAAGACATTCTATGAAAACTTCATTTGAGACTTTTGTAAAGGCAAAATCTCATTATAGCTATTATCATGTGTCACTGGACACTAAATTGACCACCTAAGACACGGGAACCTCATTTATCTCCTTTATGGCAAGTTTATTGCGCGAAGATTCACTCAAAATGACTTCAAAATGTCTTAATTCCTTTTTCCAAGTAACAATCATGCGATCCTGAACACTGAACATGAGACTCGAGACACGAAAACTTGAAGTATCTCCCTTATGTGATGTTTAAAGCATGAAAATTCACTCAAAATCGGCTTCAAAACACCTTAAATCCTTTTATGGAGTCAAACTTTAATTTATTACTCATGTAATAAATCTAGAAAATAGAAAAAATCACTTTATAAATTTCCTGAACCCAGAAACTGACCCAGAACACCCCTGTGCACCCTTACGGGAAATCTAATTTTTTGGTTTTTTGGTACTATAGCATGCCGATGTCAGCACTATGTTAATGCATTTTAGTGCTGACATCGTCTGCTAATGTCTGCGATGACGTCAGCTATACACGAGCCACAGAGCGATGCACCATTAACATTTATAGCACGTGCGTTGTATTCCGATGATTTTTGCGAGATTCGAGCCAATTTTTTGCTCACTCGGGCTTGTTTTTACCCTGTTTCTTAAGGCTAAATACACATATACTACTTTCATGCAACAATAAGCAAGAAAAAATAAAAAAGCATAACTTTATTCTCTAAAATCCTTATGGAGAAAAAACTGAAATATCTTCGTTTTTAACCACCTGATCACGTTACCGTTCTGATACCACGTGTAATACATAAGAGGACCTCAGTTACATATCTCGGATCGAACGTGAAGGGGCAATAAATGAAGAAATGCAGAAATACCTCCTTTTGATTCCATAACTTTAAACGTACTTTCTGAAGCCAAAACAAGCGCGAATTCACCGCCATCTGCATAAGAACTACTCATCGGAACGTTGTCAACCTCTTTCTACAGTTTTCTCAAAACATAAGCTCTCTTAATGGGTCAGAGAATCCTTATGCTTATGAATGATATATAAACAATTGTCAGAAACCTTAACCTTTATATATAACATCCATATTGAGATTTCCCATCATAGGCCCGATATGGGTTCGGTCCACACTGATCTGGATCCATTTTCTATGCTTTTGGACTTCGACCTATTGATTTAGATTATTTATTGAACCATTTATTTATCTTTATCCGAATTAAATTACATAACTTAATTGATAAGTTATTGAAAAACCCAAAAAATGCAATTAAATGTTGCCCATCTTGATGGGAAATGTAAAAAATATCCAACATTTAGATGATCCATAATCTTAAAGTCTTCATTTACCAATCGTGAAAACTCATGTTATCGAGTTGACATGAAGATAACAGGTCCTTAATAACATATATGGAGTTGATAAACAACAGCAGGTTGTAATTCAAGGATTTTATGTGGCCTATAAGTTGCGGTCACATTCAAATCAGATTTGTAATAAAGGATCTGAAGTAAATGCCTTGAGGTAGGCAACTAATGTACATGTAATGCTCTCTTTGACATATATATAAAGAAAAAAAAGTATTTTCTTCAATTGTGAGCCCTTTGGTGAAAAATGAGGTCATGTTTTATTAAAACAATATGTCCCATGTATTTGCCTTTTATAAATACACCATACCCCCTATTTATATGCGCGATATATATATATATATATATATATCTATGAGATTTAGAGCAATCTAGTCAAATCAATTATTAATTTAGGGTATGTTTGTTATATTCATATGGTAAGGCTCCCTTAATTTCTTTCTTTTAAGATAATGCCTGCATGGTTCGTTGCGTGAAGGGAGCTCTAGTTTTAGTTCTATAAGCGACTTTAACACTGAGTCAGGATTAGTAAGATATAGGCATGCGGTGTAGATTATCAAAAATCTATCACTCTTTGAATGGATAGTGACTCTTAAGTTTATCCCTCTCTTGATGAAAGACTTCAAGGATGAAAAGTACGAGTGACCCAGATCATACGAGATTAGGGTATAACGATGATGGTTTGTAGGATTAGAAAACCATACTCCCACTAAAGAGCATATCTTTATAGACCTAAAGACATAAGCATTAATCATGATAGTTTTAGGTGTGTCTTGAGGTTGCCTCAATGATTTTTTTTAGGTCAAGTTATTGAGAAAGACATGAGCTGAGGTCAATTTCAATAGAGGAATCATATAACCAAACATGGACTTGTTTAGATTCATTTATAAATTAAGCCATGTAGAAAAGTTTTTAGGGTGTTAAATAAGGTATAGGAATCAAAGGAAAACCTCCTTGGGGAATGTATAATTAGAAGATTATGTTTTTATTCCTTTTTTTAAAAGATGATAGTGAGTGGAGTTTAAGACATATGCGGAGAGATTCTAGTTTCTGATTTAACAATGTGGATAAGTATAATTGCATATTGTTTGCTCAAGAAAAGACGTTAGTAAAGCAGGGTAAGTCTCTTTCTTAAGCTATGTTTGGTTGGAAGTTTAGTAATGGAATGGAATATTATTTCATCGTTTAGGAGGAGGGTTTATAATAGAATAGAATGGGATGAGATGGAAAAGAAGGATTTCATATTACATTCCATTTCATCCTAAATAGTAAAAATGAAAAACCTCCGATTGAGAGGTTTAAGATGGAATGTAAAATGTTAAACAACTTTATACTATATTAACTAATTATAAACCCTTCAGCCAAACAACATTTTACTATATTACATTATGAACCATTCCATCCCTCCAAAACAACAATTTTCTAATATTATATTCATTTACATTTCATTCCATTATAAACCGTTCCATTCCATTTTATTCGATTCCATTTCATTAAAACTCTTTCGTCCAACCAAACATACCCTTAACTCTTATCTCTTGAAGTTAGCCTAACAGGTAATTGCTTATTAATATTATTAGTATTACTGTTCTTATCATCATCATCCTCCTCACTAACATTTTTACTACTATCACAAATATTATTATTATTATTATTATTCATTTTCTTATTATCCTTGTTATTTTGGAAACAGTCTCTTTACTAGTTACAAGTAAGGCTGCGTACTACTAGACCTCTCTAGACTCTACGCTTCAGCGTAATTTATATCGAATGTTATTGTTATTGTATGATTATCCGGTTATTATGAATATTAGTATTATATATATATATATATATATATATATATATATACATTTTTTTAAAAATTTTCATTTTAAACCATTTTATTATATATATATTTGTATTTATTTATTTTTATTATCATTTTACTTAGAATTTTAATTACTACTATTTATTTATTCTTTATTATATATTATATATTATATATTTATTTGGTTTGTTTTCTTTCCTTCTTATCACTCATTTGAAAATAGTCTTTCTACTGATTAGAAATAAGATTACGTATTATTAAAATTTTCTAAACCCTATGCCTCAACAAAATTTATATTGAGTATTGATGTTGTTATTGTGTTCAAAAAAGTTAACATTAACTTTTTAAACATAAAAGCTGAAAGCTCAAAAGTTTATTATTATCGTACTCAAGTGGTACAACCAAAGATATGCCAAAAATTTTGTATCTTTTATTTCTCTCTTACAACCATGACCATGAGACTCAAAAAACCTTTGGATGAAAATATGTAGAACGTATAAATGAAATTTCAGAGTGAGACCCAGAGCAAAAGAGTAATAAATATCATAAATGAGATTTGAGAGTGGGCCAAATAGCAAGAGAGCAACAAATGCCAAAAGTTTTGCATATTCTACCGTTTAGAATATTAAGGGTGTGTTTAATTAATGGGTATGAGAAGGAAGGTATAGGTAAGGAATAAAAACCACATGCTTGGTAAGAAATTATGATTGAATAAATAGTGATTTTATTCTTACTTTTTAAGTATTGGTCCATGCCCGTCATAATTGAGAAGAATGGAAATCATTATTTGATACATTTATAGTTTGAGAAATTAAATAATTAACCCATTCCCAAACTCATTAACTAAAATATAATTAATTAAAATAATATAATTAATTAATTAATTATAATTAATTAATTAAAATATTGTAATTAATTAATGAAAATATAATTAATTGTAATTAATTAATTAATTATAATTAATCAATTATAATATAATTAATTAAAATATAATTCATTCATTAATTAAAATATTGTCATTAATTAATTAATTACAATATAATTAATTAAAATGTAATTAATTAAAATATAACTATTTATTAATTACAGTATTTTAATTAATTAATCAATTAAAATATAATTAATTAATTATAATTAATGTAATTAATTAAAATGTAATTAATTAATATATTATAATTAATTAATTAATTGCATTATAATTAATTAAAAAATAAAATTTTATTTCTTAATATATTTTACAAACCAATCACTATCAATAGTAATGATAATCATTCCTTCATTTTAATCAACCATCATAATTATAATGATAATATCCATTCTCATTCTTGACTATATTCATTCTAATTCCTATTACTATTCTTCCGTGCGAATCAACTGTCCCCTAAGTTTATCGTTTATTACTCTCTTTAGTGAGGCGCCCTTAGTGAGGGTAGGCCCATGCAGCTAGATGCACAGGAATGCAAGAGAATCAAACAATGGTTGGTACCTGTTGCGAATAGGAAGCGGTGAGAAAATTAAATTAGGGATTATATTTTATAACCTATTAATTATCTTAATTAGGATAAATAATAGTTAATTTACTAATCAGTTATTTAAATATTTTAATTAACCTGCATATGTATTAACAAAACTAATTCATTTTTGAAAAAACTTTCAAATGGTGCATCCTTTGTGTCACAACATTACAGCATTTAATTGATCAAAAATTAATTTCCTCATATTTAGAATATGTTCTTAGCGTTTCAAAAACATTAAAGTTGAAGTCATATTCTAATATAAATTAATGTGTTTGTATGACAGTGTCAATGACATAAATACAATGAATTCCCTACTAATTTACCAAGACATCATCTTCCCAGGGAAATATTGAAAGATGAGAGAAAAATGAGTTTCAACTTTTTCATATTTTTGTGCTACTCCGATGTCTTTAAAGACTTGTGCAAAGGAAAATTATTGAACCCAACATGGGTTTTGCGGAGAGTTACTCTCTCACCATCATTTAGCAAATCAAATACCAGGGAGCGAGCTTTTCTTTACTATGAATCCCGTTCATAAAGGAATTAGGGAAGATAAAATAACAACTGGGAAATTTTAAAACGAGGCATAACACTTTTATGTACAAGTTATGCATTCTTTTAATGATATACAACTTCCACCTTTATTCACATGTTTAGCCACCGTAAGACAACCTATAGCATTGAAAGCAGTACCTCAAGTTCTTGTTATGCTCGATACCAGATGACTGGCAAAAAAATAATTATAACAAATTCCTGAAAAAATTCACTACTAGTGGACAGTTTTTAATATGCTTTTTCGTCTCCTAATAAGACCATCCATTAATATAATGTAGCTAGACTTCTGTAAAGCAATACCCTTCTTTGCGGATTCTTGAAATATTTCCATGGCATCCTTGTATTTCCCCTGAATGCATAGCTCATTGATCTGTTGTGAGTATGCAACAGAACCTGGATCAGAATCCTGAAGAGTCCCAGGGGCTTCAACATCCTGGCCCTTGTCAAACTGTAAGGACTGGTCATGTAACTTTCCTGTTTCCACAATTTTTGCCAAAAATTCCTCTGCATCCTTCAGTCTACCAGCATCAGTAAGGGCTCCAAGAATGGCATTATATGTATAAACACCAGGCCCAAGTTTTTTTTCTTCCATTTCTGCATAAAGGTCAAATGCTTCCTTAAATCTCCCTTGTCTACAAAGGCCTGATATCATTGTGTTGTATGTAGCTGAATCAGCTTTCCCCTTCAAAACCCATTTGTTAAAGAGTTTAAGACCCTTGTCGAGCATGCCTTCCTTACAAAGGCCACGAAGAAGTATATTACAGGTAAACACATCAGGCTTGAATAAATTCTCAACCATTTTATTGTGGAACTGGAAAGCTTTCTCAACTTGCCCCTCCCAACAGTATCCATGAATTATTGTATTGTATGTAATTTCATTTGGGACCAAACCATTCCCCAAAAGCTCATTCAGTTTCTCGATAGCTTCATCAGTTTTCCCTAGTTGGCATAGCCCCCGAATAATGATATTATAATTGACGACAGTTGGAATTATCTTTTTTTCCTTCATTTCGCTCCAAAGATCCAAAGCCTGACTCGATTTATCATCCTCAAAATATCCATTGATCAAAGTTCCATAACTGACATCATCAACAAAGTAGCCACGTCTACTGGCGCTATTGAGCAAATGATATGCTTCGTCAAGTTTCCTTTCCCTACAAAGAGTATGGAGGAGTACATTAAGTGTCACGTTATCCATCTTCAAACTTTTCCCCACCATTTCATTCATCATTTTGAATGCATCACTCAGCTTCCCTACTTTGCAATACCCATTTATCAAGGTGTTATAAGTAACTTTATCTGGTGAAAACCCATTTTCTTCCATCTTTGCTATGGTTCTACTCGCTTCATCCATGTTTCCCTGCTTGACAAACCACTTGAGCGTTGTATTGTAAGTGCACGCATTAAGCTTAACTCCCTTCTCATTCATTTCTTCAATCAATCTAAACGATTCTGAGCTACTTCCAAACTCAAAACACCCATTAATCAATGTATTGTAACTAACCACATCAGGCAGCAACTTTAAATTCTCCATCTCATCTTTCAACCTAAATGCCTCCTCCAGCCTACCATCTTTACAAAAACCATCAAGCAACATATTATAGGTCCAAGCATCAGGCAAAACATTACTTTGCGTCATCAATTCAATCACTTTTGCAGCATCCTTTAACCACCCCAACTTACAATATCCAGAAACCAAAATATTATACGTTAACCTATTAGGCACCAACCTTTTTTCCTTCATATCCAGCAGCAATTCCCTAGCCTCATTCAGCATTCCCTTCTTGCAAAAAGCATCCAACATCGTATTATACGAGACATTATCCGGGTCACAGCCCTTTTCTCCCATCTTCCTGAAAAGCTCTTTAGCCTCCTCAAAATTGGACTCTAAGCAACACCCACGAATCAAAATATTAAAGGTGTTGGTATTGACCTGAACACCAAGTTTATCGGCATCCCTATACACCGCTTTAGCCACTGCAAGGGAATGTTTAGAAGGGTACCTGACCAAAGCATTGAGAAGAGCATTGCAAGTGAGCAGATTGGGCTTGAAATGAAGCTTCTTCATTTTGTTAAACAGTTGGGCGGCATGGTGTGGCTTACCAGAGGCGACGTAAGCAGCAATGGACAAATCAAGAAGGGCCTTTGAGATTCGAACCGAACGATCTGGGTGGAGGATGTGACGGTGGAGGACGTTTTGTTTGTCGCCAGCGATAAAGGTGGTTAGCAGGGACTTGGCGTCGACGAACTTGTGGTGGGCTATGAGAGAAGGTAACAGAGAGAGGAGAGTGAGGGGAGAGTGGGCGACGGAGTGACAGAGATGGGTTTTTGCCCATTTGAAGAGAGAGAGGAGAACAGTGGGTTTGTGAAACAGAGTGTGGGATGAGAACAAGGAGATGAGTAGCTTGGGGTTTGCAGTGAAGTTTGGGATGTACGGGTTCAGAGATTGGGATGTGAATTCGAAGGTAAGTAGAGAGGTTAGAGATTTTAGGAGTTGTGGTTCTGTTAGAGATTTAGGGTCTGGAACTGGAAGCGGAAGTGGTGGTTTCATACTTGGAAGCTGATGATGACGACGACGACGACGAATCCGAACTTTAAAAAAGTAGAGTTGAGCTTCAACCAACTAGAGGTTACTCTACGAGGTCGTTTGATGGATGGATGGATGTAGCTAGCGACGTCGTGTCTATGTTTTGTTAATCAACCACACATATTATATCAACTATTGGAATAGGAAAACGATTGTCTGATGAGACGAAATAGAATGTCTGAGACAAAAGTACTGAAGCTGGAACCCATAGAAGCAACACCGGAGAACTTCAAAGAATTCGGACAAGTGATAGAGCCATCACAAGATGGTGAGGAATTCGGTCCGCGAGATGCTCTCCTAAACCTTAGCCATGGAATTCCCAGGTAGGTAGTTAAATTCTTGTATTCCAGTTGAGTTTATAGTATTACAGTAGATTGGTTTCTTTCTTATTTTTTGGGTCCTGTAGATTCTACATCATGCGACTTGAAGATCGAGCACTGGAATTTTTCAACATTACTCATCACGCAAGCGTGACCCAGTGCCTTGGATCCATTGGAGGACAGGTTTGGTACTTGGGAGTAGCCAAAGCATCTATCGTCCATGCAAATCCTGGAGGTGGAAGTGACGTTATCAAGTCTCGTTGCGGGCATTTCTACGTTCCCCCTGCTGTTGAGGAGGTGCGCGTTTTCAGGATCTCCGGCCCAAAGTTCGTGAAACTTGAACGTGGAACATGGCACGCAGGGCCTTTGTTCAGGGCAAAGACGATGGACTTTTACAACCTTGAATTGAGCAACACCAATGTCGGTAGTTCATCCTTCAACCTAAATTCACATCCACTTGTTCTACATCACCTAACTTGATTCGTCTTCTGTTTTCCTTTTCCAAACGCATTACTCAGGTGGTGGACCATACAACACACAACTTCAAGAAGCACAACGGAGTGATCTTTTCAATTGACCAATCATAGTGGCCCTAAGTTCAAGTTCAATTCGTTTTCAGCCTCAGCAAATTGTATCTGTACTTGAAAATCTTTCAGATCTTACTGTTTAACGTTTTAATAAAATCTACAATAAGATTTAACATTCGAAGGCATCCCTTTGCTTGTCCACTCATTTTATTGTCATTAAAGTAGAGAGTTTGGTTTCCGTAAGTTGCTATACCAAATCTCAAAACTAGTCAAAGTTGGCAATCCACAAGGGTCAGGAAACAGAGGAAATGAAGTATTTCATATAAATTACGTTTATCAACAGTATTTCCAATTTAGAAACAAAGATAAGGATTTTGTTCGACTACAAAAACCAGAATACCATGTCGCAAAAGTAAAAAAAAAGTAAACATAAAAGATGTTACTATTACTACAAGATTTTGAAAAATGTTTGTGAAGTTGGCCACTCCATGTAAAGCAAAACGGTCGTATTAATCCATCAGTGCCAAGATATTGATTTGTCTTCATGTTTCTGTCAGCCCATCATCTGCAAAACCATCACTCCAGCTCAGAAATTTTTACTTTAGGAAACTAAAGGACTTTCTATTCAGCCTACAAACCTCTTCCCATTAGCTCGCAAAACAACCAAATCACGAATATAACAAAGCTAAGAAATTGACACACTTCACTGTCAGGTCCGATACTCCGACGTATCAGACAGCAAGAAATCTATTAGCATCGCAGTTATAAACTGTTCTAGAAGGAAACCAGAAATGGAGCAAAGTGCCTAACAGAGAGTCATTCCTTTCTTCTAATGGCGTCCCTCATTTCCTGAATGTTCTAATAAGCTATTATTGTAAAGGGCGAGTGAAAGATGGACTACTCAAGTTCCTGTCTAGAAGATGCACAAACATCAAACTAAAGACAAATCACCTTTAAAATATCTCCAAACATCCCTTGCAGGGGATTTCTACGTTGAACCCCATAGAACACTTCGGCAATGTCATCTAGCAGCTGAATAATAAAGACATTAGAAATTTAAAGCAATATCAATCAGGATAGTCTTTTGACAATTAACATCTTTTTGTAAATAGAAACAGCAAATAAATGTTTTGACGCAATAGATTATAAGCTATCTGCAAAATCAGTAAGAAATATTAAAGAAACATGCATAATTCTTCACCTCATTAAATGCAGGTTCCCGGTCTATACTAGACTTATAACTCTGTCTCAGCATATTAAAAAGAGGTAAAGCATCTCGCTGCAACCTGGAAGAAAAATATATTAGACTTATTATAGATGATCTCAAATTTTCAAGATGAGAACCTAACTTCTACAAATAAATCAAAAGGAAAAAATGATTAAAATTGGCTTGTTAATGTTACAGATTTCAAAATAATCTATAGCAATAAGAAAGTTGCCTTCAATGAGATTCAAGGTTAAGCAAAGAATCCAACATGGAACTCAAAAAGGTAGATGCAGGATAAAGAACTGAAGGCTGTCTATTGGTAAAAAGAGAAGATAAATATATATTTCAGAAGAACTCTGCTTTTTTTCAGTGGGGAAAACATCCCCTTCCGAATCCAGAAGTGACCGTTAACATGCTTTTAGTATATTTATAACCCATCAATGCTTTACCATGGTAATACATCTCCATATAGCATCAGAGGATAATGTGCAACTTACGTTTGCAAAAGATAAGAAATGAATTTTGTCAAGTCTGATTGGAGAAAATCAGGCTTCTGAGATACCACCTGTCTCTTTATCTCTTCCATCAGATAATTAGCATCTCTCATATTTCCCATAGCCAAATACCTGAACAGGTGAGGAAAGACATTGTAATTAGAACTTTCACATACAAGCATGAATCTCCGGATTAGTATGCCCTAAGAAGTGGCATATGTCCAATTCATTAAGCAGACTTACAGTAGAACTGCCCGTGCAATAGCCAGATCATCTTCACCAGGATAACACTGCAAAGTCACACGTCAGTTGTTAACATATCATCCAAAGAAAAGTTACACCTACTGTTACCCAGGCCCAGTGAATACATTGCAATGGAAGGGGTAGATCAACAAGAGTTTTGTTATTTTATACATGCAATGGCATTGATTAGAAGAAGCAAAAATAGTTAAAATGAGAGATCATGAAAATATATTATTCAAACAGCTATACACAATGCTCAAGAAGACTAACCTTTCCAGTGAAATTGACCAAAGTAAAAGCAAACTTCTTTGGATTGTTTCCTTTAACAAAATGATATGATATTCTAGTCATATCCTGCAAAGAAACTGTCAATATTCTTGTCCACGCTCACAAAATAAATTAAAGATCAGACAAGGCAAAGAAGTGCTCAATGGTCTCTAACACATTATATTCTTACTTAATAGATAATCACAATTATCCAAAGTGATCAAAGATGGAACTTTTGTAAAACAAATGAAAAGCATTCCACGGCATTGACAAAAGCATTCAAAGAAAAAAGAAACAAAAATTGCAACAGAATACCACAGTCCAAAGTATGTACCTAAGAAACCCAGAATGTTATCCAGTACCACTATTGACTTTTCAGAAGTGCGCTATCTGATTTAGAATAAAGTGCATGTGTGTTTATGAAACAGGCTTAGCTATGTTTTCCATCAACGATAAAATATAATGAAAGAGAGTAGCAACAGGCTTACTTTGGTACATCTGCATTCAGAATACGGATCCATATTATAAGCAATCAAAAAATAGTTCCGCAAAATCTCCAATAAATTCAAGAAGACAATAAATTGGTAGATTGTAGAGGACACGGCATCAACTGATGTAACTTCCCCTTGGGAATCAAAGAATGACAACAACAACATATTCACAGTTGTAGGACCATTTGTTCACAACAATTTGGTTAACCCTCTTAATCAAAGAAATATAAGGACAACTGGAAGGAAATGGATCAAGATAAAAGCATTAAATGAATCACCAGTCCATGGTAAGAAAGAAGTAACAATATAACAAACAAAAGACTTAATGTCAAACCTACCAACTCAGGAGATTCAGAATACATGTAGTCAGCTAGCATAGTATGAAGCTCTGGTGATCCATATCTATGTGATCCAAACTCTGCAGACCACCTAACAATCAAACAAATAATTAAAACAAAAGATTTTCTTGGAACCCCACAAACAAGGTCGAAAGGCAGACGTAAATTTGGCTCATCCAGAAACACTCATACTAAACATAGAACTTTCTTCCTCCCTAATCACTATTACCCAGACAATGCTTTCTTATAATTGCTTCCGTGTACAACCTTTTTCTAATTTCTTTGCTCATATTTCACCATAAGTTGTTTAATCTCCAACTTCTTATATTATTTTTCTTCCCACACTTCCTAGCTCCAAACAAAACCTTCAACACAATATGAACATACTTCACAACTCTTGCACAAGAATCTAAACCAAATATCCACACCAGCTAACTGTTTGCATCAAAAGAACCCAGAAAGCCAAACAGATTGGAGCTTCACGTTTGAATAGAAGATTGGAAAATGAAAACCCTAAGTTAAGTTTTCAAGTTAAGAACATAATCACAAAACCACAAGGCTTAATACAGATCAACAACCACACTGATGCAAAAGAGCTTAAAGTCTAAAAGAGAAAAAATTAGTCAACCACAAAACTTAATTTGATGGAATGAGGATTGGGAATTGAGCTGACATTAAAGATAAGAACTGAAATTTAAATTATGTTAGGATTCTTGATTAGATAGGAAATAATAGGAAGTTAAATAAGTTATTTTATTTTAGATATGTTATCCTAATTGTTTAGGATTTAAATTTATAGAATTTTTATTACAACAGATTTAAATTTATTAGGAACCCTTTCCTAGCTTGTAAACAAGAAAACTTGAATTGTTCAGCCCCTTTGTTAAAACATCAGCTACTTGATGTTCTGATGGAACATAGGACATACATACTAACCCTTCTTCCAATTTTTCTTTAATGAAATGTCTATCAATCTCATTATGCTTTGTCCTATCGTGTTGTATAGGATTATAAGATTGATGGTTGACTTATTGTCAGAATAGAGTTTCATAGGGCCATCCCATTTGACACTCAAATCATCTAGAATAATCTCCAGCCAGAGAAGTTTACACAATCATTGAGCAATAGCCCTAAATTCTGATTCTGCAGATGACCTTGCCACCACATTCTGCTTCTTGCTCCTCCACGTTACTAAATTTCCTCCAAGAAACGTACAGTATCCTGTAGTTGATCTTCTATCCACTATGAAACCTGCATAGTCAACATCAATGTAAGCTTCTAGAGCAAGAGTATTGTTTTTCTTGAACAAAATTCCTTTTCCCGAACTGCCTTTCAAGTAATGTAGCACCCTATAAGTAGCTTGAAGATGAGGCTCTCTTGGATTATGCTTACCGAGTATGATATGTCTGACCGACTGTAAGTAAGATATATGAGTCTACCAACTAGTCTTGGATACATCCTTTTATCAAGAGCTAGTTCTTCTTTAGCTTCTCCTAACTTATGGTTTGGACCCATTAGTGTAGAGACTGACTTATATCCAATCTTCTCTGTTTCTACCAACAAATCAGTCACATACTTCTGTTGAAATATAAAAATCCCTTGTGTGGAATATGCCACCTCAATACCAAGGAAGTACCTTAGTTTCCCAAGTTCTTGTATCTCAAACTCTTTTACTAGTCTCTGCCTCAATTCATGCTTCTCTTTCTCATCATTTTTAGTCACTATGATGTCATCCACATAGACTAGAAATGCAGTAACTCCCCCCTGCAACCGAGTGTTTAATAAAAAGAGTGTGATCACCTTGGCTTTGTTTATACCCAAATTCTCTCATGACTTTTGCAAATCTCCCAAACCAAGCTCTAGGAAATTGTTTTAACCCATAAAGGGCCTTCCTTAGCTTGCAAACTTTGTTACCCGTGTCTCGCTCAAATCCTGGTGGAATGTTCGTATAGATATCTTCATCTAAGTCTCCATGGAGAAATGCATTCTTAACATCACATTATAGGAGCTGCCAATTAAAGTGGGAAGCCAATGATAATAGAATTCTCACAATGTTCATCTTTGCAACTGGGGCAAAAGTCTCTTGATAATCAATATCATAGGTTTGAGTGTCCCTTTTGGCCACCAATCTAGCTTTATATTTATCAAGAGATCCATCAACCTTATATTTGGGTGTGAAAATCCACTTACAGTCAACAATG
>JAOTAY010000191.1:17553767-17565984 GCA_025629805.1 Erythroxylum baracoense
ACCATTTGAGATAGTTCTTCCCATTAAGCCTATAGAAAGCCCGAATATTTTGTAAATCTCCAATTTTCTGAATGGTGTCAAATTCTTCTGGAGGGTTAGATCTAGTGGAGACAGAGGTTTGCGAGGTTGAAATGATTAAGAAGAAGATACTACAGTTAAGGAGAAATGCAGTGATGAAGGCTGGAACACACAAGAGAAGAACCAAAAAATAAGGTTTTGGTAGTGCAGCAATGAAGGCTGCTCAAAGGACAAATCCCAAAAAAAGAAGCCATATGGCTTTGATACCATGTGGGAAAGAATTTTCTTATATTTTCATATATTGAATAGGAAGTATACAGCCATATATAGGACATTACAAGTAGGAATTTAAATCTAGAAAGTTATCTAACATAATCCCTTAAATTAAGGTGAATAGGAAGTATACAGCCATATATAGGACATTACAAGTAGGAATTTAAATCTTTAAATCTAGAAAGTTACCTAAAGTTATCTAACATAATCCCTTAAATTAAGGGATTTCAAACTTATTCTATCTTATCTATTTACAGCTTATCTATATCTTAGTATAATCTATTTACAGCTGTTTAGTATCTCAACAGTTAATACTTCTTCCATTTGTCCTACATCTATTTGGTATCAAAGTTTTGGTTCACAATGGCAACACGTAATGGAAAGGCGTATAAAAAAATATTCAATGATCTAAAGTAAGATGAAATACTTTTGAATATTGCAAAAAAAAGGGGCATTGATGATCCTTGTTCACATCCAAAAACCAACTTATATGTAACAACTCCCATAAGAAAAAAATGTTCAATAAATTTTGGAAAGGCTAGGCAACCTTGACATACACTCCCTAAAAGTCAAAACTCCCATGAGAAAAAGTTATGCAAACCAACAACCTATACTCGATGCTGAACATGGAGCACATGGTAATAAGCAAGATGAAGGGAGCAAGATGAAGGGACTGATATTGATCAACAACACTTAGAGCAAGGGAAAATCTCTGCTAAAAAAATCATGTATTAATTTTGATTCCTTAAATTTAATAGGCACTACCTCAAAGAAAGTGTTTATTCTAAGTGGTGACATTGTTGGCAGCTCTTTGTCAATTGATCAACTAGATATTCAAAAGTACATGTAGAAGGGGCTCAAGTACTTGATGACATAGAGTGTTCGGCAATGGGAGATGATCAAAGTGTTAAAGAGGAAGATACAGCACCTAAAACACCCCTTACCTTACCCAAAAAAGTGGGTGAATTGTTAGTTGATTTTTCAGATCTTTCATCGGATGAATTATCAGGAGAATTACCTCCTTTACAAGATATTCAGCATGCTATTGAGTTGTTACCTAGATCTAATCTATCAAATCTTCCAACCTATCACTTGAATCCTATTGAGAATGAAAAGCTGAAGAAACAAGTAGAGGAACTGCTGAAAAAAAAAGATTTATTCAAGAAAGTCTTAGTCCATCTGCAGTTTCAAAACTATTGACTCCTAAAATGGATGGAAGTTGGCGAATGTGTATGAATAGTTAGGCCATAAATAAAATCACAATAAGGTATAGATTTTTAATACTTTGCCTTGATGACAAGTTAGATATATTGACTGAAGCTACTCTCTTTACCAAGATAGACTTACAAAGCAGGTACAATCAAATTAGAATTAGACTTGGAGATGAATGAAAAACAACTTTTAAGACTAAAGAGGGACTTTATGAATGGTTGGTGATACCATTTGAACTCTAATGCACCTAGTACTTCTATGAAAGCGATAAATCAAGTGTTTCAACCATTTATGGGCAAAATTTTGGTGGTATATTTTCATGATATATTAATCTACAGCAAGACTAAAGAAGACCACCAATTACATCTACAACAAGTCTTGAGAGTTTTGAGTTAAGAAAATTTATATCAAATTTAAAAAGTGTTCTTTTATGCATTCAAGTGTTGTATTTTTAGGTTTTATTATAAACTACTGTGAAGTGGAGATGGATCTAAAGAAGAATAAGCCATCCTTGATTGGCCTATTCCAAAGGATGTGCATGAGACACGAAGTTTTCGTGGTCTAACAACATTCTATAAGCGATTTATTCGTAATTTCAGCACCATTATAGCACCCATTACTAATTGTCTGAAGAAAAGGCATTTTACATGGTCAAAGGCAGCAACTAAAGCATTTGAAGAAATCAAGAAAAAAACGACTGAATATCTACAAGTTACGGGTAAAGTTGCGTACTGTTAGACCTCCTCAGACCCCACATTCAGCGGGGCTATTGTTGTAAGAAAAAAATGACTAAATTTCCTGTTTTGCAGCTTTCAAAATTTTCAAAGGTATTTAAAATTGCTTGTGATGCATCGCATGTGAGTATTGAAGACATACTCAGCCAAAAGGGACACCCCATCACTTACTTCTGTGGGAAGTTAAGGGAAGAGAAACAACAATATCAACCTATGACAAGGAATTTTATGCAGTAGTATGTGCTCTTTACAATTAGCGCCACTATCTCTCATACAAAGAATTTATGCTATTCAGATTATGGATCTCTTAGACACTTCCGATCCCAAAAGAACTTGAACAAAAGGAACACCCTGTGGAGTAAATTTCTTGAGCAATTTAACTTTATTATTAAACATTGAACAAGGGTTGAGAATAAGGTAGCTGATATATTGAATAGAAAGAGTCATTTGCTTAACACTTTGGCAGAAAAAGTTGTGAGGTTCGACAAAATAAAAACAAAATATGTTTCAGATCGAGATTTTGGAATAATCTCTTCAGAAGATGTAGCTGGACAAAGACCACACTTTTCTTTCGTGATCCACAATGACTACCCTTTCAAAGTAAATCGACTTTGTCTACATAATACTTCTATAAGGGGGAATGTGATTTGGTAATTACATGGAGGAGGGGCAACAAGACACTTTGGAAGAGATAAAACCATCATAATGGTTGAAGATCACTTTGATAGGCCCTCTTTAAAGCAGGACATGTCTGAAGTCATACAGCAATGTCGAACATGACAATTAGCT
Source organism: Erythroxylum baracoense (assembly GCA_025629805.1). Taxonomy (NCBI): domain Eukaryota; kingdom Viridiplantae; phylum Streptophyta; class Magnoliopsida; order Malpighiales; family Erythroxylaceae; genus Erythroxylum; species Erythroxylum baracoense. The sequence goes on from JAOTAY010000191.1 coordinate 17,556,794, forward strand.
AAAGGAAAGAAACAAAATTCTGGATCATACAAACCACTGTTCTATTTCATAAACCATGGCAGGACATAATTATGGATTTTGTCTTGGGAATTCCTAAAACTATAAGAGGTTATGATTCTATTTTTGTGGTGGTGGATAGGTTTGTCAAAATAAGTCATTTCATTTCATGATCAAAGACTTATGATGTTGTCCATATTGCTAAACTCTACTTCAAAGGTGTTGTACATCTTCATAGATTACCTTTTACCGTCGTCTCTAATCGTGACATAAAATTCATGAGTTATTTTTTAAGAACTCTATGGAAAACAATGAACCCTAGGCTTTAATTTTGAAGTTCTTTACATCCCCATAATGATAGACAAATGAAGGTGGTGAATAGAAACTTGGGGGCTTGTTAAGATGTTTGATTAGAGAAAATGTGAAAAATTGGGACCTAATTCTTCCTATGACAAAATTTTCTTACAAGAGTTCTATAAATAAGTCAATTGGTAAGAGTTCTTTTGAGATAGTCTCGGGAGTTCAACCAAGGAAACCTATTGATTTGGTTTATCACAAACAATACAAGTTGGTGTTGAAGCTAAAGGTTTTGCACAACATATGAGAGACATCTTTGATGAGGTACAAAAAAGGATAACAATCAACAACTTGTCTTATAAAGAAAATGCTGATTAACACGTCGATTGGTGAAATTCAAGGAACAGGATATGGTGATGGTTAGGACTCGTCTGGAGCATTTTCTAAAAGGAAAACATAAGAAACTTTATTCACAGAGTGTTGGACCTTATAAAATCATCAAGAAAAATAAGTGCTAATGCTTAAGTTTTGTAATTACCAAGTGACATAGGCATTAGTCCTATCTTTAATGTTACGGACCTAACTATTTATCATGGATATGAGATGCAATCTCCTACTACAGTTGTGAGAATTCCAACAATTTCCCATCTTAAAGAGGAGATAGAGGATGTTCTAGATGAAAAAATTATAGCCACAAGAGATGGAGGATATCAACAATTTCTTCACAAGTGGAAAGGAAGACCGATTTCTAATAGTACTTGAAGTTTAGAATTTGAATTTCAAAAGTTGAATTCAAACTTATATGATCAGTATTTATCACATTCTACATCGAAGACAACTTCAGACAAGTCAGGAAGAATTGATACAAAAGAACTTAAAGTCTATAAAAGAAGTAAAAGAGAAAAAATTAGTCAACCAGAAAACTTAATTTGGTGGGATGAGGACTAGGAATTGAGTTGACATCAAAGATAAGAGCTAAAATTTAGATTATGTTAAAATTCCTTATAAATAAGAAGTAGTAATAACTTAAATATGTTATTCTATTTTAGATATGTTATCCTAGTTATTTAGTACTTAAATTTATAGAATTTTTATTAGAATATGATTTAAATTTGTTAGGAACCGTTTCCTACTTCAATAAGGGTTCTAAGAACTTCTTTATAAATATGTATATATTTAATCCTTCAATAAGAAGTAATTTGAAATTTTTCTACAAACTTGAGTTTTTAACTAGAAAATATGATATTTTCTTCTAAGAGTGATTCTTAGATTCTATGAGTGATCTCTAGATTTTTACCCTCCATTCTTTGTGTTCCTCAATAAATTCCAGCATCTTAAAACCTAGATTTCGGCAATATTAAACCCTGAAATTCTAAACCTAAATTTCCAACAATCAAATCCTAAAAACCCAACCATACCAAACTGAAATTTTAATATTCCTAGCTGAAATCTAGCCCTAAAATTTGATATTCCAACAACCTAATATCAATCATATGTCTTAATTTTGTGATTTTTAGCTACTAGTTAATACTTTTTTCTCTTTGTCCTACATCACACACACAAGAAACACAGAAATATAAAGTACTAAAAGAAATATTTTGAACAAACTCCATGAGCATTTCCATAATAGGAAAGTAAAAAAAAAAAACCCCAAAGACATGGGGATAAATTGCCTCCAAAGATCCTCACATACATACAAGTATGATAATTTAAGTGAATGCTGCATATGCATGCAACACACAAAACCAAATATTTCAAATCTCACTTGATAGCAGCTTTTAGAAATGATGAACAGCACTCAACACGTGTTTTTGCTGCCCCAAGGGCTTCGGCAAGTTGTTGCACATCATCATCAACCCCCAAGTGTTGTGGCACTGGGATTCGGGGAAACTTCTTATAGATCTTCTTGATGTTATCTGGGAATGTCAAAACATGCAAGGAAATGTCAGAGGAAATCAAATTCCAAACTCTATCCAAGTTAACTGAATATGCAAAATGAAGGTCAGTTTAATTTGTCATGCTTGAGCAAAAGAAAATCTTTAAAAACGACTTCAGACAAAAAAATATAAAAAATTGGTCAGGCAATAGCCTCTTAAACAGTTAATAAACTGACCAAGAACATCATCATCATATGGAACTTTGGCTTTAACAAGGGTCTCCACAAACCATACAGCAAGCTCTGAGCCGCAAGTAACCTGAAATAGTTCCATTTTAATTAACTTAATACACACAAGGAATAAAATAATAGCTAAGAATTATGACTAATACTACCTAATGTAGAGTATGGATTTGATTCACATTATAAAGGAAATACCACTTTATTTAAATCTTGCTCATCCAGTAAATATCTACAGATAGAGAGAAAAGTATTCAATTGTTTAGTAAAAGATAAACCTAGGCAATAAGGTTGCTTTGATCAGCCTCATTACCCAAATCTAATCACATGTGATGCGTCCCTGAAAGAGATATTCTTCTACATTACTTACACTCGGCAAGTCAAAATATAGGCCACTAATCAGACATCAACTACTAATCCCGTTCCTAATACTATTCCTTAACATGCCAAGTTCCAAACTCTAGGTTGCATCAACCTTAACCATTTGCATATGAAACAGCCCTCCATACAAAATCATGACCACTTATCAGTTCAGATGACAAAATTGACACATGTCAGCATCATCTTAACAGGCTAAATTTCATGATCACAGTTACTCTGCCAAATGATTCATATGAACAGTGGAAAACAAGATCCATGAACTGTATATGATAGCAAACCCAAGTGTAAAGGGACAGAACAGCAAAAGGAAATTAGTGGCAGAAAACTATGCAAGAATCTTAACACAGGAATCTCCACTAAATGAGTCCGTAAGTGGACCAAACCCAAAGATACAAATACTGAATTAATTCTGAGATGATAAATGACTAATGCCTATAGGTATTTATAGGAGAAACACCTTAACTAAAAGACTTCAACAAAGGAATTGAAATAACAGAATCATAAACGTGCAGAAACTCATAAGCAACAGAAGACCATTACAAAAGCCTATAAACTAGGATAAGTGGAGACAAACTGCCCATAACACGTAGGAAGAGTAGGAAACTCATTATCAAATTGGTTATGCTTCTTCCTTCTAGAATAAGTCAGCAAGGGTTTATCATTACTCCCCCCTTGAAATTTCGCCTTGTCCTCAAGGTGGAAATCTGGAAATTGAGTAGCCAACAGATCATATTCTTCCCAGCTAGTTTCCTCACTTGGACGACCTTGCCATTGGATAAGGAGTTCAAGTGTATTCCCTAATTTTGTAGAGACCCATCGATGAGACAGCACCTTCTCTGGGTGAAGGAGAAGTTCCCAATCAGTGTTGAGAGGTAAGGAAGGTGGTGCAGTAGGTAATGGTTGGCCTAATGCTGGTCGGAGCAAGGAGACATGGAAAATGGGGTGTATACGAGAAGAGGAAGGCAATTCTAACTCGTATGCGACAGTCCCAATTTTGCGAATAACTTTGTAAGGACCAAAGAAACGTGGAGACAGCTTCTCATGCTTCCGTTTAGCCAAGGAACGCTGTTTATAAGGCTGTAGCCTTAGTAGGACAGCATCACCCACATTATAAGATACCTCGCGTCGCTTAGAATCCGCTTGAGCCTTCATCCGGTCTTGAGCCTTTTGAAGGTGAATTTTCAGAATTTTGAGCATCTCATCCCGCCGCTCTAACTGTTCTTCAAGATCAATTAGGTGGGTTTCACCTCGTACAAATGGGTGCAAAGCTGGTGGATCTCGGCCATACAAAATTTTGAATGGTGTGGTGCCCGATGAAGAGTGAAACCCAGTATTATATGAATATTCAGCCCAACATAAATAAGAACTCCATAAAGTAGGATGTTCATGAGTGAAACAGCGAAGATAAGCTTCAAGGCAGCGATTGACAACTTCTGTTTGACCATCACTTTGTGGGTGGTAGGCAGAACTCATGTGGAGATGTGTTTTACTGAGTTTGAATAATTCTGTCCAGAAAGTACTAAGAAAAATTGAGTCCCGATCAGAAACGATAGAACGAGGAATACCATGTAACCGAACAATCTCCTTACAGAAAATGGCAGCCACTGTGCTTGCTGTATAGGGGTGTGAAAGAGGGATGAAGTGGCTGTATTTACTTAGTCTGTCTACCACAACTAAGATAGTATCAAAGCCCTTGGATTTAGGGAGCCCAATGATGAAATCCATAGAAATATCTTCCCAAACTTGATTAGGAATGGGAAGAGGTTGTAATAGGCCAGCGGGAGAAAGAGTTTGATACTTATTTTGTTGACATATGAGACAATGTTGTACATACCTCTTGACATCTTTACTGAGAGAAGGCCAATAAAAATTAGAGCGAACCCGCTGTAAGGTTTTCAAGAATCCACCATGTCCACCTGAAGGAGAATTATGAGCTTCTTCCAACAAGGTCTGCTTGAGTGTGGCTGAATCTGGAATTACTAGGCGGTCATTATAAAATAAATATCCACCAGCCAAGGAGAAAGGAGGTAAACCAGTAGGATTGACTTTGAGCTTGTCAATTTGTCCCTTAGTGACAGGATCAGTAGTGAGAGCTTCTTGCAACCCATTATAATCAAGCTGAACCTGCATGGTTAGAGCAAGGAATTCAGCATGTGAGGGCCTTCTGGAAAGTGCATCTGCCCCTTGGTTATCTCGGCCCTTCTTATAGGTGATTGAGAAATCAAAAGGCAGCAACTTCATGATTAATCGCTGCTGTTCCGCTGTGTTAAGCCGCTGGTCTAGGAGAAATTTGAGGCTCCTATGGTCAGTACGTACCAAAAAGTGTCTCCCAAGTAAGTAATGTCTCCATTTTTGTAGTGCTAAGACAAGTGCAAGGAGTTCACGATCATAGGCAGATTTGATTCTATTAGAGAAGGACATACCCTTGCTGAAATACGCAATTGGGTGTTCATCTTGCATAAGTATAGCTCCCACTCCATCTACGGATGCATCACATTCTACAACAAAGACTTGGTCAAAATTAGGGAGGTGTAGGACAGGGGCAGAAGTTAATACTTGTTTAAGGCGGTTGAAAGCCTCTTCCGCTGTTGTAGACCATTGAAAGGCATCCTTCTTTGTCAATTCAGTGAGTGGTCGGGCAATAATGCCATAATTCCTCACGAAACGCCTATAATAGCCAGTAAGCCCCAAAAAACCTCGAAGTTCCTTGACATTGGTTGGTTGAGGCCATCCCATCACATCCTTAATTTTGTCATTTTCCATGGATAAGCCTTCCTTAGAGACCACATGTCCTAGAAAGTGGATCGAAGTTTGCCCGAATAAACACTTACTCTCCTTTGCAAAGTAACAGTTACTTTGAAGTGCTTGGAGGACTAGTTGTAGGTGTTCTTGGTGTTGCTCTATACTTGAGCTGTAGACAAGAATGTCATCGAAGAAAACTAGAACAAACTTACGAAGATAAGGTCGAAAGAGCTCATTCATGACTGCCTGAAATGTGGAAGGTGCGTTAGTAAGGCCAAAGGGCATTACCATGAACTCATAATGACCATTGTGAGTGCGAAAGGCTGTCTTATGAATGTCGTCGGGATATACACGAATTTGGTGATATCCGGAGCGTAAATCAATCTTAGAAAAAATCTGTGAACCATGTAATTCATCAAGAAGTTCATCAATAGTGGGAATTGGGTATTTGTCTGGAATGGTTATTTGGTTGAGCTTGCGGTAATCCACACACATCCTCCAAGATGAGTCTTTCTTTTGCACCAGAAGCACAGGGCTAGCAAATGGACTTGTGCTAGGGCGGATGAATCCTAGTTGCAAGAGTGACGCCACTTGCTTTTCAATCTCAGATTTTTGAGAATGAGGGTACCGATAGGGCCGCAAATTTGGTACTGCCGCATAAGGAATAAGAGGGATGGAATGTGAGTGCTCCCTAAAGGGAGGGAGAGTGGTTGGTTCCTGAAATACAGCCGCGAATTGATGCAGCAACGGCTGGAAAATTTGTGGTACCGTAAGGAGTGATTGACTTTCTTCACCTTTTTTAATCATGCTGCGTAGGGACACTTCACAAGGGCTGTTCCTAGGCACCCCTTGAAGCTTGTAACGCTTGCCATTAAGGAAAAAAATTAAGAACATCTTGTTCCAGTTGGCTTGCACTGTGTTGAGCGAGGCTAGCCACTTAATCCCAAGTACTAAATCAGCTCCACCAATTGAAAAAGGATAAAAGTCTTCAACCACCGTCAAGTCTGCCATTTTAAGTTCTACTTTCTTACATATAGAACAGCATTTGATGACATCTCCGTTGCCGATTTGCACCCCAAATGAAGCTACCTCAAGGGTCGGTAATTGCAGCTCTTGGACTAATGTAGAAGAGATGAAATTGTGGGTTGACCCACTGTCTACCAAGATTAACACTTCCTTACCGTGAAGAATTCCTTGTAGTTTCATAGTGGCTGCCGAATTATGACCCAGAATAGCATGGAGAGAAATTTCTGCCATACCTGCAGCGTCTTCAGCCTCCTCTGAATTTTCGCAAGCCTCCTCTCCCTCTGTTTCAGCGTCGGTTAGTTCCAATATAGAAAGAGAGTGCTGTTTGCAACGATGCCCAGGAAAAAAACGCTCTCCACAGCGAAAACAAAGTCCCTTATCTCTCCTATTTTGTCGCTCAAAATCTGCTGGCCGTTGCGTAGGGTGCGCAGCGCTTGGCGCCGAGATAGCAGCTGGTGCGTTTGAAGAAAACGCACGTGTCTGAGTTGAGAAACGGTTTTCTCGACCTTTTTCAATGGGTGCAGTAGCGGGTCGACCCGTTTGGGTTTGCTGCGTCCGCGGGTAAGTGTAACGGGTAGGGTTAAGTTTAGTTTCAAACTCCAAAGCCAAGCTCATTGCCTTATACACGGTTCTTGGCTTATGTATGCGTACATCTGCTCTTAGTTCTTCTTTCAACCCACTCAAAAAAACCCCTAGCAAGCAGTGTTCGGGCCAGGTCTTCACTCTCGCAACCCTTCTCGCGAATTCTTGCCGATATTCTTGAATGGTTCCCGTCTGTTTGATGCAACATAGGAATTCATCGGGATTTTGGAACTCTGCCGGGCCGTAGTTTTCTTGTAAGGCTGCCACTAGCTCCTCCCAATACAGTAAGGTACGTTCTGAGTTTACCCAAGCGAATAAATCTAGAGCATCCCCTTCTAAATACATGGCTGCCACATCCACCTTCATGTCTTCGGGTGTTTGATAATATCTGAAATACTTCTCTGCCTTCAATATCCAGCCTCTAGGGTCACCACCTTCGAATTTAGGGAATTCGATTTTGGTGTGTGGAGGCTTATGGGGACCACGGCTTCCCCAAGAATTCTCCCAATCATCTTCTTCTTCTCGCCAATGTTCTTTTTTATGGTTAAAGCTCTCACTGCCAGATTCATAACCTTTTCCCTTGTCACGAGTCGCCTTAAGTGCTGCCACTTTAACTGTCAAAGTTGAAAGTTGTTGTGCAATAGTCTCCATAGGTGTTTCTTGGGTGGTTTTGTGTGTTTCAGGGTTTGCAGATGTGGAACGGGTGTCGACTATGGTGATGGGGAGCCTGACTCTGATACCAATAGATAGCAAAACCAGGTATAAAAAAATAGAACAATAAAAGGAAATTAGTGGCAGAAAACTATGCAAGAATCTTAACACTGAAATCTGCACTAAATGAGTCCGTAAATGGAACAAACCCAAAGATATAAATGCTGAATTAATTCTCCGATCCCAAATGACTAATTCCTATAGGTGTTTATAGGAGAAACACCTTAACTAAAAGACTACAATGAAGGAATTGAAATAACAGAATCATAAACGTGCAGAAACAACTAAGCAACAGAAGACCATAAAAGCCTATAAACTAGGAAAAGTGGAGATACTAAAACTGCCCATAACACTTAGAAAGAGTAGGAAACTCATTATCAAGTTGGTTAGGCTTCTTCCTTCTAGAATAAGTCAGCAAGGTTTTATCACATAGTTGGAGACTTCGGCTGATTTGAATGGCCTTTCGCCCAGAACTCGAAGCAAGTCATCTTGGTAAAGAACTTCCTTTTCTATTAACATCTCAGCAATCTGACTAACATGTTCTTTGTGCTCTTCAATAAGCTGGAGGGTGCGATCATATGCCTTCCCCACCCACTCTCGAACTTCACCATCAATGATTGCTGCTGTCTTGCTGCTATAGGGTTTGGTCATTTCAAATCCATCCTCCCTCGGAGGAAAAGAGAGGAGCCCAACCTTGTCACTAAAACCATAAACTGCCACTTGGGCATAAGTCATCTTTGTCACCTTCTCCAAGTCATTTTGGGCTCCTGTCGATATTTTGCCCAACAAAACCTGAAATCATAAGAATCCTGCTTAGTAATAATAATGCAGAAAAAGAAAAAAAATCTGCTTCACGAGGTTACGCATTTTTAGCAGCCAAACAAAGTCAGAGTGCGAGGTATGTATTGACTTGAATAACTACGATCAACAGAGCTAAAATAACAACTTTGGACTGTAAGTATACCTGTTCAGCTGCTCGACCACCAAGAGTCATGCAACTCATATCAAAAAGCTGCTCCTTCGTCATGAGAAGATTTTCATTAGGAACATACTGAGCAAACCCAAGGGCAGCTGTACCACGTGGAACAATTGTCACTTTTAGGAGGGGCTCAGCATGTTCTAAGAACCAGCCAGTAACAGCATGGCCAGATTCATGGTAAGCAACGGTTCGTCTTTCCAGCTTGCTTATCACCTGTTTGAGAAATAAGAGATTAAAATATCTTGCACAGGCATGACAAATAATCTGAAGTTCAACCATATTAAAAAGGATTCTAAGCATTCAAAAATGTTCATTATCTACAAACAAATACTTTCAGTTTTTGGATAAAACAAAATGATG
>JAOTAY010000191.1:17589181-17605236 GCA_025629805.1 Erythroxylum baracoense
CATTTCCTTTGCAGATTTGCATCCATGAACCTTATCATATTCACTTATGCTTAGAGCATAACTTAAAAAGAACTTGGCCTGTGAATTTAATTGAACACAAGCTTTCTGATCACCTGACCATTGGTCACGAGAGTTGGTTTTCCCTTTGTAGTCTGTTGGAATATATGGACCACTTTCAATGATATCCTAAAGATCAATGTGGGTGGATTCTATGAAGAGCACATTCTGTCCTTCAATAATGATAGTCTTCACCATTGAATGCAGGAGGTCTTGCGACTGAGGTATCTTCAGCTATAAAAACATGTGATTCAGCCATAAATCTATGTCCTCACTTTGTAACAGTGTTTTTTGGAAACTTGGCTTTGATACCAACCGAAGTAAATCACTTGTTATTATAAAAATCACGTATAATATATAAAATACACAAGAAGGGGGGATGAATTGTGTTAAATCATCTAAGATAGTAATTTTAAAAAAAAATTCTTGATTTTCTTGAAAGATTCAAACGATTACAAAACAAGGCACTTATTTTGTTGAGTAAAGCAACAGCGAAAATAGTACCTATTCTTCTAACAATAAGAAATTAATGAGATAAGAGTTAGAGAATATGACATCGAGATTGTACTAGTTCATCCTTAACCTTTGGGCTATGTCCATTCCTTAAAGTTTATCTGAGATTTCGCTATCTCTTGCAATTTTACAAGTATTATTTCTCACTTCTAGAGCCTCTCCAGGTCTCTTTCACAAAATATTCTTTATCTACTATCTTAGCCTCTTTAGGCTCTAACCTTCCCTTTCACTAGAAAAGAAATTGTTTGAGTTTTCTAAACTCACGTTACACGTGTTCTTGATCTCTCTTCTTCCTTCTTTTCACTCAGGATATTTTTACAGTATACTCACTTGATCATAAAATTATTTCATGTAAGTAAAGAGTTGAGAGTTGAGAGTTGAGAGTTGAAAGTTAAAAGTTGAAAATTTTTTCTTTTGTCTATGACTACAACTGATATTTATAGTCTAATTCTCCAACGGTCTTTTTAAGAAAACTGCTTGTAGAATCTTCAGAGATCAATTATTAGTTGAGTCCTGTAACTAACTCTAACTAACTAACTAACTAACGTTGTAGATTATTCTTCAATTATATCGTTTTGATTTGATTTGTATGCTTCGTCTTATGTCTTCACTTTGTCTTATGACTTTGCTTCGTCTTATGACTTCGTTTCGTCTTATGACTTCGCTTTAGACATGTGACTTTGTCTGGTCCGTCTTACACTTTGTCTTAGTCAGCTCTTGAATATCATCTTGATTTGATGATTTGTGCTACTTACATTTATCTGCGCACTTAACAAACTCATCAAAATAGTTCACATACTTCTTTTATTATTATTATTTGACTTTCATCAAAATCAATAGAAGAAGTGAAGTCTTTTTGACTTAACACACACACCTCTAAGTGTGTTTTATACAATATGCAACATAACTCTCCTAGAGCAACAGTAATTTTTCCTTTGGACAGTTTCCACTTCCTATCCTAAAAAGTGTGTTAGAATTCTTTTTGATCTAATACATTAGTCAATAACAAATTTAACCTTAAATCGAGAATATGTCATACATCTTTTAAGGATAGTATCACCCATGCTGACAATCTTGGCAGATCTTTAAGGTTACCCAGGACATGGAAGCATTCACTTGTCACACAAACTAGGGATACCTCATCATCCTTGTTTGAAGCTATTACGACTGTATTCTTATCATCTTCATCATTTTGACAATCTTGCGTTTTTCTAATCTCTCTTTCACTTGTAGTAAAAACCTTTTAATGTATAATGGCATTTCACAATAGTGGCATGTTTTCACTTCTTTTTCACCTCTAGACTTTGATCAATTCTTAAACTTGTCACAACTTTTGGAGCCTTGTTCTTACTCTGTCCCCTAATTTTTGCCCAGAATGCCTGAACGTTGTCAAATCCAATCTCTTTTCTTTTTATTTCTTTATTGAACATACTCTCTTAGATTACATCCAAACAGAGCACAACTTCAAGAGCTAAATTGCTAGTCGTCACCTCTAGCGTCTCCCAATTAGTTGGTAATGAACTTAATAGGAACAAGGCTTGAAGTTCATCATCAAGAATGATCTTCATTATTGTAAGCTTGTTGATTATATCTTGGAAATCACTCAGATGCTCTGACACAGATTTCCTAGTTTTCAGTTTCAAGTTTATAAGTCTTTTAGTCAGAGAGGCCTTATTATGGGCAATATTCCTTTTATAAAGTCCTTCTAGCTTTTTCCACAACTTAAAAGGATCCGTATCTTTAGACATATGGTTGAATATACTGATATCAACATATTTTTGAATTGTTCCAGAGTTTTCCTGTTCACCTACTCCTATTCTCTATTTGAAATCTTCTCAAGTTTTGAAGGAATATCTTCCTTCACACTTTTGTCCACAGGATTAAAGAGATCCTTGCAATATAGAAGGTCCTTCATCATGGGATTCTTTAGAACCTTCTAGAAGATTGTGGAGTCTTATGAAAGCTTATGGAACCTTGCTAAAGCTTGTGGAACATTGTAGATCCTTATGAAACTTTTAGAACATTATGGAAGATTGTAGAACATTGTAGATAGTGGTATGATGTACGTGATATATGTATAATAGTATAGAATATTCTAGAGGACTATTATAGGCTACTGAATCAATTAGATCCTAATCATCTAGTTAGGAGATGGAAGACTATAAATAGTCTTAGAGTCCTTATTTGTAACATTCATCCATTATTCATCATGTTATCTAACAAGATCCAATATACAAGAGAAAAGCATTCTTTAGGCATTCGCTAAGCTATCCTCTAGTCTCTAGTTATCTACTAGTTATGCTAGTTTTATACCTAGCATTTTTTAGTAAAACTAACTTGGTTGAGTGGAATAACAATCAAGTGTCACACAGTTCATTGGCGAAAACTCCAAGTCCTTGACAATATCTTAAAGAGTTACTTAGTGTTATAAACTACAAGTTGATCGTATTATTTAAGGAAACTAATATGGATGTTATTCCATAACTTGGTTGTTGTAGTTTTATAGAAATAGAGAGTTCATCATCAAACAAGATTTTAGTATAAGGAATTTCTGCATTGACATATAAATTCTACATAAGTATGTGATTTCTTCTAAAAGTTGAATAATTCATTACACTAGAATCAAGGTACAATGTTCTCATACCAATCATACAAGCAACAGCAGCAACAACAACAACAACATTCTAGTAAAAATTTTATTAAAATGTGGAATCTAGGAAGGTTGAATAATAATAATAATAATAATAATGTAAATTAAAAATAAAAATAAAAATAAAAAGGTAAACAATATAAATAGAAGATAAAAATAAATAAATAAACAAACAAAAAAGAAGCCACATCAACTAAGGCAATATATATAATAACCTAATGCAGTGACCAAGCTTAAGACATTATTGGACTGCAGATTGCTTGAAGTTAGTTCACCAGTGTTTGTTCTCTTATTTTCGAGATTGCTTCTAAGTTTACCTGGTCCTTAGACTTCTCCTTTGCTTGAAAATCCTCGGAGTTTCTTGCTTGCCATATTGTATACATTGTGGTCTCATATCTTATAATACAAATTAACGTATCTTCTTCTAAAGAATCTTTTTTAATATGCAAAATTCCTTGATATAACTCCAAATGTGGTTGAAAAATTCACAATTAAAAAAGAGATGCACTTGAGATTCCTATTCTTTTTTACAAAGCCAGCAATGTTGTGAAATATTGAGAAATTTAAGATTGGCTAGAGTTCTAAACTTTTACTTGAATACGAGCCACACACAAAAATTAGGGAGCAATTTTTTGCACCATACTACTACATTCCAGTTCACCTTCTACATCTGAGGCATTATAGATCTTCTACATATAGCATTTGACAATTTTCTTGAATGGGGTTTTAGCTAAGAGTAAGAATCAATAAAGTCTTACCTCGAGTTATAGTCAAGAATGCAACTCCTAAACATGTAGGCATTTGATATTGATGACCTTAACCTTTCGAGCAATAGGGTAGATGTGATTCCAGACTTGGTACAATTTTGTCCTAAATAAGAGGTCTGATTTGCTCCATATATTAAATCACTAAAAACATTTTTCTTCATTCCCAATTTTACAAGCTATGTTCAAGGAGTGTGAGCCCCTTACTAATTTACATAAATGTTATTTATTAGTGGAGGATGTCATCTTGCTAATTTCAAAAGGTTAACCATTTAAAAAGGACACTAAAAATCAATGTTTTAAAAACTGGACTGGACATTAAACCGGTCGAAGGAAAAGTTTAAGGTTTAAAGGTTCAACCGGTTGAAACCGCTATAAAACCGGTATATAATATATAAGAAGTAAAACTTACAAGAATAAGTAAAAATAAAATATTTTTTATTGAAATAAAAATACACCAATGTTTATTATTATATAATGAACTAATAATAAATAAATATGATGCTAATATAAAACTTAAAATAACAATAAAAATCAAAATTGTATTTCTGGAGGTTGCGTCTCATACAGTTATATTGGACATTCCCATCAGATGCTTGAGAAGAAGAAAAATAATTCCATAATAGATCAAATTTACCATGAGTAGACGATGATTCCATATTTTCCATTATAATTTAACCTAAAAAGTATTAAAAAATAATTGAGTATATTATTGTCAGGACAAAAGTATATAACTTAAATAATTCTCATTATCAATTGTAATAAAGAAGACCAACAACATCAGAATGGATATACAAAAAAACAAACAGATGTTATTCACTTATTAAACTTTGCTCCAACAATTACTCCACTTCAAATAACTTAACCAAAATATTGCTAGTTTTCAATTTTGATGTTTTAGATCAATAAATTAAATAGCTGGAGGAATATATAACCCAACTATCAAAACTAAAATTTGACATGAAATAGATTTCTAAATATTATAGAAATTTTTAAAGAAAAAAAGTAGGAGTTATTATTTTTAAAAATAAAATTTTGAGATTTTTTTTAAGAGGTAAAAAAAGCATTATCCATTTCACATTCAAAAGTAAAGTTTTTGTACCATTCTTGTTAACAAGCAAGTTTTAGGTAATTCCAGCAAGACAATACCACGGCTTCTGTAGCAGAGATGCTCCAACTTTATTACAATACGAAACATAGGAGTAAGCACTAGACAAGGTTAAATGCAAGGGGGTCATCCTAAGTGACCATTATGCTTGAGGAAAGCAAAAAGGTATTTAACTACAGAACTTCAGTTTGTTGGTTGACAAATATCATTCAAAGATTGGCCTTGTCCAGATCGTCAAAGTAAAGATGTTTCATTGCTTTCTTAGCACAGATACGCTTTGAGGGATCGTACTGCAACATTTTTGCTAGAAGATCTAGCCCATCTTTGTCCAGATTAGTGACTGAAGATGACAGACTCTGAGGGGTCCATTGCGGATACTTATGCCAGTTGGGCAGATTGCTTACACCGGGCCAAACTTCTTTGTTTGGAGTCCCCAGCAACCTGAAAATATGGAGAAGCTGCTGTAGTTCAGAATCTCTGGGAAAAAGTGCTTGCTTTGTTGCCAATTCCGCAAAGATGCAGCCAACGGACCACATATCGACAGCAGTTGAGTAATGGGTAGCCCCCAAGAGGACTTCAGAAGCCCTGTACCACAAAGTCAATATCTCGTGTGTGTACTTCTTGATAGGAAATGTAAATGCTCGAGCAAGTCCAAGATCTGCAATTTTAAGCATCATTGTCTTGCGTTCCATCAATAAGTTGTGAGGTTTAAGGTCCCTGTGCAAGATCTCATGACCATGGCAGAAAGATATGCCCTTGCACAGTTGATACATCAAGCTCTTGACAGTCATAGGAGGAAGGTTATCTCCTGTTTGGCAGAAACTGCGGATATACTTCTTGAATGCAAAAGCCATATAAATTCGAAAATGTAATGACTCAACCAAATACCAGCTCTTGCTTAGTTAACCCCAAAAAGAAAGCACAGAGAGATGGGGAAAGTAGAATTTATGCAAGAAAACCACAGCCTCTGGATGGACATCAACAGAGAACAAAGGAAGATAGATCTAATGTACCGGAGAAGAGCTCGATTTCTACATCTATGGAGGTAGTGAAAAATGGTGAAGAAAAGCGGTGACGAGAAGAGGAGAAGCTCGATGTACAGTAACAGACCGGTTAGACAAAAACCTACCGGTTCGTTAATAAATCGGCCGGTTTTAATACATAGAAGTTATTAGATAAAACTGAACCAGACCATTAGTCGGTTCAAACTTTTTTCGGTCAAACCGGCCGATCCGGTCCAGTTTTTAAAACCATGCTAAAAATAAATATTGATAAAAGATGGAACTCAGTCATGTAATTTGTAAAACGTGGCCTAATATTACGTAACTGAAACGGGAAAAACAATTTCATTATTGCAGCTTCTTATTCATCTAAAGTGCAAATGATTTCTATAAAGTTATGTTTCTAAAAGTTTTCAGTGTGCCGTCATGTACTGTAAAAAGATTTTGTAGAAATTATAAAAACCCAAAATAATAAAAATTACTGTAAAATCCATAAGATGTAAATGTACATTTTTAACTTCAATATTGTTTAATTTTTTTACTTGCAGAAGAAACAATTTTGTAACTTCTGAACTTGTACCTCACGGACAAGGAACGATGTTTCTGCAACCCATTATCTTTAGGGCGGCATTGGCACTGTTTATAACCTGAATTTGCCAGGTAGAATAACTTTTCATTAAGGAAAACCTTCTAAAACACAGTTTCAATCAAATGATACAGTTAGGGAAGTGTTTTACCAAAGCCGAAACCATTTAGAGGACGAGAATAATCTTGGCGGAGAGGAATAGCTGCTAGAAAGTAAAAATAGTGGCTTCTACACGTCTGGTCAGATCATCTACCTCATTTTCCACTCTTGTATTCTCCTTGTTGTCTTCATCAACTTTACACTTATTTTTTCCAGTGCCACGCTTCCTGAAATCTTCACTCTCTTTCAAGTGCTGTTTCTGCCTCGAGATGGGATTTGACTCTTCCATTCTGCTGGTCATCTTCAATGTTCCTGTTCGGACTCCTGCTGACTGCTGCTTTCTACGTCTTGTTTTGCTCTCAGCTCCACTGATTTTGTTCCTAACGCCTCTAGTTTTGAAAGTTCTTTGCAGTGAATCAGACTGAAACTTGGGACCTCCGCTTACAGCAGATTGTTCCTGTAAGTAAAAGGTTAGCATTTATGATTATTATCGTGAATCGGTGGCTGATGACTGGGAATTGAGACTGTTATGTATACGTACTAACCACGTCAAAATATCCAATCTTTGGAGATGGGTTTCGTAGACCTGTAGGCTTGAAGTTCTCGGAAACACCAGTAGGAAGAGGATTAGTTCCCACAAATATTTCGCCGGTCTGTAAATGAGAGAAATTTCCTTCTCGAAATGCATTTTCCAAACAAGACTGATGATAACGGTCACTATCAAAAGCTGATGCTTGTAAAGCATCACTATCAAATAGAATCCCTCTGCGTGCAGCAGTTTCGGTATTGGAAAAAGAAGTATCAGATCCCTGGTATATAGATGGCATTGACGATCCGAGTGGCCATTGACCATCAGAGTTAGCAGGTGGAGTATAAGACGACCCCAAATTGGAACTAGACCACAAACAGGTAGAGTCACTAGAAGCGACCAACCCTTTTTTATTCAAAGGAGTTCTTAAGGTGGAAAAAGGAGTGAGATTGGAACGAAAAGTTTTCTTTGGCGTTACTAGAGGGGATTTATCAGTAAAATCAGATGAAGCACAGCCGGACTGAAATTTATTTTTTCTAGTTCGCAAAACTGAAGATGATTTTACCGGTAGATATGCGTCCTTTGGAACAATCTTCTTGTTGTTGTTGTTCTCTGCAACAATATCATAAGTTTAGTTAGTACCCATAAGAAACGATCAATCTAAACATGCATGTTCCTTACTTGATGTCAGGCTTGCAACTCTAGTTTCCATTTTAGCATGGTCTGAATACAAAGAAGCCCTTTTCTGAGAAACTGCTTGAGGTGGCTTAGCATGAGTTAATGATATCTTTGGAGGCCTTTTGGATCGTCTGCAAGCAGTGCCCTTTAATTGGCCAACAAAAAATAGAATTTAATGTCAGTTTCAAATACTTACAGGCAGACTTGTGCGCTCACTCTGGAGGACATGCAATTGCAGCAGCTTAAGTAGGCACGTTAAATAGCAACTAAATATCAGCAGAGAAGACCAAAGAAACTATTGCTCAATGCGTTTTGGTGATCCCAGATGATGCAAGGAAATACAGAGACAAGGTAATGTAAATGAAGACGATAAACTTACTCTTCCTGGAGTCGAATCATCTGATACTTTTGAAGCTGAAAGCATAATTGACGTGAGAAGAAGAGACAAAGGTAAGGCAGTACAGTCAACAATTGTGAGACTAATTTATATTATCAATATTTTAGTTTCCTGGGTAAGCGAAAATATACAACAATTCCGATATAAAGTATCAACGAACTTACTGTGGCCTTTCTGCATTTCTTTTCCACTTCTTAATTTTTGGGTGGAACTGGCGCCATTTGATGAGGATTGATTTGATTTCTTCACGGATGCTCTTATATCATCAAAAAGATCATTCTCAAGGCTTGCAAGAGAGTGGCTATCACTATTTCCTGTAGCCTCAGACTCCGTACATCTCCACATGTCTTCTTCTACCCCAGCAAGCAGATGAACTTCAGACTTTTTAAATCCTTTATTTATAATAGATAACTCCTCCGCATTCAAAACTCCTGAAAATGAAAAGGTTTATCATATAATAAAATAATTAAGATGAGCAAAACTGGGTTAGAATTTCTGCACATAAGGGATACCTGCACTTGTGAAAAAGGCGCTATCCCACGCTAAACTTTTCCGAGCACTGGACTCACCCATTCTAGGCTTGCCCTCCGTTTCCATGTACCCAACTAACTCTACTCCATCCACAATACTAAAATCAAGAGAGTCAAATAATTCTTCTGGGTCAAGTACTCCTGCAAAAATAAAAGAAAACGCCATTGTAATTTGCTAAGAGAAGGAAATTGACATCAAGATAAAGCAATTCAAAAGCAAATTAATCAAACCCGCAAAGGAAACCTGGACTAGAGAAGAAAGCACTATCCCATGCCAAACTCTTGCGCAAATCACATGTTGATTTGGATTGTGGAGAGTCTCCCTCCCTAAGCCCAAGTTTATGTACGGAGTCATCCACACGCCAAGGATTCATTTCACTGCCCATCAACCTTCTTCCCATCATCAGAAACTCCTGCAAAATTTAAGATCTCGCTCTAGTTTACAAAACCATAATTAAGTGAAGACAATCATACATTTTCAATCTGAAGACAATCATAAACTAGAAGTGTCACCTTAGTAGTTATCACTATTCAAGATTAAAAAAAAAAAGAATCAAATCCTTGTTAAACCAAACGCGCTTTGGACGAGTAACAATTCAAGAACGAGAGAAATGAAAGAAAAAGAGATTTCGAATATCCAATCAATTTACGGAGGAAAGAATTAAATAACATAGAGAAATCAAGTGAAAATTAAATCAGCGATACATTAACGTATAAAACCAAGAAGATTTTGTTGCGGCGCATACAAAGGAATGGGAACTCCGTTGTTAATGTAACGTAGAAATAGTAAATCAACAATACACAAACGTATAAAACCAAGAAAAAGATCTTGTTGCGACGTATACAAAGGAATGGGAACTCCGTTACAGTAGGTCGGGCTAAGCTCGGGCCAGGAAAATAAAAAGGGCCCGGGCTCAATATGAGGCCCACTCGGGTTTAGGTTGGCTCGAATTTTTGTTATATTCCTTTCATATTTTATTTTATTTAAAATTAAATTAATTTTTATTAAATTAAATTAATTAATAATTAAGGATAAAACTATAGGCGATGAAAGAAAAATAATTAAAATAAAAGTGATCAATTTAATTAATTAAATTGAAGTTATAAATTTTAATTGATTAATAAAATTAAAAAGATTGATATTTTATAATGAATAAATATATAAAGTGTATATATACTAATAGAATAAATAAGATTAAATCAAATTCATTAACGAAGAAGGATATGCTTATAGGAAATGAAAGAAAAAGATTATAATTGAAGTGAACAATTTAATTAATTATAGTCACGAATTTCAGTTAATTAACAAAGATTGAGATTTTATAATGAATGAATATATAAAATGTACATATATTGATAAAAATGAATAAGACGAAATCAAATTCGGAGGATGGGAATATAGAAAATGAAAAAAATTATAATTAAAGTGATCAATTCAATTAAATTGAGCTTTTATAATGAATGAATATAAAATGTATATATATTGATAAAATGTATAAGAGAAATCAAATTTATTAACGAAAGAGGATAGGATTATAGGGAATGAAAGAAAAAGATTATAATTAAAGTAATCAATTCAATTAATCATAGTTACGAACTTAAATTGATTAATAAAAATTGAGATTTTATAATGAATAAATATATCAAATGTACATAAATTAACAAAATGAATAAGATGAAATCAAATTAATTAACGAAGGAGGATATGACTATAGCAAATGAAAGAAAAAGATTATAATTAAAGTGATTAATTTAATTAATTATAGTTACACATTTAAATTGATTAATAACAATTAAGATTTTATAATGAATGAATACATAAAACGCACATATGTTGATAAAATGAAAAAGATGAGACCAAATTAATTGACAAAGGAGGACATGATTATAAGAAATGAAAGAAAAATATTTTAGTTGAAGTGATCAATTCAATTAATTATAGTTACGAATTTTAATTGATTAATAAAAATTGGAATTTTATAATGAATGAATATGTAAGACGCATATATATTGACAAAATGGATAAGATGAAATCAAATTCATTAACGAAGGAGGATATGAATATAGGAAATGAAAGAAAAAGATTATAATTAAAGTGATCACTTTAATTAATTATAGTTACAAATTTCAATTGATTAATAAAAATTGATATTTTATAATAAATTAATATATAAAAGATACATATATTGATATAATGAATAAGATGAAACCAAATTCATTAACGAAGGAATATAGGATTATAGGAAATGAACAAACAATATTATAATTAAAGTTTTCAATTCAATTAATTATAGTTATGAATTTTTATTGATTAATAAAAATTGAGATTTTATAGTGAATGAATATATAAAACATACATATATTGACAAAATGAATAAGATGAAATCAAATTCATTAATGAATGAGGATAGGACTATAGGAAATGAAAGAAGAATATTATAAATAATGTGATCAATTCCATTAATTATAGTTACAAATTTTAATCGACTAATAAAATTTAAGATTTTATAATGAATTAATATATAAAACGTACATATATTGATAAAATGTATAAGAAGAAATCAATTTATTAACGAAAAAGGATAGGATTATGGGAAATGAAAAAAAAGATTATAATTAAAGTAATCAATTCAATTGATCATAAATTTAAATTTAAATTGATTAATAAAAATTGAGATTTTATAATGAATGAATGCACATATATTGATAAAATGAATAATATCAAATCAAATTCATTAACGAAGGAGGATATTATTATAGGAAATGAAAGAAAAAGATTGTAATTAAAGTGATTAATTCAATTACTTATAGTTACAAATCTAAATTGATTAATAAAAATTGAGATTTTATAATAAATGAATACATAAAACGCACATATGTTGATAAAATGAATAAGATGAAACCAAATTCATTGACAAAGAAGGATATAATTATAAGAAATGAAAGAAAATATTATAATTGAAGTGATCAATTTAATTAATTATAGTTACGAATTTTAATTGATTAATAAAAATTGAGATTTTATAATGAATAAATATGTAAAACGCACATATATTGGCAAAATGGATAAGATGAAACCAAATTCATTAATGAAGGAGGATATGATTATAGGAAACAAAAGAAAAAGATTATAATTGAAGTGATCACTTCAATTAATTATAGTTACGAACTTCAATTAATTAATAAAAATTAAGATTTTATAATCAATTAATATGTAAAACGTACATATATTGACAAAATGAATAAGATGAAACCAAATTCATTAATAAAGGAGGATAGGATTATAAGAAATGAAAGAAAAATATTATAATAAAGTAATTAATTCAATTAATTATAGTTAATAATTTAAATTGATTAATAAAGATTGAAATTTTGTAATAAATGAATATATAAAACGTATACATACTGATAAAATGAATAAGATGAAACCAAATTCATTAAAGAAAGAGGATATGATTATAGGAAATGAGCAAAAAACGTTATAATTAAAGTTTTTTAATTTAATTTATTATAGTTATGAATTTTAATTGATTAATAAAAATTAAGATTTTATAGTGGATGAATATATAATACGTACATATATTGATAAAATGAATAAGATGAAATCAAATTCATTAACGAAGGAGGATAGGATTGTAGGAAATGAAAGAAGAAGATTATAAATAAAGTGATAAATTCAATTAATTACATTTACAAATTTAAATTGACTAATAAAAATTAATATTTTATAATGAATTAATATATTAAACATACATATATTGATAAAATGAATAAGATGAAACTAAATACATTAATAAAGGAGGATAGAATTACAAGAAATAAAAGAAAATGATTATAACTAAAGTGATATATTTAATTAATTATAATTACAAATTTCAATTGAATAATAAAAATTGAGATTTTATATTAAATGAATATATAAGATGAAATCAAATTTATTAACGAAGGAGAATATAACTATAGGAAATTAAAAAATGATCATTGTTATTAATTATTGCAATTGATTAATAAAAATTGGGATTTTGTAATGAATGAATAAAGAAAAACTTGCATATATTATAGGAAATGAAAGAAAAAAATTATAATTAAAGTGATCATTTAATTAATTATAATAATATTAATTTTATAAAAAGATTATCCTAGTCATTTTACACAAATGATACAATTTACAAAAAAAGTTAAGATAAAATCATGACGTAGATTGGAGATTGGAGATTGGAAAGGGTAGAGATTGGATAGATTAAGAAAGCAACTAATCGTTGTAGTTAGGATCATCAACAGGTTGCATCATTTCTTCTGTATGTACAATTATTGTATTTAGTAATGTAATATTAAAATTAAAGGAATATTAAGGACATGGTAATAATTAAATATACCTTCATCTTTGATTAATTTATCAAAATAATGTCACTTGATCAATGAGTATAACTAGTCATCTCTGTATTAGTATCTGTGGTTGTATTAATGTAAAAATTAAAAAAACAACATAAGGTAAGATAATATAAAAAGATATACAAAATTGATATTAAAAAGAAAAGAATTTACTCTCAATATCTTCATCATCTAACTAAATTCAAACACATATAAAGGCTTCTACAATATAAGGATAAAGTCAAGCATAATAAGGATGTATAACTTGACTACTAGTGCTAAAAGTAATCTCCGAAGCAACAGTGGATGATCAAATTACTAATAGATCTCGTGCAATTAGTTGCATAATTGAAAATTTATTCCACAACTTTTCCACCATAATAATAAATAGAACTGCATACTTTCAACTTTGGCTACATAATGTTTCGTCTAATATTTATCTAATTTTATCATATTGTACAAAGTCCTAGCCTTTTTTCTTTCATAAAATTTTAAAGTGAAAGTAACAAACTGCTCTTAGAAGACGAGCTCGAACATAAAATTGAAGTTGGAGTTGAATAGTGTAATAACCCGGATCACTCGCTTACAGATATTATCTGCTTTGAGCCTTGGCCCAGCCAAACTCTCACGGATTTGCTCTTCCCGTCCAATGAAAAAAAGCGTCTGTGAGGGAGATGTTTTCATAGCCTTATAAGGCCTACTTCGTTCCCCTCTCCAATCGATATGGGAATATAACATTTTACCCCCTTAGAGGCCCAGCGTCCTCGCTGGTTCACAGGGCTGGATCAACCCCCTTTGAATGCCCAGCGTTCTTGCTGGCATAATGATCCGAGTACTGGCTCTAATACCATTGTAACAGCACGAATCACCTCGCTCATAGATATTGTCCGCTTTGGGCCTTGACCCAGCCAAGTCCTCAGAGTTTTGCTCTTCCCGCACAGTAGCTCAGGAAAACGTTTCTATGAGGGAGAGGTTTTCATAGCCTTATAAGGCCTACTTCGTTCCCCTCTCCAATCGATATGGGTACCTAACATTCTACCCCCCTTGGGAGCCAGCGTTCTCGCTGGCCTACAGGCCTGGATCCACCCCCTTAGAGACTCAGCATCTTTGCTAGCACACAAGCCTAGATCCACACCCCCTTGAAGGCCTAGCATCCTTGCTGACATACCGATTTGGGTACTAACTCTGATACCATTTGTAACAGCCAGGACCATTCGCTCACAGATATTGTCCGCTTTGGGCTTTGACCCAGCCAAGCCCTCGCGGTTTTTCTCTTCCCATCCAACGGGAAGACGCTTCTTCGTAAGGGTGGGAAGAGCAAGAACGTGAGGGCTTGGCTGGGACAAGGATCAAAACGGACAACATCTATGAGCTGGTGGTCCGGCTGCTACAAATGATATCAGTACCAGTACCCGGATCAGTATGTCAGCAAGGACACTAGGCCTCCAAAGGAGGTGGATCCAGGCCTGTGGGCTAGCGAAGACGCTGGGGCTCCAAAAGGGGTGGAATGTTAGATTCCCATATCGATTGGAAAGAGGAACGAAGTTGGCCTTATAAGGCTATGGAAACCCCTCCCTCATAGACACGTTTTTTCGTTAGACGAGAAGAACAAAACCATGAGGACTTGGCTGGAC
This sequence comes from Erythroxylum baracoense, assembly GCA_025629805.1. Taxonomy (NCBI): domain Eukaryota; kingdom Viridiplantae; phylum Streptophyta; class Magnoliopsida; order Malpighiales; family Erythroxylaceae; genus Erythroxylum; species Erythroxylum baracoense. The sequence continues at coordinate 17,604,099 of JAOTAY010000191.1, forward strand.
CAAGGCTCAAAGCGGAAAATATATATGAGCGGGTGGTCCAGGCTGTTACAAATAGCCTGAACTAGTATGATCTTGATCATGAATTTTGTCTATTCTAAGTTCATAATTATTTAACAAATCATACCAAAATTGTTTAATGACATCTATATGCTTTTGGGCTTGATCACCATGCAACACATTATATATAAAATTAACCCCATCTATTTTTTATCTTAGGTCCAACACAGATAAGACTCTTAACAATTGTCTAACCATATACCGATATGAATTCAACTTCTCTATACACACCCATTTAAGTCTGAGAAAACACCTTGTCGACGACAATAATTGTAGAAAGTCCAATATTTCACAAAACACTGCGTGACCAATATGAATTCAACTTCTCCATACACACCCATGTAGGTCTGAGAAAACACCTTGCTGACAACAATAATTGCAGAAAGTCCAATATTTCACAAAACAGTGCGTGACCTTGGTGGTAGGTGGGTGGCCAAGATAAGCCAAAAAATACTCGAGGTTGGGAGGCAAGGGGTAGCTAGAGGGGTAGTGACTGCTAAGGACTAACGACATTGATGACAGTGACCCGTGAGGGAGAGATAGAACTAGAAGTGGGAGAGGTGAGGCTAAATTCTCGGATCGTGATAAAAAAATATTTCAATCCGTGATTTGTTGTAACATCCCACTACCATAAGGTACGTACCTAAGCGTTTAGGAACATAACCTACGATAATGGTATGTTGGAGCAATGGCAAAACTAATTGATATATGGCTTTAACCCGTATACTCGAAAGGCAATATCATTTTTCTTAAAACATTCATTTATGCCATGCACTGATAAAGTTTACACTGTTCTTCTCAACGATTATTTGCAAACTCTACACGGGTTCTAACAACATTACAAAATAATAACAACTAGTTTCCCTCGGGAGTCAGCTGACAGACCTCTGAGCCATCTCTTAGTCCTCAAACCTCTATGATCTAACTGCACCTTAAGTCTCCTGTCTCATACCTGAAAAGCCACAGTACAATTTTGATGAGTTTTGCAACTCAATGAGTGAACTATCATTGATGGATTCACCGGATTACACAAATATAACACATATATCGCAGTTATTCAAGCAATAAGATAAGCATGTAT
>JAOTAY010000191.1:17605336-17620027 GCA_025629805.1 Erythroxylum baracoense
ACGGCTGTAGCGGGTTGGTTGACACCCTACCAAACTCAACGGCGGGGTATCTTACAACCAACTCTCCTACTCTACTTCCTCCCACTTTACGGACAATTTTTTTTTATTGACACACGAAGAATTTAGCCGAGAGGTGACGAGGAAGAAATAAACAAGCAAAACGACTTCTTTTTATTTCTAAAATAAAACGATGTCATTTTATTTTGTGAAAAATAGAAATGCAAAATGACTTCGTTTTGCATTCATCTGTTTTATTTTTTACGGCTTAAAAACTGTCATTTTACTTCTAAAGTAAAACAACAATGTTTTATTCATCAAGTCAGTTGGATCTCAAGCTCAAACTCAACCCGAGGTCCGATCAACCCACGCATTACCCATTGACACACAGCATATCAGGTCCATTTTGCCATCCTTTGTAGAAAGAAACAGGAAGAGAACCTGTGAAGAACAGTTTTTGAAAGTTGTCTTCTATTTTTCATTTTCAAGTCTGACATACTATAAGGAAAAAAGAAACGAGCAGGATGAGGAGGATATTAATTTTAATTGATTTTGATTCTCTGTCTCAATTCCGACCGCCCCCGGCCCTTGGATTATTATTCGATTCGCATGTCATATATTCTTTACAAAATTTCATTGTTTTCTTTTAATAAAAAATGAATTTTGTTTTGTTTTTGCTCAAAATCTTCTGAATTTGCGTTGTTGTACAAGTGCCAATATGAGCACTGAATTAGTAAAGCAGATCCAACATGTAAAAGATCTCTACCGTGGGAGTAGGGGTAGGGGTTTGATACAAAAACATATGAACCAAAAACAGTAGCACTACCAAATGGGGTTGGATACCATAAGACAAGCTACACAGTATTCTGGTATCTGAAGAACAATCCAACCAATGCATTTAGAGCAGAACCAGTTAGTATGGCTCCCTCCCCTTCCCTTCCCTTCATCACCAACACTTTCCACGCACATCCCACACTGTATGCTGCTACGCCCGAAATCATCAAGAGAAAATCTGCTATGCCCTGTGGTATCCAATCAGACACTAGTAAATTCACGCGTCAAAGAAAATAGGGCAAGAAGAGTACTAATTTAATTCCAACTCATTAGACACCACGACTACCACTATTGACTGCTAAACCAACAATTAATAATAAGTTGAAGTTTTTAGTCGTTGACCATGGAATCACCTAACATCACCTATTTCATCATCTATTCATCTAAGCGTAATGCATACAGGATGTGCTACACTGCTAATAAACTATACTAAAAACATATACAAGGAAATAAGCAAGAAAAATCCTTCTCAAGTTCCAAATACTTACAGGAGATTTCAAGAACACATGTATATTGATCAATATTCAAGAAACAGAGTTGCATCATCCTCGCCTTGGGTTGTACCAATTGGAATAGTCTTAAATGGCACAGAAATGGTATAGTTAAGCTGATAATTTACAAGCATTGACCCAAAAATGTTGAACTTAGGAGCACTACCATAAGCAGCCTGCGCATCAGAACACCTCTTAAAAACTACTCTTGCACGGTTTGTATCCATATCTACTTCTGTCTCAGATTCTTTTAAAGGTCCAAATCGCCTGAACATCTTATTCAGGTTTGTCTCTGAAGGAACAGAATCAACCACAGGAAAATGCATTACAAGTTCTGCCGGTGTTTTATCATCTACGTAGCCAACTGGTTTCTCAGTTGATAGATCGGACTTGCCATCTGAATACCGCTTCTTAGAATTGGACCGATGGATAAATTTATCTGAATGCAGGCGGCCAAGTTGGTCATCCCGTTTCCTACTTTTACGTGATGGTTGCTCTTCAGAACCATTTTGAATAACCCGATCAGTCCAGTAAGTATCACTCAAATCCTCAAATTCAAAAGTTTCAGGAGAACCACCTACTGTGCATGCTTTTCTCCTTTTGCCACTTAATCTGTCATGCTGCTCCACTGAATTCCTGAAATCAGAGAAGAAACTAATAACTATGTTCACAAAACTACACCCTTTCAAGGGATCCTGAGCTACCAAGTGAAGTTGAGATAGCAGTTCATCTAATGATGAGTATTCAGTTGACAACACTGTTGTTGTGGTCTCGGCTTCCTCATAATGCTGAGCAGAAATGTCGGATCCATCCCCCACAAGGCCATCACTGCTTCCATCCCCCTTCTGGGTGTGACACTTGAGGATAGAGGGTGACCCAGTCATTTGGCTAGCAACTCTACGGATGCAGTCACCAATTTTAAATGATGGCTTGGGCAAATTAATAGGTGTACATACTTTTGCAAGAGAAATAGTTCTCCTTCCTTCTGGTGTAACCGTGTCAGCAGGAAAAGACGTATATGTCTTGCTAGAAGACAGTGAAAATGATTTGATGTCAGATTTTTTATCAGACCCAATTTCATCATCTACAGAATTCCAGGAGTCGCCCATCAACTCAGACAAGTTTCTTTCCTTTTTTCTAGGATAAAGACTTTCCTTCAAATTGTGCTTACGTTTGTGATAAGAACAACTTTGACTTTGCAGAGTCCTGTCACCAGCAAAATCTTGGCCATCATCCCTAGTAACAGAAGATGCATGTTCTATCACATCATCCTGAAATTCTAGTCCATCAGCAGTCTCCAACAAGTTTCCACAAGCCTGGAACTCTGGCAATTCAGTATAACCCTTTAAACGATAGAAAGCAAGCAACTGAGACTTTGCAGTTACAAGCTCCAACCTGTCGGCCTCATAAGTAGGACTTTGTCCTAACATTTCCATATATTCCAATAATTTGCAAGGTTCAAACAAATCACCACTGGTGAATTTATCCACGTGTTCTGTTATACTTGACTCTTCACGGATCCCCGCATTTTCAACAGCTTGATAATGGATTTTCTCATAGGCATCCTTAGGTATGCATGAGCAAGTTAGGCTTAACTCCACCCGTCTTGCAACTTCTTCCAATGCCCTATTGACAGCATTCTGAAATACTTCTGAAGTGCTCTGCTTCTCAACGAGGGAAAAATGTGACCTAAAAGGTTTAAGCACAGATGCTTCATTCCAAGCAAATGTTCGATCACCAAAATATGCTACCAAAAAGCAGTCCTTTTTATGATACTTCATTGCTTTCTCAGAGGCATCTAGTGGATCAAATATTTGCCCAGGCCACCATGGGTGGCTCCTTACTTTACCCCAAACCAAGTCACCCACTGAAAACTCACCTTCATTGTCCAGTGAAAATTCATACCTAGCCTGATAGGTCTGTCCTATGCTTTCAGAATTTAAAGGTGCCCGCTTAACAGATCTCTCCTCAGAAGTCTTTGACTGTTCATTGCCACTATCCTCTTCATCAGTGTCCATTTCTTTCCCCTCATGTGAAGGGACCTGGTCAGCATCAACAGCAGGTTCTTCAACTGCAGTTTCTCGCACTACAACTGAAAAAGTGCACAATGCATTCTCGTGTAAGCATTTTTCCCTTCCTTGCTCTACTCTAGCAGAATCACTATTCATTTCAGAACTCAGAAGCACGTTGTTCTTGGTGGTGGTGGCTTCACCTCCAACAACTTGAGTTGCTTGAAATGAATTTTGTGAATCTGCAAATGCATTATAGTGATTTTCAGTGCTTCCATTGCATGTCTCAACCATTGCCTGCAGTTCTTCCATTGAAAAATAAAAATTTTCATGAAAAACATCAGTGTCCATACCTTCCATGTCAGGACATGCAATCTCTTTCTTGTCCACCAATGCAACTTTCAATTCAACAGCAGTTTGTGCTTGGTGCTCGATGGAATCGGAGGGTGCATTAGCAATCCCATCCTTCTGTGTTGAGATTGAATCTCTTTCAGGACAAGGTAATGTATCCTTCAAAGTACTATTAGCTGGCTTTCCCTCATCACCGATCAAAGTACTCTCCAAGGCATCAGTAGAAGGTTCTTCAGCTTGTCTATTCGAAGCTGCAGTTTTGACCAACATATCCTCCTCAACAACAGCACAGGCTATACGGGAATCTTCTACAATAGTTGCAGAAGTGGGAATTGCAGCTTCAACTTCAATACCCCGCCTTTCTCCACCTAATACATGAACCTCCTCTTTCTTCAATTCTTCTATTGCGTCTTCTCCAGTGACATCTACTTCCATAGCATGCTCTAAAGGCCTATCAACCAATTCAGGCTTCTCTTCAACAACAGCTTGAGTTTTAACTACTGAGCAATCCATAGCTATTGCAGAAACTCCTCCCCCATTTTCAACACTTTGTTTTTGATCCTTATTATCTAACACCTCAAGATTTTGGGAACCAACAACATTAACTTCACAACTCTCTGCACCTTCCTTGGCCAATTCTGCTTCCTTTAGCAATGAAGATGTTTTAACTACAATTTCATCTCTGCCGGGCTGCGTTTCACTATTTCCAATCTCAACCTTCTGCGAACTTTTATCATCAATATCATCACCTCCGCCAACACCATCATCAATCAATCCTCCAACCGATGCATCACCAACCAAATCACCACTTTCTGTAGATTCATCAACCCTGGAAGAGCCTCCAAGAAAATCAGCTCCCAAATTGGGCGACTTAGCTCCTGCATCCTTGATCCCGTCTCGACCCACTTCACCGAATACACCACTCCCACCATCTAAATCTTTCGGCTCTCTTTCGGAACACATCTTGGTCGACCCATCACCCCCATGCACTGCTTCCCTATTGGAATTGCCCCCACTTCCATCGTTGAAATCGCGTAAACAAACACCATCAACATAAACTTCTGACCCCATAACCCCAACCATTATATCTCCACCATTACAAGACCCTCCTTCGCCGACCTCACCATCTTCTCGTACCGACTCCTCCAATTGAACCTTAGACTGAACTTTACTAGTAACCGACTCAACAACCTGGGCTTTCTCACTATCAACAACCTTAGCTACATCTTGGCCAGCATTCAGTGTCTTGGAAGATTCCGAAGAAGCACTAACAGAAGAATCTGTGTCCTTGTGTTCATCCATGTTAAGAACGCAAGGTGGGTTGATTAGAAGATCCAGAAGAGAATGTTTTCTTAATCACGAACAACCAGAAATAAGGAAAAGAAACTACATAAAGAGAATGATAAACCCTAACAACAGCAACAGCATAAATATACAAGGAAGTTGGGCAAAATCTAATCAAGAAGATTCTTTAGGCAAGTAAAAGATAATTAGGAAGTTGAATTTCAAGAAAAGGGAGTTATAAGTGCCCCGCTTTTTTATTTTTATTTTTCTAGATCTTGGCAGTATTGGTGCAATTAAAGCTATAGGGTTTTGGACTTTGGAAGGTTCTCTTTCTTTTTTATTTTCATTTTTGGGTTTAGACTTTGGAGAGACAGAGACAGTACAGAGAGGAAATAAAAAAGCAACAGAGGGTTTAGACCTTGTGCTGTGTAAAGCCGAAGCCGAAGCCGAAGCCGAAGCCGAATATTATATATTGTTTCTATACTTGGATAGGGATCACATATCATTATTGAAATTTGTTCACAATGCAATTAAATGTTCTACAATAATTCAATTTCTATATGCAACCGTATAGATAGATGATGTTCTTTCCATTTATCCAAAGCGGTATAATTACTATTTTTCTTGTAGAAATATGTCAGATGATGATTCTTCTTTCCATTCATCTACAGCACTATAATTATTAGAACCATTTCACATTATATATTATTCTATTCTTTATAATGAATTATTTGGATGAGTTTGATATCGATGAAAAAGAAAATAGATAATGAGGACCTCAAAGTTGTTAGTTCTCAAACAAACACTTATATTATGTATAGTTGAATACTTTTACATTGTTTGAATTTATTTTATCTTCATATTTATCTCTCTTCAATACAATTTGTATCTATATCTTATATTTATCTTGTTTCTAAAATAATTTAATATTTATTTTATAATTAATATTGTAATTGTCATTTATCTTATTCTTATTTTGTTGATAGTACTTTATTATCTTCTAGTATTGATATATTATCATTTCTAATCTAACCTATTTTATATTTTAACAATATTCAATTTTAATCAAAATAATAAAATATAAATATTTATTATATAAAAATTTGAGAAAAAAGATATTTTCTATACTTTAATGTTCTTCACATTTTATCATAATTTGTATTTTTATTTAACTAATATTTTAAAATACATAATGCTTTAATAGAATAAAATTAATAGAATATTAGTTCTAAATTTTTATTTACTATAATTTTGATAGAACTATTGCAACCAAGTACGCCTCAACTTTAGGTTAGTGCCTTGCTGATCAACGTACCATTGATTAAATGAACAATCCCACGGATAATGGATCACCCATCTTGCCTTTAGATATGTCCTATAAAGACCATAAAGAGTTAAGTCATGATAATTGCTTTACCTAGACTATTCTTAATAAATCATTGCTTTAAAATTCAACACCACGTTGTAGGTATATACTATCCTAGCGAATCCTATAAATCATATAGTGTGCTGTTAAGAAATTATGGGTTTGTAATAGGCCTAAAATGCCCTCAAATGCAAAGCTTTTTTTATCTATATTGACAAGAGTGACAAGAGATTGGTGCTAGATCATTCCTCGTAGATCTATGTCTTACGTTGCACATTTAAGGTCTCGTTTTGAGTCGTACTTCCTGATTAACAAGCTCATGCTAAGAGATTTCATGCCCTTTTTCAATGTTACCCAAGTACATGGCAAAACCTTGCGATATTACATGCAATGTTTCAACATGCAGGCCACATATATTTTAAACCTTTATCCTTCTTTAGTGGTAATAACATACAAGAAAGTTATATGGAGGCACCAACCGATATGAAAGTCGTTATTGGTGGGTTTGTTAGACCCTTAAGTCTTAATAACAAAATCGTGCAAGCATCGGCAAACTTTGACTAATGTTTGACACTCAGGACAATGGAATAAGGCAAAGACTTAAGAATAAGCAAGGAAAACAAGTATTGTTAATGAGTTGACACACATTAATGCACATTAGTAGAAATCTTCTACGAGATGCAAGATTCCAATGTCAGAACAATTGATAGCTTGAGATGGACCTTGGGTTAAAGGTTAGTTGGATCATATGTATAAGGGAAATATGTGAGAGCTCTAAGGACTTAATGTGTGCTAAAATGGATGAACCATGTCTAATAGACTTGACATAGGTAAGCATTAGACCAGATCAGTGTGCTATAAAAGGTTTTGGGCTTAAATGACTCATCATCAACAGATAGAGATCAAGGAGAGATCTTGGACGATGTACTGGATAAGATCTTATTAGATATACATTAGCTTCAAAAGATAAAGTCCACATCAGAGGATCATCTAAAGATAATAAATATCTTTATATATATATGTTCCTAAACACCGATTAATTTCATTTCATAAGTTAACTGAACACTCCTTGTGGGATCGACCTAGACTTACCACTGCTGCAGTAGTAATCTAATTGTTTTATTTTGACTAGCGTTACGATACGCCGGACATGTCCTCTACTAAGCTAAATCAAGGGCTCTTTTCTAAAGTTTCCATTAGCATTCTCTTAAATGAGGCAATAGAAAATATCATAGTTTTGTCTTGCAACATTGCACTCAATCAATAAAGGAGGGGTTAGGGATATACCTTAGCATATTCTGAATTATGTCTTGGAAACCCTTCAAGGAATGAAATGGCCAATGCCAATTCCCATTCAATATTAAAGATTGTACTTTTGCATATATAGGAACTATGTCTTTTAGAGGTAGGAATTCTCTAAGTTGGTATAAGGGTCCAAGTATATGTCAGATATTAAGCCAAAAATATATTGCCTTACTATTGCCAATCTTGTACTTTAACAGAAGCTACATAAATTATATAGTTTGTAGATATGCTAGAAAGTGCAATTATTTTTCACTATCTATATAATCTTGGTTGTTATTTTTCCAACATACTTATGTTCTCTTCATGCTAGATGTGTTTCTGCCATCCCTTTGGTCTCATTCCTTTTCTCTAGGTTACACTTGCATACCCTCTCACTCCTCATTCTTGCCTTTTCCTATATCTTGTTATGTCCTTTTTATTTTCATTTCCTTTTTATAAAAAATCCAAAAATAAAATAAATATTAATATAAAAACTAAATTAAAAAATTAATCACAATTAATGCTAGTCAATCTCAAATATAAAAATGAAATTATGACTAATCTTAAATCGAAGAAGAAATTTTAATAAAAGATAGAAAAAACAAAGTATGACCAAACGTAATGAAAAAGTTTATGAAATAAAATTGGATTAAAATAAACACAAAAAATTGTTAAAAATATAAATTTTTATTTTCTTAATTTTCAAAGAAATAAATTCAAATAAACAAATTTTGTTAGAAAAATTAAATGCCTTCAATGATAATTATCTACAACTTCACAAAAGTAAATGTATGTTTAAGTAAGATAGCCTTCTCTCAAATGAACTTTTCCCTAATTCATCGATCTTAAAGCACTTTTGCAACTCTAAAAAAATTCATGATTGCTAGTTAAAGGATAATAAGTGAAATCATAAACTCGAGCAATAAATAAAGCAGTTGTAAGTCCTTATTATATTATGATATTATAAAGTTTTTAATATTTATAGTCAATAATGTTAGTTCAATCAAATATCACAAAAAAGACAAGATTTGAGTAGATATATAATTATATATAATAAATTTTTATATATTATATGTTGTGCTCATATGTAAAACTTTATTAACAAATATGATTTGAAAAGGTAAATAAGTCAACTATAAAGATTCGAAATGTCGTGGGAAATTTTAAGCAGTTGAAAATTTTTAAAAATCCTTTGAAAGATTGGAAGAAAAAAGTATACTCTTATTTTATTTGATGAGAATAATTTTAAATGTTTATTGATTAAGAATGATTTGATCAATATATGATTTTTTTTAAATTCCTAAAAATACTTCATAATGTTACCTTAAATTTTTATACTTTTATCATATATGAGTTCAATCTATGGGTAATGAGTTTCGATGTATTAGGGGTATCTGTATTTATAGAAGCTTTCATTTTCGTGCTTATCCTAATTGTTGGTTCAGTGGAATAATTACATCAATAGTTGTATTGATAGTTATCTTCGCTTGTAAATCTGTATTGAGAGTTCTATTTTAAGTGGTAGTGACAATTACAATGAAAGTTACATTTAGATTGCAACTTTTCCAAGGATATTAGATGAGGTGGCTAAATATGGGATTTATTTTTAAGTACCATAAGTTTAAGGAAGTTACCAAAATTTTTAAAATATTGTCATACATTGTTGTTAACATAGACCCTAAGTTTAAGTTTGATTATATGCAGTATGATCTTGATCAATTTTATAATATAAAAAAACCTCCTTCATGACGTTGAAAGTTAAACCAATTTTCAGAAGTATGTTTGATTGATGCATTAATAATGTCTCATTAAGTAGAGATAGAAATTAAAAATGAAGACTAAAGCAAATGAAAAGGTTGATGTTGACAACACAATAGATGGCTTAACTTAAACTGTAAATAAATATAAAAGAGATATTACAACTGAGAGTTCAACAAAAGAGATAGTAAGTTATAATTGTATAGTTGTTTTAGGGAGATTTGTGATAAAGCAAATACATGCAAGGGGGTGATGTGTGTGACTTGAAAATTTTTGCAAGTTATTATCAATTCATATAAACGATAAGAGCCTGTTAAAATTTAAAATAAAAGGAATCTCTTGCAAATTGAAAACAACAGTAACTGTAATGTCAAAATTTAAAATTTAAGGAAAGAGAAAGAATGACATAGCTAATTTATATTGGTCAGCTTATAACCAAGCTTATTCCAGTTCCCAAGTATTCAACTTAAGTGTTTCGCTAAAAAATCTCAAAGTATTAATTTGACAAGCCTCTCCAAGCTCACAAGTACATCTTTTTCAATGTTCTTCAACCTTCCACACTAGTAGTATTTAACAAGCCTCTTCAAGCTCTCAACAAATGAAAATAGGATTTGCTCAATATGAACTTCAATGAATATTGATCTCTCTCTTGATTGAGTGTTTTCACTTTCTAAAGCACAAAGGGTATAAAGTGTAACTTTTCGAGAATAAGTATTAATGATGCTAATGTATTTCTGAAATATGGTGTATAATTGAATGTAGTAGCTCTTCCTTAAATAAAAATTCCCTTCAACTAGTTGTTGCTTCAATTTTATCATGAACTAACCGTGTGAATCGACTTTGAATCTGTTAAAACGTCTTCCTCATTATCTTTAACATAATCTTCAAATATCTAGTTGTTTGGATAATCTTTTGATTGTTTCTTGAAGTTAACTGTTGAATTAGGTGAATATAAGGTTCCTTTGTCCACATAGAAATGACAGGAACTTATCCATTCCAGATTTTGTGGAACTATTTTTTATTGTTCAAATAAGGTTATTAAGATGGTTCCTGAAAATAGGAATCTTTAAACTTTTTTCCTTTCATTTCAAATAGATAACTAAATTTTATAACCTCTTTTATATATCGTTATCTTTTTGAATAAATGAGATAATCCAAATAAAGTTTAATTTTGAAATGTAGCTAAATATTATTGATTGTTATCATCAAAATTATTAATTTAAAAGCCTTGAGCTAACAATCTCCCCCTTTTTGATGATAATAAGCAATAACAGATATATTTGTCAAAAGATTTAAGTAACAATGAAGGATTTCAAAAAATACTTGTAATCTTTATATATAAGTCCTTACTATCAACCATGATTAGAAGGAGCCTCTTACAACTATTAAGATACTTAGATGCAAGTATATGAATATCAAGCCTCTATGATCATTAACAGATTTTAAAGCACTTCAAAATTATCAAATCAAAATGTTATCAATATCAAAGCAAAATTAGCAAAAGTATATCAGCAAAAATATATCATCTCCTTTACTCTCCCCCTTTGTCATTATCAAAAAAAGGGGAAAGAAACTAAATAGAGCACAGAGAATAACTATACAATCATAAAGCAAGAAGATTTAGGGTAGCAAAAATATGCAAAAGTCAAATTATTAACAAAAATAAACCATAGCATCATGAACAAAAAACTTTAAAAAGAGTATATGTTTCATCGAAAATATTCTTCAAGAGAAGAAATGATGGTTTGAAGAAAAAACTACATATTATTTAGTTGATCTTACATTATGGTTATCTGACCACTCATTTGATCTTGATTGAATTGAATGTCCCTCAGCTATTATTAAAGCACCAGTGTGTAGGCATCTTTAAAAGTAATGGGATTCCGATGCTTTTAAGAAGGTCCCATGACCTCTACAATTCGTTTTATCTTCTTATCCACCTAAACATTGTCTTTTAACTTACAACCAAATTGAAAGGGAATTAAGGAATGGCACTTAGCAGGCTTGTACCATTCCAAATTTTCAAAAGATACATCATAATAAGCAAATATTTTGGTAAGCAACATCCCATAAGGCAAGCATCTAGTAGTGTCCTTGTGACTACCCTTATCCAACATAAAGCACATAATCATTGCTGGGAGGTTCATTCGATTACCTTTTAGCAAATTATAGACAATATATATGTCCAATAGGCTGCACCGTTCAACTGAGCTGCTCTATGGGAAAATTGAGGTTGTAGAAAGGGATGCAAGACATCTTTGTAGAAGATCCAATTGTCTGCATCAGGGTCTTCCATCATGGGTGCTTTTAGGATTAAGACAAATGGATCAAACAACTTCTCCCAGGTCTAGGTCAGCAACATCCCACATATGATAGCAAAAATCAGTGCGACCAATTGGGGCTATGTCTAGCAAATTTCCTAACATCTCTTCTATGATTAGAATCTTACACTCACTTACCCATGAAACAATCACCAATTTTCCATCAATTATATCTTTTCGCATATGAGTGTAGAAAGATCCCATTGGCTCATCACATATAGTTTCATTCAGGTTAAGGAGATTATGCCAGACAACATACAGGAAGTAGGGAAAGATAACAATATCGATATCATCAAATAAAAGAGAAGGTAGAATGTGCCTAGTAACCACCTTTCATTTCTTATAGTGTATTTTATATCTTGCTTCGGCTTCCATTGATTGAACCGTTTTTGGACATGCTGAGGGATCTCCATTCTTTTTATAGAGATTTTCTTTTTCTTAGATCTTTTAGCCTTGGGGATTTCTTCAAAAAGAGGTTCCTCCTAAGTGTTATGATCCTCTTCTTCAAGAATAGGCACCTTGCCTTTTCTTATTTCTTCTCTCTTTCTTTTTAGAGATACTTCTACTTACCTCGGTTCATCTTTAAGGCTCTTTTCTTTTTCAACCATATGCTCTTTCTCAGCCTACATTATGGAGATACTATCTCTGGTTTATGATTTTCTGACCAGGAGAATCAGTTTTTCTTCAGAATCATTGTCAGAGATGATCCAATTTTCTTCAGACAAACTTGGAACAATGGGACCAGGTAGAGGAGTTGATGACCGTCAAGGTGACAAAATTATAGGAGTGGGAGTAGGCTTGTGCTTTGGCGAAGTTGAAGGTGAAGGTGAAAAAGAAAACAGAGGAGAAAGGGGTCTAGAAACTAGAGAAAGAGAGAGGGTACTTACTTTCTCTGGTACAATAGGCAACTCCCACTTATTAGAAACTCTCCCTACACAAGTAGGCTTTTCTTCACTGAAAAATTATTTTTCTTCTTCTTCTTCTTCTTCTTCTTCTTCTGATGAGCTAGGGTTTATGCCACCAGAAATAAGGCTTTCTTCATCAGACTTATTTAGAGAGTCATATTATCTTTTAATCTTTGATTCATGGTGTTAGGTGGATGAATCGGAAACTAATTCTTCCAGTGATGATGATGAACTCCCATATGTGTGTAAGGGTTTCTTCTGTGTGGATTTCTCTAAAAATTAGGGCTTTTTTACAGAAGAGATAGTAATGGGTTCAGTATAAGTTTTTAGTGATTCTAGCGTAGGTGACATAAAAGGTTCAGAAACAAAAGCTTCATATGCTTGTTCATCGCGTAGGGTTTATCCATGGCTAGAATGGGTTTCCACATTTCTTTTGACCTTTCAACTTTGTTCGTGCAACTTAAAAAAAAAGGTTGTTGGTAATTTCTTTAGAGCTTTGAGAAAGGAAGAGTCCGATTACAGTGAGATAGAAAAAACTTCAATGGATGACAAAGATAATATGAAGGAAGGAATTATTTTGAGATATATCGAATGGTTTCTAAGATTGGGTTTCATGTGAAGATGAAAGATCGTACACATTCCTAGAGGTGTGATTGCTTCTGTATCTTCTGTCAATCATGTACGAAAATCTAACGTTATTGCGCACGTATTTTTGTAATTTGGATATAACTCGCATAATACTAAACCAAATTGCATTAACTTTATGTCGTTAGAAACTTAAGACATATAGGAACATTTTTTTAAAAAAATTTGTTGCCTAAATACCTCATTTTCTATCTCATAATGGCCATACAAAACTGACCTGAAAATATGTCCTGAAAACAAAGTTGGAAACGAAATGAAGCAAGTGGATGGTAAAATTTCATTTCACTCATCCCATGATCGTGGGAAGGCTTACACGATCGTCAGAAAGGCCTTGAAGTGAAGAACATATTATTTTGTTTGATTATGGGATTAACTAAGGATATGTTACATTATCTTGGTGCTTTTAGACTTGATTAGGGCTTAATGTGAACTTAGTTTGATATTGAATCAATTGGTTAAGTGTTTGATGAGTTTAGGTTGATGATTGATGTTATAAATTAAGGATTGGATTGTTGATACCAATGTATATGAATTTGAGAAGTATTAGTTGTTAATCATTTAAAGATGTCCTTATGAATGCAAATGTGGTTCAAAGGATATGGGCAGAGAATTAGGCATGATTGAATGAGAATTGAGAAATTTTACAATTATAATGCTAAAAAAGGATTAGTGAATGTATGATTGATGAATTGAGAGTAACCAAACTTACTTAAAGTATAACCTAATTGCAAACAAGATATATACAAGCTATGATGAATGAATGAGCAAGACTTGTGAATAAGGTTACATACTTGGGATAGTCAATTGAGTGTGCATTGAACATAACACATATACATATGTATGATTGAGTACTCATTTGTTTAAACAAGTTAGTAATGTGTAAAAATGTGTGTATTGTATGATATAAAAGCACAAATTGACCGACATCATCCAGACATTGTCGGATCGTCAAGACAATTGCTAATTTGGAGCATATTGTGAGTTAACTTAGATGTTTTCTCACCATAATTGATTTGTTTTTGTTTAAATTTCAATTATTAAACTGTTACTGATATGATTGAGATAATTCCAGACATTGATAGTCCGAGGAGTTTAATATTCGGGATTGTATTGGGAGTGTATTCTAGTTGAATGTGAATATGGAAAATGTATACTCAATGAAATGTTGAATGCTGGACTGAGATTCGATGAATATATGAAAATGACTGTGCACAATTATTGAAATGATGCATCTCATTACATTGTTAAGCATGATCAGATAAAGAAGTTGTGACCGGAGCAACCAAAGTGAAAAAGGAGCTTAAAGCTCAGAAATGTGCACACAGAGCCATAGGCTCAACGATTAATAAGCCTGGTACCTACAAGAGGTACGGGACAACATCTGAAATGAGCCAGGTAACCTCATGAAATCAGGACAGTTAAATAGGCACTCAGTCACAACAAAAT
>JAOTAY010000191.1:17620127-17632110 GCA_025629805.1 Erythroxylum baracoense
AACAGTGTTTGCCTTTCTTCCCTACTCTGTTTACATTTTAACTTTGATTATTTATTTTGTGTGTGTTCTAATTCTTTATTTTTTGTAGAACTTTAAGAAAAAGTTTAAACGATCTATTCAACCCCCCCTTCTAGATCGTTTTCAATATATATATATAGCGAACGCATATATACAGTAATGCATACCCACTTTAGTATAAGCCTTTATATTGAATTAACTGAGTAGATACTTTGGGTTGGGTATTGCATACATGTATTGTTCATTGCATAACTGAATGTTTACTTGATAAATTGCATGCTTAATAATTTGATATGTATTGCTATGTTCAATTGTGGGAAAGAAAATATCTGTAGGACATGCCGCCTGATGGTTATGCATCAGGACCAGATGCGCACTGATTATGACTATTAGAGTTGTTTTTTTTATGATATTGAGATATGTTATGACTCGATCCTAGTTGATGTTTGGCTCCCGATCGGACCCTTACTTATGATGCTTATGACTTTGGACGCTTTGAGTGAGAGCTAGTTTGTTGGTGATGTTTGGCTCCCTACAGTCCCTTTGGATTAAGAGAGCCTTACGGCTACATGAGAATAGGAGCATAGCTCGCCTGTTGGTGATGCAAGGACCCTAATCTCTAAGGGTAAGCCCTCACTACTCTAAACCTCAAATGGCAGCAGTGACTCCCGTGATGTGTCCGCTGTGGCCTATCTATGTTTGTATATGTTCTTTCTTTATCTTGTATTGTAGCGTTCGTAGTGGCATAATTTCGTGAGTTGTAAAACTTCTTTCTGACACAGACTATTGTTATTGTATTGTATAAGCTTGCTGCATTCTTAGGATTTGAATTTATTTTGTTGCTAGTGGTAGGCTTACGTGTGATCTGGGGTTTCAAACCTCAGGTCTTACGTGCATGTCACGTGCCTATTTCGAGTCATGACAAAGTTGGTATCAGAGCCTAGGTTACAAATTTACTGCCTAGGATGCTCTTTTGTTTGTCACTACGGACACATAGGAATCCACTTCTTTTTAAAGTAACTTTTTACATAATACATTCATATTCTCACGGGTGGTACTGACCATTCTTTTGCTTTCAATTTCAGCATGAATAGATGCGCTCGATTTCTTGCTTAACTTAACTAAGAGGGTCATGATGAAACCTCGGCTCAGGAAGAGACATCTGCCCTGGTCGCTTCAGCTAGAAGGCACGGTAGGCGCAGAATGGCCCAAAAACGAGAGGTTCTTGTCGAGGCACCAAAGGTGTCACAAGGAGTTCCTGGGGCACCTGCATTTGATATGCAGGCATTCCTAGCAAGGATAAAGGCTAACAATGCTATATTCGAGACTAGATGATGATAATGTAGCAGTAGTAGCAGCCAACTCCCCCAGTGGCAATCTCAAAAGAAAAGAGGTCGGATATGCAATTATCTATAGCATATGCAAGGTTTCGTCCGATAGAGTTTGACAGAACTAGACCTCGGGAGGCTATTGATTTTCTTGATGAGATGGAGATGCGAGGCAAGGGGCTGCATTGTTCTGATACATAGCTGGTGGGTCTGGTAGAGATGTCTTTGCAAGGGATGGCCAAGGATTAGTACGGAGATCATATCCTTCCATATTTGGGTGTAGTGACATGGTCGCAATTTAGAGAGAGATTTATGTACTACTTCCTCTGCTTTGCAACTCGTGAGATGCTCATATCAGAGTTTTTGAACTTACGATGTAGAGATAGTATAGTGGATGAGTACACCACGGACATTATTCGCTTGAGTCGTTATGCCTCAGAGATTGGTTCAGATGAGCTGAGGAAGAATAACTAGTATGTGTTAGGACTGGGACCTCTTTTCGTCAGCATGACTATGAGTTGTTGAGAGAAGTTCTCTACCTTAGTGGATATGGCCAAGCAGTTAGAGAGGATTCAGGTGGAGCACGGTACCTTGTCTACGGGAGAGTAGAGTAGGAGGCACTCCAGGATCCTCTAATTTTTAGCAACGATAACAACAGCAATCAAGCTTTTTACCAGGTTCAGCCAGAGTAGGAGTTCTCGACAAAGGGCTATTTGAGCTCATGACAAGGTGAGATCTGGCCGTAGACATAAGGGAGGATTCAGATTCACGCCTAGTGCAGGTAGTAGCAGTAGCGGGCAAAGTTCAGGGCGTTGTACTTCAGGCTCAGCTTCTTCCATTTGTCAGTAGTGTGGCATAGTGCATCAGGGTCCATGTCATATACCACTAGGAGCTTGCTACAAATATGGCCAGTATGGGCATTTGATCAGAGATTGCCCTATGATGGGATATCAGTAGTCCTCTTCTAGTGTGGCACAACCATAAGGGGGATCACAGTTTGGTGGTCAACAAGGGCGAGGATTTGGAGGGAGACAGTTGGGAGGTAGATCTGAAGGCCGTAGTCTTGGACAATCCTCTAGCTTTTAGCAGGTAGGTTGTAGTCAGACTAGGGCGTTCACTCTCACCCCTCAAGATGCATAGTTTTCCAATGCAGTGATATTAGGTATCATTCTCGTATGTGGATTAAAAGCTATGGTTTTGATAGATGCAGCAGCGACTCATTCTTTTATGTCACCCAACTTTGCTATGAGGTTAGAAATAACATTGGATAGGATGGATGAGTCTCTGTCAGTATCTACACCTTTGATTGATGCCATAGAGGTAAATTTGATCTACTCCTCATGTCCCGTGGAGATTATTGGTAGGAGATTAGTAGCGAATCTTATGGTATTGCCAGTTATGGATTTTGATGTAATATTGGGAACAGACTGGTTATCCTATCATTATGTTACCTTGGATTGTAAAGAGAAGGAAGTGATGTTTAAGATTCCAGGGGACGTAGAGGGCTTTAATCTCCAAAGCGTTCCGATAGTTTGGAAGTTTCTAGATGTATTTCTTGAGGAGTTACCAGGGTTACCCCCAGAACAAGAAATTGAATTTTGTATTGACGTATTACCTGGTATGACTTCAATTTCTATACCATACAAAATGGCACCTACATAATTAAAGGAATTAAATAAGCAGTTACAAGATCTGTTAGATAAGGGTTGTATCAGACCTAGCGCTTCGCCATGGGGTGCACCGGTACTATTTGTAAAGAAAAAGGACGGTTCTCTCCGATTGTTTATTGATTATCGACAGTTAAATAAGGTGACTATCTGCAACAAGTATCCACTACTTTGAATTAACGATTTGTTTGACTAAATTCAAGGTGATAATTACGTTTCTACGATTGATATAAGATCAGGATACCATCAGCTAAGGATCAGAGGAGATGGTGTATCAAAGACTGCCTTCAGGACTCAATACGACCATTATGAGCTTTTAGTAATGTCTTTTGACATCACAAATACTCCAGTAACTTTTATGGATATGATAAATAGAGTATTCAAGTCGTTCTTGGATAGGTTTATGATTATTTTTGTTGATAATATTTTGGTGTATTCGCGGACAGATAAGGAACATACCAAACACTTAAGATTGGTATTGTAGACACTTTGAGAACATCAACTGTATGCTAAGTTCTCAAAATGTGAATTCTGGCTTAAGAGTGTTGCATTCTTCAGACACGTGGTATCTTAAGGCAAAATACAAGTGGACCCGAAGAAGGTAGAGGCTATGATGAATTGAGAACAACCAAATACTGTGATAGAGGTACGGAGTTTTCTTACGTTAGCTAGTTACTATTGAAGATTTGTTCAAAATTTTTCTAAGATAGCAGTCCCGTTGACCTAATTGATGCAAAAGAATGTTTAATTTATTTGGTCCGATGCTTACGAGGAGAGTTTTCAAAAACTGAAGGAGTGTTTAACTTCAACTCCAATATTAGCTTTACCAACGAAAGTGGAGTATTTCAATTGTACTATGACGCTTCGAGAGTTGGCCTTGGATACGTATTGATGCAAAATGGTAAGGTGATTGCTTATGCTTCCAAGTAACTGAAGAAACACAAACAAAATTATCATTCGTATGATTTAGAGATGGCAGCAGTAATCTTTTCCTTAAAGATTTGGCGACATTACCTGTATGGTGAGACATGTGAGATTTTTATGGATCATAAGAGTCTAAAGTATATATTTCAGCAGAAAGATCTAAATCTAAGGTAAAGAAGGTGGATGGAATTATTAAAAGATTACAACTGTATGATCCAGTACAATCTAAGGAAGGCAAATGTCGTGGCAGATGCTTTAAATAGAAAATCTTCAGGTAGTTTGGTGCATATCGTAATAAAGAGAAGAACTTTGACCAAGGAATTACATGATTTGATGGATTGAGGTACTCAGTTTCAGATTTTAGATGCAAAAATATTACTGGCCAGCATCAGGGTGCGGTCAGTATTATTAAACAAGATTAGGATCGCCCAAGGTCAAGATCCTAAATTTCAATAACTTATTTATGATGTTAAGGAAGGACGACTTGTAGATTTTGAGATCGAAAAAGAACGCATCCTCAGAATGAATGAGAGATTGCGTGTTCCAAGTATAGAAAGCTTAAAGAGGAGATTCTAGATGAATCGGACTATACTGCATATAATGTGCATCCAAGTTCTACCAAAATGTACCATAATATTAGAGATACGTATTAGTAGGACAGTATGAAGAAAGATATGGCTGAATATGTTTCTAAATGCTCGAAGTGCCAACAAGTAAAAGCTGAGCATCAAAAGCCCTCAGTTAAGCTACAACCACAGTCAATTATTGAATGGAAATGGGAGAAGATCACGATGGATTTTATGGTTGGCCTACTTTATATAAGAACTCGATGTGATTCAATCTGGGTGATCGTAGATAGAATGACAAAATTTGTTAAGATATGCCTGATAATATATTTAGACTTTACACCAGGCCCATGATCGTCGATCCATCTAATTTCTTGTGATTGATCGATCGTAACAAGGGTTCGTGGAGATTTCTCTGATGCAGATAATCTTCCATCTACATCTTCTAGAAACCAAAATCAGTTCCATCAAATTTCTCAATTTGAATCTTCGCGCTTTCCATCTTTTCAAATTGTTGTCATACGAACCAAGCTTTGATACCAGTTGTTACGATCGATCAATCACAATAATCAAAGAACAAGTGCAAAAATAATAGACACACACAGATTTACGTGGTTCACTAATGTTTGGCTACGTCCACAGGCGGCTAGGGTTTTTATTTCATTGTGAATGTTTTTCAACATATTGTACACTAAGAGAATAAAATGTATTTATATGCTCAAGAACAAAAGCACCATGGTCTCGTTGCCAGTTGCAGCCCAGATCGTCGTCGATTGACAGAAAAAGAAGTTAAGGTTTTAATTTGTTTTTCTTCAATTCGTTCAAATCTGTTGAGAATTTGAGTATGTTGCTTTAGAGAAAGTTGTTCTACTCATCAAAAGCTTTCATTCGGTATAAAAATTGTTGAATTTTGAGACTAAAGATTTTCCAGTAACTAGAGGGAATATTCCAAATGTCGAAGGTATTGTTCCAGCAACCATTTTGGTCACTTTTGTGAAAAATTATTTTTCTAAAAATTCTAAAAATTATACTGATAATTTTTTCTAAAGAACCATATTGAGATCTTCAACGGTTCGCGAATTAAAAACTACGGAACGTTTAAGCGAGAATAGGAGAAATTTCCAAATTTCATAAATGGATTGTTTAGGCAATTCGGATGATACCTAATTTGTTATTTGAGCCCAATAACTCCTAATTAGCACTGGTTGAGATATTTTTCTTTCGGTTTACTAGGTATAGCAGAAGCGGGACCCCATCGAAAGGTTTGGACAAACGAGTTCAATTACCAAGTGATTCACACTGACTTACTATTACCGTAGTTGTACCAGCAAATGAATACTGCTCAATGCTGGTACATATGACAGCATGAAAAAATACATAACCACATTCATATGCATGCGTGTATATATATATATATATATATACTTATATATTTATATTACGAACGCATATATAAAGTAATGCGTACCTACTTTAGCATAAGCCTTTATATCGAATTAACCGAGTGGATGCATTGGGTTGGGTATTGCATATATGCATTGGTCATTGCATAATTGAATGTTTACTTGATAAATTGCATGCTTAATAATTTGATATGTATTGCTATGTTCGATTGTGGGAAAGAAAAGATTTGTAGGACGTGCCACCTAATGGGTATGTATCAAAACCAAATGCGCACTGGTTATGACTATTAGAGTTGTCTTGTTTATGATATTGAGATATGTTATGACCTGATCCTAGTTGATGCTTGGCTCCCGATCGAACCCTTATTTATGATGTTTATGACTTTGGACACTTTGAGTGAGGGCTAGTTTGTTGGTGATACTTGGCTCTCCGCAACTCCTTTGGATTAAGAGAGCCTTACAGGTATATGAGAATAGGAGCATGGTTGAACTGTTGGTGATGCAATGACCCTAATATTTAATAATATTTAAATATTTATTTCTATTTTATTTTATTTTATATTTAATAATATTTTAATATTTAATTTTTATCTTCTTATTTTAGTCTTTGTTTTTTTTCCCCTATGGATCTATAAAAAATAGCATCTCTACTAATTAGGGGTAAGGTTGCATACTTTTGAACATCTACAAATTCTACATCTTAGTAAACTTTAACTAGGATATTGTTGTTGTTATTTTTGTATTAATAACTACGTTTATATCACGATAAGTTACTTATTTCATTAAAATTTTATATTATATATAATAATAAGATGATAAATTTAATGTATTTTATTATATATTTTTTACTTTCACATATATGTCACATATATAGTAGGACTCACTTTTAAAAATATTTTAATATTTGATTATATTTTTATATATAATTAAAATTAATATATATTAATTAATTTAAACATTATTACTTAATCATAATAATCTTAAATTTAACTAAAAGATAAATCCTAAAATTCAAAATCAAAAACTATAATATTAAAATTAGGTTAATTTTGGTCTCTCATTAGTAAATTTTAGGGATGGCAATGGAGCAGCCCCATCAATTTTTAAAAAATAATTTTTAAAAATTAAAAGTGCAAAATAACATTTTTTTAATTAACCTAGGCTTAAGCCTATCCGAGGCTGAACTATTCTAAGCAAAACGATGTCATTCATCTTATAATAGTTGAGTATCGAGCCGACCTGATCTTGGGCCTAGCCCATGAGCCGCTCATTGAAAACACTTAAATATAGGACCATGGGCTAGCTATTACCATCCCTAGTATATTTATTAGTAATGCTCTGGCATGTCGTGGTATCTCCACTAATGTAACCAGCTCTCAACCCAAGTGAATCATTGTCCTTCACACTCGAGGAGGAAGACACCATCACTTTACCACCATTGAGAGAATGGCGAGTGTTTGTGCTTGTATTAGTCCCCAGAGTCCATCAAGATCTGACATTAGTGACTTGAGTACTATTGTGTATAAGCCTATTGATAGAACTATTATTGTGATGCCTCTCCATTACTCTTTAAAGGTGCAATCTTAAAGGTGTCATAGCTACTCTTTGGCTTTTGGAGCTTTAGGAGTTCGTTTAAGTTTAGACATTGAAAATCTTCCTCCGCTACCACCGACGACACCTCTGAAAATGGTTTCCATTTAGGCCATAACAAAACTTGCCCCTAATGTAACAAAATGATCATGAATCTAAAATGTTTTGCTATACATATGTTGAGAAACCAACAGTGATCAAATCACGGGAGTAATAATTTTTTTTACGATTTTTCATTAAGATCTTAATAATTGAATATCAAATATCTCATATTTAATCATTGAAATTTCTCAAACTTCACAATTAAGTCCAACTTAATTTAAATTTAAATTTCTCTTTTAAAATGCTCTTTATGTGTGACCAATTAGATTCTTAATATATTTGCAATGATTATAAATTATATTATAATTCATAATTAGAATTAGATAAATTAAAGCTTATTTTAACTTATCTTTAATTCTTCAATTGAATAATCTACAATCATAGATCAAGATTGACGTCTAGTAACATGTCGTGACCACTCCAATATTAGGAATGTCAATGTGGTTTGACTTAATCTATTTATGCATAGTTAAGTTATATAATTTAATCATTTCTTTATCTAATGTTCCTATTAAACAGAGTACAGGCATAATATCTACTATTTTGAATGCATTAATGTTCTTTTTTATTAGTTACTAATAGATTTATAATTGATATTTAAAAACATCTTTTTAAATGTCAATTCACTCTAGCTAGAGAATTTCTCTAAATCATTATTAATCAAGAACAATGGAACATTTTCTCTAATTACTTTAGAGTGACGAATCCTTTATTGACTTTCTCAACTATCTCTATATGGTTCACACTATATCTAAGTACTACCAACTAAGCTGCGCTAAGTAGAATGGATCATAAATAGCATCAAAACATGGTAATTCCTACATAAGCTATCTCAAGTCTAAGGATCGATTAGACAACTATCATAATGAAGAAATCTGCAATCACATAAAAATATTCCATTTAGGATCCTCATAATTGAGTCATTTTGGTGAACTTATTCTCTAATAAGCTTCCACATGTTTATTTAAGTATCTCCATACTTTAATTTATGAGATCAATTACCTTTTTTATAAAAAAGAAACATATTGTGTGCTAGTTTTATTGTTTCATCAATATTCCATCTTGATGAAACTACAAATAGAAATAGTTTAAGAATAATACATAAATAAAAATTAAATCTCATAATTATGATCTCATCATAATTTCAATTGCACAATAATTATTTTAGAGATTTTATCTTTTAGTATTAAAACATCAAATGTAATTAACAAAATATAATAAGATAAATATTGTCTTTATTAATTAAAATAATAGTGTCATATATAAAACTGCAACCAACGGATTGGCTACAAGGACATAAACTAACAATCTCCTATTTACACTAAAGCCAATCGTCTATGTATTTCATACCATATCTATTCATATATTGATTATGTCTCCTATGAGATCATGGCTTAGTGAGAGACCTATAAGATTCTCTTTAGTAGAAACTCACTCTAAATTTGAGATTACTACTACTAGTTTATATCTCATATGGTGCCTTGTTAAAAGATTTGGATGGAACTCTATTTAAAAGGTAAGTAGCAGTTTTAAGGACATATTCCTTAAGGCGATAGGAAAGACTGTATGACTCATCATGGAACGTTCTATATCTAATAGACAATTTCTCGTCTGAGACACTTCATTATGTTGTGGAGTTCTCAGAGGAGTACATTGTAAGAGAATCTCATTCTCTTTAAGTAATCGAGAAACATGTGGTCTAAGTGTTCACCACATCGATCAAATCTAAATGTTTTTAATACTTTTAGTAGTTTGCTTCTAAACCTCAATTCTAAATTCTTTGAACTTTTTAAATAATTTAGACTTTTGTTTCATTAAGTACACATACCCATATCTAGAATGATCATCTATGAAAGTAATTAAATATAAGAATCCATCTTTAGCACAAGTAGATATAGCGCCACATACATTTGAATGTATAAACTCTAGCAACAAACACATTCTCCTTTTCCATTAAAGGGTAGTTTGGACATCTTTTACAATAAATAGGATTCACAATTTTAATATAATTCATAATCAAAAGGATCCAAATATCCTTCTTTATATAAATTTGTGATTCTAGTTTCATTAATAAGATTTAACCTATAATGTTATAAACAAGATAGATTTTGGTCACTTAATTTTCTTTTCTTGCTATTTATCTTAATGATTGACATTTCAAGATCTAATTAATACAAAACCATTTGTAAGTAATTAACATCTATAATAAATATCATCTTTATAAAAGGAACAACTTTTGTTCTTAATAATAAAGACAAATTCATCCAAATCTAAATGAGAATTGAAAATGATGTTTCTAATAACAACTATAACATAAAGATAGTTATCTAGTTTTAGTTTAAGGGTAGAAGGCAAAGCTATATTGCATGTTCCAAAAGATAACCCAAAAACTCTTACTCCTTTGCCAACTTTTAGATCCACTTCTCCTTTTCTTAGCAATCTATTTCTTGTTCATATTTGCATGTTATTAAAAATAAAAAAACCATATCCAGTATTTAATACCTAAGAACGTGGAGCAGAAGTGGAAAGATTGATCTCAATCATTAATATACTTAAAAAAGTAGCTTCCTTAAGCTTCTTATCTTTTAGGGTAGCAAGATAAGCTATGCAATTCATCTTCCAATGTCTATCAATTCCATAGTGAAAACATGCGCCCTTGCTATTACTCTTCTTCTTGACATCCTTCAATCTCATGTTATTATTCTTCTTAAAGCCCTTTTTCTTGCTCTTAAAAGAATCCACAATAAGAGCATAACTGGGTTCTTTTTTAAGGCACCTTTTTATATACTTCAGCATACTCAAGAATTCCGACAATGACACATCTTTTGCCTTATATGGAAGTTCATAAAGAACTGTGAAAAGCTCAAATTAAGAGACAGTAACACCATATCAATGCTTAACTCATGGTTTATGACAAAACCTAACTGGTCTAATTTTTCATTATAAACATTCATCTTCAAAACATGTAGCTGCACTGAAGATCCTTCTATAATCTTTCCCTGAAATAATGCTTTAGAGAATTGATATCTCTCTACCTTGCTTTGTGCAGTAAATAACTCCTTTATATGTATAATTATAGTAGGAGCATCCACATTCTCATGTTGCATGTGAAGTTTTAGAGACATACTAGTTAACATCACACATGTAGCTTATTCAATTTTATCAGTATAACACTAATATTTCTACCGAACCTCATCAGTCGCATCCTAACTAGGCTCTAGTTGAACAGTAATATGAAGAACATATAATTTTTTTTTATCTAAGAACAATTCTCAAGTTGTAAAACTAGAATAAGAAATTGGGTCTAGTTAGCTTGCTAGTATCCATGATGCTCCTCAACAACATATTGGTACTCATCTTTTTCTGACAACCAAAAGATATAAAAGAGCAAGTATTAGTTTAAGCCATAAATTCAAATAAAATAAAAATTTAATAAATATTAGATTACTCTCACTATTTTATTTAAAATAATAGCCCTTACCATTAAATAAAAATTATCAAAAATTTTCCTAATAGGCTAGGATCTTATTCAAAACAAGTTAATCTTAAGTCACTCAACAAACCAACTCAATTTGAATTAGGTAAATATCAATAACATTCTATATGACTCATAAATCCACTGGGTACTCTTTGCCAAAATATATCATATATATTATTCTTAACCGTGCCTCTAAATTCATATGAGTATGAGTTTGCTCATCCAAATCATAAAAATTTAGTTAAATAGGACCTAGTAATTTAAGATAAAAAATATTCAAGTTAAAGGCACCTTGATTTGCTCAACAAATCTTACAATATATTAAGAATCTAATTATTATACATATATATTTCGGAAACATTGCAAATTATTAATTGTTGAAAGATTCTTGAATTGTCAAAAAATCAGTATTTACTTTTTGTCGTGTATATGGTATCTCTTTTACTTAATTTTTCTGATATTATTATAACTAAATGTTGATTTATATACCCACTGAAAATAAATTCCATATAACATCGAGTGTTTTTAAAATTGTTCAAATAAATAACGTTTTAATACCATTTATCCTCCATGAGCTGACATTAAGAACAATACTCTACATGAAGGGAACCATTCCAATCCAATCTTAGATATTCAACATGCAAAGATAGTAATGAATTGTCAATAAAAATTTGGAAAATCTTCTAATTAAGCAACTCCATCAGAACTACTTCCTGTCGCCACCTTAATTGTTTGAGCCAGCTTGATATTTCATCGTGGGTTCACGAACATGCTTTGACAGTAGCTGCTTTACTGCCCATCTCCTCCTTCGAAACAGCATTATGTCAATTGTCCACTTGGTGAGGAAAAAACAAGCGGGAATGAAGACTAAACCAAGCAAAAGAGATGACAACTGGTTTGGCGAGAC
>JAOTAY010000191.1:17632210-17643322 GCA_025629805.1 Erythroxylum baracoense
CTAACTCCTTAAGCTAACTCAATTCTAACATTCCCATATTAATTCTAACTTAATTCTAATCTTTCCATCTAATTCTAATCTCTATTCATGCTTACTAAATTTAATGACCCAATTCTAAGATAAATAAATAAACAAACAAATCGTAATTAAATAATTAAACAAATAAATCGATAATAATTGAAAAAATTTTGGGTCCAACATCAACTTTATGTCAAGTTCTCAAAATGTGAATTCTGTTTTGGGAGTGCTGCATTCTTAAGACACATGATATCTCAAGGCGGAATACAAGTGGACCCGAAGAAGGTAGAAGCTATGATGAATTGGGAACAACCCAGGACTATGACAGAGGTACGAAGTTTTCTCGAGTTAGCAGGTTACTATCGAAGATTTGTTCAAATTTTTTCTAAGCAGTCCTAGTGACCTGATTGACGTAAAAGAATGTCCAACTTATTTGGTCCAATGCTTGCTAAGAGAGTTTTCAAAAACTGAAGGAGTATTTAACTTCAGCTCCAATATTAGCTTTACCAACGGAAGGAGGAGGATTTCAATTCTACTGTGACGCTTCGAGAGTCGGTCTTGGATGTTTATTGATGCAAAATGGTAGGGTGTTGCTTATGCTTCTAGGCAATTGAAGAAACACGAACAAAATTATCCTACACATGATTTAGAGATGGCAGCAATAATCTTTGCTTTAAAGGTTTGGTGACATTCCCCATATGGTAAGAAATATATGACCGACAGGTTTTAATGCTAGTCAAAATAAAATAACTAGACTACTACTATAGTAGTGGTGAGTCTAGGTCAATCCCATAGGGAGTGATCGGTTAGCCTATAAAATGAAATTAATTGATGTTTAGGTAATGGAGGTTTTGGATTTAATAAGAAAATAAAATAAAATAAACCTAATGAAAACAAATTAAAGAAAACATGCAAAAAATGATAAATTAGGGAATCCAGTAGGGATCTGGTTCTTTGGTTCTATCTCGGTCTAAACCCTAATTAAGCATAATTCATTGATTTGTTTTTCTTTTATCTCTCTTAGCAATTATCAGTCATAGATTAACAATAAGCTCTATTAATCCTAATTTTTCCTTAAATCCTAGTTAATTACGAAGAGCTCATTAATTAATCCTAGTATTGAACAACCCAGAATAAGCTTTCTAAGTTTATCTAGACAATCTCCTTACGAATCAAAAAAACATACCAATCTAGGCAATAATCACACAAGCTCAGATTATTTAACCTATGTTATGTTATCTTTAATGATTCGAAACTGTAAGTTGCTACACATGAATCGGGAATACAATGATTACATATTGCATTCGATTATAACAATGAGTTTGCATGAAAAACGATTCAATAGAGCATTAAAATCATCATCATTCAAATACCCAATCCACCCAAGATAATATAATCAATTCCTAAAGAGAGAAAGAAACAACAAAACAATTAAAAAAATACTTAACCCAAGTCATAGACATCAATATCACCTCCGAACCAATGTCAGGATCTTAACCTTCTATAAGTCTATCCTAAGAAAAATGCTTCGGCCCTGTAAAAATATCCCCAACTGAAACCCCTAATAGCCTCCTTTCATTGCCGCAACCTTCTCTACTCACTATTCACCACATTATTCACAGATGGGATAATTTAAGATTAATATTCACTCTTCTCTGGTCACTTTGTTCTGCCACCACTATTCTTCTCTTCTCACGCTACTCTCCTCTCTCACTGTGCTTGATGTGATGAATTAAGTTGAGGGTTTTTGGTCTACCCTACTATTTGTTCTTAAAACCTTTGATGTGTGTTAAACGCAGACGTTGTCTGTGTTTTATGCAGATGAACTACTTTTTGATCTCCTGCCTTGTCCTCTGCACTGCGTTTTCTTAATCTTTCACTGTCGTTTTGTTCATTTCCTGCTCCTTAATGTACTGTCATTTCACTCTTTACTTGCTGTTGATTTTTCTTTTCATTTTTCCAACAAGCATTCTTCTTCTCTGTATTTTGATTTTTTTTCTTCTTGTCTTTTAATTTTCTTCTTCTTGCTTTTAATTTTCTTCTTCTTGCTTCATGAAGAGAAGCGAAAATTAATCTTCGAAAAACAACCCAAATGTAGTGCTTTTGACTTACTTTAATTTCTTTACTTCCAAATTGAACATAAAATCATATATGAATTAAAGTGAGTATCTTAAGCATTTTCGTATAATTAATCGCTAAGTGTAAATGATTAAATGTATCAATAATTAAACACATATCAATATGAGATTTTTACGGATCACAAGAGTTTAAAGTATATATTTCGGCAGAAAGATCTAAATATGAGGTAAAGAAGGTGGATGAAATTACTAAAAGATTACGACTATACGATCCAGTATCATCCAGGGAAGGCAAATGTCGTGGCAGATGTTTTAAGTCAGAAATCCTCAGGTAGTTTGGTGCATATCATAATAGAGAGGAGAGCTTTAACCAAGTAGTTCCATGATTTGATGGATCGAGGTACTCAGTTTTAGATTTCATATGCAGGAATATTACTGGCTAGCATCAGGGTGCAGTCAGTATTATTGGACAGGATTAGGATCGCCCAAGGTGAAGATCCTAAATTTCAACAACTTATTTATGATGTTTAAGAAGGACGACGTGTAGATTTTAAAATCGATAAAGAAGCATCCTCAGAATGAATGAGAGACTGTGTGTTCCAGGTATAGAAAACTTGAAAGAGAAGATTCTACAGGAAACTCACTATACTGCATACAATGTGCATCTAGGTTCCACCAAAATGAACCATAATATTAGTTATATGTATTGGTGGGACGGTATGAAGAAAGATGTGGCTGAATATGTTTCTAAATGCTTGACGTGTCTACAAGTAAAAGTTAAGCATCAGAAGCCCTCAAGTAAGCTACAACCACTACCAATTCCTGAATGGAAGTGGAAGAGAATCACGATGGATTTCGTAGTTGGCCTACCTTATACAAGAACTCAATGTGATTTAATATGAGTGATTGTAGATAGACTAACAAAATCAACACGTTTTCTACCCATGAAGACTACTTATTCAGTGTCCAAGCTCACTCAAGTTTATAATAATTAGATAGTGTGCCTCCATGGAATACCTATATTGATAGTTTCAGACTGGGGACCGCAGTTCACATCTCAATTTTGGAAAAACATTACAGGAGGTGTTGGGCACTAGATTGGATTTTAGTACGACATTTTATCCTCAGACTGATGGACAGTTTGAAATGACAATTCAGACCTTAGAGGATATGTTAAGGATGTGTGTGATAGATTTTGGTGGTAGTTGGGATTGGCACTTGCCTTTGATTGAGTTAACTTACAATAATAGCTACCACAGTAGTATTAGGATGGCACCATTGTATGGACAAAAATGCAGGTCACTGATGTGTTGGGAGGAGGTAGGCGAGAGGCAGTTAGAGGGCCTAGAATTAATCAAGATCACGTCAGAGAAGATCCCATTAATCAAGCAAAGGCTAGAGACGACTGTCAATAGACAGAAGAGTTACGCTGATCGGAAGCGTAAGGAAGTGGAGTTGCAAGTCAGAGATTTCGTATTCCTTGAAGTATCTCCAATGAAGGGTACGATGAGGTTTGGAAAGAGAAGAATATTATCTCCAAGGTATATTGGACCTTACAAGGTAACTAACAGGGTTAGAAATGTGGCATACCGGTTGGCATTACCTTCGGACATGGCCCAAGTCCATCCATTATTCCATATTTCTATACTTCACAAGTACATTCCTGACCCTTCCCATGTACTCCAACCATAGAGCGAAGAAGTGAGAGAGAATTTAACCTACGAAAAGGAGTCAGTGGCTATCGTGGATTCGCAGGTGCAATAGCTTCGATCAAAACAAATTCCCATGCTTAAGGTGACGTGGAGGAGTGGTCACGTTGAAAAAGCTACCTAGAAAACAGAGCAAGAGATAAGAGCATTGTATCTATACTTGTTTCCTTAATAAACCTTATTATAAAATTCGAACACAAATTTTTTGCAAGGAGGAGAGAATGTAACATCTCGTGTGCTATATATATAAGAGACTTCTTCTTCTTTTTTCCATTTTTCATAATTTCATTTTAACCCCTCCCAAAAGTTACTATCCATGATTCCCTCTCTCTAACCATTCTTCACCATCGATGACTTAAACTAGCTAGTGTTATATACCAATCTCTTCCTCTCGACGAGCCCGTCACAATCATACCCATTTCAGCCACCATCGTTACCGGAATCGTTGCAAAAATTGAGGAGAAAAATCGACAAAAAATGTCAATCATCAATCCGTCACTTTCGATGGTTGTTGCTGGTCACCACCAACATCATTCGACTCGTCTCGATGTCAGGAATAAAAGCCCCATGGTCTCGTCGCCAGTCGCCCCTGGATCGCCGTCAATTGACGGAAAAAGAGATTATGGTTTTGTTTTGTTTTGTTTTTCTTCAATTCATTTAATTCTATTGAGAATATGAGTATGTTGCTTTGGAGAAAGTTGTTCTACTCATCAAGAGCTTTCATTTGGTATAAAAATCGTTGAATTCTAAGACTGAAGATTTTTTGATGATTAGAGGGAATATTCCGATAACTAGAGGAATATTCTAGTCACTGGAGGTATTGCTCCAGCCACCATTTTGATCACTTTTGTGAAAAAATTTTAAAAATGCTAAAAATTATACTGACCATTTTTCTCAACGGTTTGTGAATTAAAAAATCACGAAACGTTTAGACGATAATAGGAGAAATTTCTGAATTTCATAAATGGACTGCTTAGGTAATTCGGATGATACCTAAATTGTTATTCGAGTCCAATAACACCTAATTAGCACTGATTGAGATATTTTCTTTCGATTTATTAGGTATAGCAGGAGCGGGACCCTATCGGAAGATTCGGACAGACGAGTTCAGTTACCAAGTAAGTTCATATTGACCTACTGTTACTGTAGTTGTACCAGCAAATGAATATTGTTCAATGTGGATATAGATGACAATATATATACTATTGATACTTATATATTTATATAGCAAACGAGTGTATACAATAATGTGTACTTGCTTTAGTATAATCCTTTATATCGAATTAACTAAGTGGATACGTTGGGTTGGGTGTTGCATACATGCATTGGTTATTGCATGACTAAATGTTTACTTGATAAATTGCATGCTTAATAATTTGATATGTATTTCTATATCCGATTGTGCGGAAGAAAATATCTGTAGGACGTGCCACCTGATGGGTATACATCAGGATCAGATGGACACTGGTTATGATTATGAGAGTTGTTTATCATATTAAACTATGTTATGGACCGACCCTGGTTGATGCTTAGCTCCCGATCGAAACCTTATTTGTAATGCTTATGAATTTGGACGCTTTGAGCAAGGATTGGTCTGTTGGTGATGCTTGACTCCCCGCAATCCCTTTGGATTAAGAGAGCCTTACGGCTACATGAGTATAGGAGCATGGCTGGGGAGTTGGTGATGTATAGCTCCCCGTAGCCATTCAAGGTTTTGAGTTGTGAGGGCTTACCCTTGAAGATTAGGGTCCTACAGATATTTTCCCCCACAATTTATTTGTATTGTTGATGTGATTAGATGTATTTTGATATTCATGTATGACTGTGCGCATAGCATTGGGTATCATAGGACAATATAAGCTTACTCAGCGAGGTCTGACTCCCCTCAACTTTATTTTTCTGGTCAGCTACCACCAGCTTCCCAGCAATGACTCCCGTGACGTGTCCACTGCGACTTACCTACGTTTGTGTATATTCTTTCTTTATTTTCATTATCTTGTATTGTCGCGTCCGTAGTGACATGATTTCATGAGTTGTAAAACTTCTTTCTGACGCACACTATTATTATTATATTGTATGAACTTGCTACGTTCTTGGGTTTTGAATTTATTTTGTCGTTAGTGGTAGGCTTACGTGTGATCTAGGGTTTCGAACCTCAGTCCCATGTGCTAGTCACACACCCTTTTCGGGTTGTGACAAAGTAATTGTGAGATCCCACATCGGCTGGAGAGGAGAATGAAGTACGCCTTATAAGAGTACGGATATCTCTTCCTTACAGATGCGTTTTTTGTGGTGCGGGAAGAGCAAAACTAGGAGGACCTTAACCCGATGGGCAACCCAAAGTGGACAATATCTATGGACGGATAGTCAGATAGGCACATTAACTTCGTGTCTTGTTAAGCCGAGACTTACATGTCAAGCCTAATTAAATCTTTTATTTGGAAGACAAGAACTTGTCACTATTATTATTATTGTTATTTCATTAACAATAAAAAAGTAAATTTATATAATAAAAAAATTTAAAGAACACAATTAGAATTAACACAACATTGACATCATTTTCATTTGTGTGAAGAACAAATAAATATTAAACCAATAAGAAGGGCAACTATCTGAATCCTCAATTAAAACAATTGCTTAGATGAAGTTGAACATCAACGCCATAATAGTTTACTGACTGCATAAGATGAATGGTATATGGGGTAGTTTAAGATTAAATCAGAAGTTCTAATTAAAAATGTAAAAAAAAAGTAAGTCAAACAAATGTACACATCAGTCATAGAGGAAACTACCAAGCAACCAAACATACTTTGTTGAAGGGGTAGTTCTAGCTCGCATTTAATTTTTTATAGTCATTCTTTACGTGGAGAAAACATAATCAATCATCATGAACGACTAAGAAAATGCAATACAACTAAAACCTCAATCTCTGTCATCTATAAAATCATTAGTAAACAAATATTTTAGATAGTAAATCAAAAAATATATAGAATTCCCTTTTTTAAAGATCTTTTTGCTTACTATTCTCTTTCTTAATATAGTTGTATGAATGAAAAATTATTAGAAACAAAACTATAGATTAATTTAAATTTTACTATTAAGTTTGGTTGGATGTTTTAACTTTTTTTTACAACTTAAATATATCCCATAAAATTTTTGAAATTTCATTTTAAACTTGATCCTAATTTATGGATTTATTTTTAAAATTCACTCTCATTATCTTTTAAGTTTAATCTATATATGGAGTTAAATTAACTATGTCAACATAAGTACAAGTCTAATTGCAACATGTTAAATATATTATCCTTAATTAGTTCTTTACTTCTAAGGGCCTGATTGCTTCCCTTTCTTTTAGGTTTTTTGTTGTGGTTTTTGTAAATTAAGAAACGACCCTTAATAATCGTGTTTGGTTAAACACGTTTATATATTTTGTTTTTAAAAATAAAAAAACGACAATTATTTTACGAAAACGTAAAAATAACATTTTCGTGATTTATGAAAACATGTTTTCATTTTTTTTGAAATAGTTTTTTCACAGAAACAAATTATATTCAAGTTTTTATATTTAGTTTTTATATTACAAATTTCATTCAAACAAGTTTTTTTTAAAAATAAAAAAAACTAAAAAAATAGAAAATTAGAACTAAAAACTACAACAAAAAAATAAAAGTGAAACCAAACGACCCATAAGTGAATAAGTAGAAACGTAAATTTTTAATTATTAATAACACTTTGTATTCTATCATTCAGACGTTGCACTTCAAGTGCATAAACTCTGATGGTTGGGGTCCATGATAAATGTTTTACGGCAGAAATGGTAAAAGACAAGGAAAAGGTTTAATACATAAAGTCACTGTTCCTCTTGGAGATGTTTACTTTTGTTGCAGGATATATACACAGGTTAAATGCCACACAGGTTAAAGCATATAGCTAAAGGGAGACTACTATGTGTGATAATAATTGAGAGGAGCATTATTAGAAGATGCAGGCTTTAATGGAGCAAACTTTCATGGAAGCCATAAAAAGCAACCCATAAGATATGGGTAAATATTACATAACTTCTGTTACAATGTTTTTTGGTTTTTCCTTGCTAGTAGTTCACAGCTGAAGCTGAGATGTTAGAGATAAGAAAAGAAAAAGAGAGAATGAAAGAATCTTATCAGACATCTAGGATATCTTAATGATAAATAATTTTTAAAAAATAAGAAAGTTGGAAAGAAGAGCCACAACAGATCAGATAATAATGTTGTTCTGCAGCAGCTACCATCCCTCTCCCCCTCCACTTATTTGTGTTATTGCCAACTAAGTGCCTCTTCTTAACCAACCTTTTTAAAGCTTTCTCCTGCTGTCCCAACTGTACCTATTCAACAGCCAAGCAAACTGTCTATGTAATATCAGTTTATAATTCTAAATAAATGAACTGACTACGACCAATTGATAGAAAAACAATGTTTCAGTAAATAACTTGAGGCAGAAAATCCAAGGTAGTAATGACAACGAGAAACAATAGAACAACAGTCATTTCATTTCTGTTGTTGGAAGTTTGAAATACCCAACTGGCATCAAAGAAAGAGCGTAAATAAGATTGTGTGATGCACTTGAGCAACAAGCATTTGCTTCTATTCCACGTGGGCGGTGGACCTAAACTCGATCACGAAGTCACATGACACAATGATTGTTTGTTCTCACTTTGACCAGATTGTGCACGTTACCATGTGGACTTACAACACACAAGCTATACTCATATAATGTACGTGTGTTACGAAGAGCTCAAGCACCTGAATTGGGAGCCATTGATGAAGGTTTGGACATGGTCGGTGGGACAGTTGGTACATAACCCGCTGTTGTTGTTGATGATGGGAAGATGTGGGCAGGTAGGCCCATTGTCTGTGATTGATGGAAGTGATAAACTGGGTACATTGGCATCAATGTGTTGGCACCCACAATGTGTTGCCCTGGATACACCCGAGAGAATTGCCCGTTCATGTAGGACCCCCCAGTATAACTTAGCTTCTGTCGACCACCACGTATCAACTTTACATCAATTCTATTTCATGTTCTTCTTAACAAGCTAATTAGCAAGTCTTAATCATTTCTTTTTGAATAACTAAGATAGAAAGAAAATTTAAGATCATTCAATAATCTAGCTTAACTGAAGGACCCAATGAATCTTATTTAGATTGTATCGTACAACAACTTACATGGTTGTAACTAACGTCAGTGGCAATGTAGGCCGGAGAGTACCTAAACGAAACAAAACAATCAACCTCTTCCTGTTTTAGATCAAAGGGGGAATGAATCGATAATCCAAGAGATAGAGGGATACCCATAAACAGGAACAGCCTGATGGTGCTGGTGGTGAAATGGCTGCGCCGACGATCCCACCGGATAGTACCACTGCACATGATTGGCCGGGGCTTGTAAAGTCGACCTTGGTCCGACGGTTGATGCTTCATGAACCAAACCACATTTACTTTAGACCACAGTATTCCCATTAACGAATATCATATCTAAAGAACAAGAACTACTATTTTCCACCGGAGATGATTCTCATAACTGACCAGCACACAAAAGTTCAAAAAGTAATCAATATGAAGTTTCAGGCATGATCACTTCCCCGATTAAGATTTCAGATTACATTAAAGTTGACCTTACCCATCTTACAAAGAGATGCTCCTTTTATATCGAGTTTCCTTTATTGCAAAGATACGTAAACAGCTGTGCAAATGATGTGATATGCTTACTTGTAAGAGAAAGAGATTCTCGATCTACGTACTTGTAGTGCATTGTAGGGTTGCATAATATTGTATAAAAATGGAAACGTATTAAAAATGGTGCTATTAGATCTTAGAACAAAGATGGTATATACTAGATTACCTTGTTGAGGAGGAGGAGGAGGAGTAGTGGCGGTCACAGACTTCGGCCGGCGTGCACCGAGTGACGCCAGATTGCAGTTGGCTCGACGGCCGTTGATGATCGGCGTCGCATCTTCGCAAGCCTTCTTAGCTGCTTCAACATCTTTAAACGTCACCTATTCCATAAAAAACATAATCAAACGAAGAAAAGATTTATATGTAGTGAGAAGGCATATATAGACATAGGGAAGAGACTTACAAAGCCATAACCTTTGGATCTGCCGGTGACTTTATCGGAGATAATGACAGCCTCCAAGATCTCACCGTACTTCTCGAAATGCTCTCTCATGGCCTCCTTGGGGGTCTCCCATGCTAATCCTCCAACAAACACTTTCGTTAGTGTTGTGTCCCCGAATTGCCCAATATTGCTGTTCATCGTCGTATATATATATAGATATATATGTATGTATATGCGGTCGGGTACAGTAACTGTTTTGAGCTAAAAGAAGGTGGCCGGAGCTTGTGATGTGGTTTTGAAATGGGAGTGAATTGAACAGAGAGAGAGAGAAGAGGAAGCGAAGAGAATATAAGAGGAGAGAAAAGGTACAGCACAAGGTGATGACTGAAAAAAAAAAAAGAAGAGACAGACATTACAGGTGGACTTTCTTATATATTATCAAGGGACCTCAAAAAACACAACAAATAGAAATAGTAGTACCGTACACGCTCCAATTAAGCGCGTAGATGGCAGCGCTTCTTTGATTTGTTACGAAAAAGAAAAGTAACCAGCACCTTTCATTATTTATTTATTTAATTATAATTATAATTAAGAAAATTAAAACAATATGCTCATATGTATCAATCATTTAATATTTGATAGATATAAAGTCATAAATATTCACAATTGCTTCAATTTGGTATATTATATCTGAATCTGATAGTTAATGTATCGATTTTTACTAATTTCGTTAATTGTGTTTAGCGGAACCATACTATTCTAGGCACCCAATAAGCCATATTTATGGCCACATTTACTAATTTGATATTAGGATATAGCAATTTATGAGTATATCATATCCAGCATTATAAACTATAATCGTATTGATGCCCTTTGATTCAAACCCTAAACGTTTAGGTTTTTAATATATGAAACATGGGAATAATCTATTGATATCCAAGAAAGTATATTCACTGCCCTAAATCGATGTTTCCAAATCCAATGAGGTATTAGCTATTCCTTAATTCCAAACGTAGCTTCTCGGATCATAGTTCCTCTCCGTCTGCTTGTAGGCTTACAGTAATGAGTATTTGACGATGCTCCAAAATGAAGAGCCGTTTATGTGTCTATATATATTTATATATATATATATATATATGGTTCAGCCGGATTCTGATGAGGCTGTACGCTACCGTTTGGATCCATGGAGACAATTGCTGAACACGAGAATTCTG
>JAOTAY010000191.1:17643422-17655820 GCA_025629805.1 Erythroxylum baracoense
TCTTTGAAGATTGGATCGATCGGCCTGTGGGTCACTGTGACTGGGCTCGGGCCCAACACGACCGACCCGACCAATATATATGGTAAAAACAAATCGTATCCTGCCCCAAAAGAGAGATGATTCTTGGATGACAAACAATAGTATTGAAAAATCTCTACGGATTTATTTTCTACATCATTTATGTCCTTTCTAGTTTCAGTTTGTAGTATCAATCATTTGCTCTTTTCTTGTTTACTATTCAACAAATTTATTTCAAAATTGGTAAGAATTCTAATTACTTTTTCCAACGACAAGTCATTAATGTCATGAGCCTCTTCGATTACTACAATTTTCGGAATAAATTTTGGAGGTAGTGATCTTAGCATCTTCTTTACTAATTTCATATTAGAGTATTTCTTCTCAAGTTGATGTCCTTGATTTGTTATATCGCACAATCTCTCATGAAAATCTCCAATTGTCTTATTGTCATTCATCTTCAGTTCTTCTAACCTCACAGCTAACATTTGAAGTTTTGAGGCTATCATAGATTTTGATTCCTCATGTATAATCTGCAAAGTATCCCACACTTATTTATCTGATTCATAGGCTGATATCATTAAGAAACAACCTTCATCTACAGCACTAAAGATGACATGTATGACTTGAGAATTTCCAAGTACTCTCTCTTCTTCAACTCTTGTTCATTCATATGAGTTTTTTAGCACTACTTCTCCCTTGTCATCAGTCATCACTGGATATATCCAGCCATGTAGCACTGAATTCCATGTCTTTGTTCCTTGTGCTTGAATAAAAACTCTCATACATGATTTCCATGCAAGATAATTAGAACCATCCAACAACGATGACCTTATAATTGATGTCCCTTCTCTTATAGCTATAATTGTGAAACAAGGATCTGCACTAACTTGATATACCAAGTTTTGATTCGGTGACCTGCTCTGATACCAATTGAAAAATCCGAAAAAATGTAGTACTTTCGCAAAATCTTCGATTTACCAAGTCGTTTCTAGCACAATCAAAAACCATAAGAATTAAATGCAAAAAATAAATCAACATCAATATTTGTTAACGTAGTTCGACACACCTTGCCTACGTCTACAAAGCTCTCATCCAACTTAATTCTTTCGCTAACCACAATAGTTTTATACAAGACTTTACTGAACCGACATCACTCAACCCTTGACACTATCCATCGTCCTCACAACCTGTTAAAGAATTTCACTCCCAATAGTACGACCGTCTCGTACTAACCTTAACAGAGGATTTTCTCAAACAATGCTTAATGATAACGAAACAAAATAAACAACTCAAGTGATTTAACAAAATTCAACATAAACAAAAACACTTGAGAAAGAAAACAATTTCCCTAACAGTGCAGCTTCGTCAACGAAAGATTAGGAAGTTGTCGACCAAGAAATCTGCTGTAAACTTCTAATATTGTTACTGAAGCATCCCAAACACAGCAACAGAAAAATCACCAATAAAAACAAATGTTTCTTCACCGAAACATTGCACACAATGAAGTTATAACCACATGAAAACTTATAAAGTTTTCACACAAAAATCCAGCAACAACGACTGTTCATAATGGTCACACCGAACCCTAGAAAATGCAACGAAAATATAAAGAAACACAGCTACACAATGGAATAATTTTCTGCACATTTTCCACCAAAAACAACACACATTCAGTCCAGAAAATCACATTAAACACAACTGCAAATCTGGATAGAATCACCAAAAAATCAACTACCAGATATCACTCAAAATCTCCAAAAACCTAGCTGCACACACGCTAAAACTTCAGCATGTTTTTCCTCTAAAAGAAAAGATTATATAGCTATCTAAAGATCCACGTTATGCATATGAAACATAGTAACAAAGATTGCTCAAAATCACCAAAACTGGAGCTGCCAAAATCATCACCATCAACGATTACACAACCTACTATTATCGTTAAAGAGAGATGAAGAATACCCAGCCATAGGTCACACACAAAGACTAACTCTGCAGCCTCACACAATCAGCCCAAGATGCGTTGTATTCCTAAAACAAGTACAACTGAAAATACTCAATAATCACGACAGAACCAAGGAAGACTTCGGCCAAAGACACATCAACCCAGTCACGTGATTAACCTAAAATTGCAGCTTTAACAATTTAGCCTCACAAAAACACAAATTCATTTCAAGAAAATCAGCTGCTTGAATTTTCCTTAATTTCAGTCAACAACTAAATAAAATGCAAGCCATCAATGATTTTTTCGCTCACTAAAGTCACGCAAGACCCAAACCCAACACAGCAGCAATCATCACAAAGATCGTGCAACCAACTAAGACAGAAAAAGGAGGAGTCCTATACACAATCTCCAAGTCACGCACGAATTTTACCATATCTATACATCCACCAACATAATTCACACAAGAGTTCATTTGTAGATAGAGTTCTAACTCTATTCAAATTTTTAACATAGCAAATTTTATTTTATCCCATTTTGATTTGAATTTTAAACTCATCAACATTATCTTAGATGTCTAATTATTGAAAAATGTCAAAACCAAATAATAAAATATTTACCATATACCTTAACAAGTATAACAAAAAATTATTTTATTTTTGGTTGAAGTGGGATGGATGTTGCTTAGCTTATGCAATGAATGTGTCTCGTGTTGAATAATACAGTGAGTGTGACTATTTTATTTGTAACAGAAAACTCAAAGAGAATTGGGAAGGAAGTGGGCGTTGTTCCTAAGAATCAAGGAATGCGTGTCAACAAAATAATTAATGAGAGTTGAAGAACGAAATTATAATATCTTTTTAGCTTATATTGAAAACAGTCAGTTTTCAGTTTTGGAACAAAATTTGGCCAATTGTTTTTTGGTATAACATAGATTAGTGTCTATTCTGTGGGCGTTTTTGTTATTTTTGATACGGGTCCGTCAAAGACAGAAAAGTCAGAGTGCGCCCTGATGTGCATCAAGCTCAATGCGTCCCTCTGTCTGGATCACGTGGCCCCACCACTCTACCCACGTATATTGGGCCCCACTTCCACATTATTGAT
This sequence comes from Erythroxylum baracoense, assembly GCA_025629805.1. Lineage (NCBI taxonomy): Eukaryota > Viridiplantae > Streptophyta > Magnoliopsida > Malpighiales > Erythroxylaceae > Erythroxylum > Erythroxylum baracoense. The sequence continues at coordinate 17,646,484 of JAOTAY010000191.1, forward strand.
GGAGTCTATCTTGTTTCTAAACCCAGAATCAGATGCATTTAAGAATATTATCCGTAATTTTATTTATGAAAATCAGATAACTTAATTATTACTCCTCCACAATATCCGTGTATAAATATCGTTTGTCCAATTTACCGAAGGTATGTTCGATTTAATGTTAATATTTAATATTAAAACGGGACGACAAGAAGTATTTACCTAATAATTTGCCTTTCAAAAAAAAAGTATTTACCTAATAATTACTCCAAGTTTCAATAGCCTTGGAATAAGAAATTTTTATCAGTGAAATGATGTTGAGTTTAAGGATGCGTAGGTAGCTCGTCTACTAATTAAATATAGGAATTTGATTGGCAGATAATGATGTAAGCGGAAAGCACAGCTTCTCTGCTGATATTAATATATCAAGTTGTCAAAAATCTAACAGTAGTGAAATGAACGCCAGATAAGTGGTTTACATCTCTGACCGCAAACTGGCACCACGTTCTAATATAGATTACGTCTCAGGAAGGACACCTGCGAGTTGGGAGTGTGAAATGTTCACATCACCTACGGATATGCCTATGCTATGTGAATGTGTATAAAAGTTATTGGACGCACAAATAGACAATTTTTTCGGCTAGACATGAACAATTTAAGCGTTAATTGAGGATGATGTCTGAAACGACGCATGTATGTGGAATGTGGGTGCCTGCCTTTGTTTTTTTTTCCTTCGTTTCACATAATGCGCCTCCAAGTTTCGTACTTGACATTGGGAAGACTGGAAGAACAAAATGGTAACATTGTATTGTATCCATGTTAAGATAATGTGTATAGTGAAGTGTTGGCCCTAATCTGTTCCGTTGAAATGCTGATGCCTCAATGGGTTGAAGGAGCATTTAGGCCACGTGAGCATCGCCAATATGTAAAACAGAATCTCTCTCTGTGCTTTTGTCTCAGTGGAATCTGGATCATAACATAACGTGGCCAGTTGTATAACAGAGAAGAAAATGGCCCTTTCTTTGACCAAGAAAAGAAAAAAGACCAGCAGATGATGCGGATTCTATTTGTAAAGTTGTTAAAAATTATTTGTTTAAAACAGCAGTCCTTAACAAGGGGTGCCAGTAATGTGAGCTGGACCTCCTCAGAGTGTGAGTTGGAATAAACTCACCTTTGTTTTGAACTATTTGTTAGGACCTTTGATGTGTTTGGACTTTGGAGTTCTAAAAATTTCCCTATTAGTTAATTATTAATGCATGGAGATAAATAATATTATGCGGTAATTGTGCTTCCAAGTTAAGGTATATGACAGACTTTTTTTCATTTCCATCAATCTTAGAAGGATTGCGGTTATCTAAATTGTTGATTCGATTTCTAGTAGCCTTACTCCACCTCCCACTGCCAATGCCCGTCTGGTATATATGACAACATAGCTTACATTGGAGCCAAATTGTGTTGTGTCGAATCCATTGTATTTGAATGATCGTGCCTTAGGGACTACTGTGTAGGAGACTCACACACACACAGACAGAGAGAGGGGGAGAGAGAGAGAAAGAGGGGAGAGGCAAGTGGAAGTGAGCTGGAGCTGGATGGCTCGTGCAAGTACAGGTGCAGGCAACAAGTGATGGCCACGTCGTGGGATTGGATAATATTACAAAACATGTCCACGTGGTTCTTTGTTCCAGTGGAATTAGCTGTATGTTCCACAAGTCCTTTAACACCTGCCATTGAGATTGAACCCTCGACAAAAACATAGGCGTTCCATTCCATTACTGCGATTGTCATCACTACTACACAACACACAGGTGTTCCATTCCCTCAGTACGAGTTTGTCATAACAGCTACATAGGTATTCCATTCCCTCAGTATGATTGTAATCACCACTTCACTTCACCTCTCCTCTCCTATCGATGGTTTCATTATCATTACATGTGCATGTAACGTGGCTACCTCTACTACATACTTACATACATATAGATATGTATGTGTGCCTATATATATAAATATATATATCACGACGTGCTTACTAAATATTCAGAAGCCACCCAGCGTTTCGGACAACAATGTCACTGACTACCCACTTAAATTCTTGTTTGTGCAAGAGCAGCTAAGTATGGATGGCACCAACCTGTGATCCAACTCAAACTAGGAAATCAACTACATGCTTTTGACTATAGAATAACAGAGGAACGAATTACGGCCAGTTCAAACCCGACACGATGAAACTCACAGACCCGAGGCTACAAGGATTTAAAAGTAGATACAATAAGCAATAATTAAGAAGAAATAGGTGTATGATCGTCACTATTCCGCCGTAAATAACACATTGATAATCAAGCATGTACCTAGAACATTTTGTGTGTCGAACAAAAATAGGTATTTATGTCGTGTAACATCTTCCAATTCTCAACAGTCTTTGTTTAAATCATGTAATAATAAACAATCGAAATTTACAGTACTTTAGCTTGTTATTGGATCACTTGTGATGATGAGGGCACCAACAAACGAACCACGCCCACGACCACCAAAACAAAGCCTCAAAAATATATCACACTTTGGTTTCATTAAGTTAAAACAATACAAAGGATGCTATGGTGTTGAAACTAAAAAGTTTTCCCCTCCAGAATCCACAAAATTAGTAAGAAGGTAGCGATAACTCCCCTATTCGTTGCCTTGCATGGAAGGAATTATCATATGCTGTCCCTGTTGCTGTAAATAACAGGAAACCCGTCAAGTATTACAATCACAAGTTCCTTAAGAAAATTAGATAAATACATACGTATCCTTAAAGTAATTCTAATATATGTGCAAAAATCCACTGCTTTGTGGCTGTCAACACCACCCTTAACAAATATCATACACCTCAAGGTACCATATTTCATATCAATCATAGGCAACAGTAACAGTTTTGCCTCCGTATTGGAAAAATATGCGAGTACAACTCAATCATCATAAAGGGAAACTAAATTTGACACAGTTTTTTCAGCAGAATCCGAACACTTTCCACATTATGATGAAAAAAGAATAAGCTTACAGTCAAGCCAAGAATCCAAGTAACGAGTTAGAAGAGTAATTTTCTGCCAATATATTAGATGTTTTAATATGTATTCTCCGTTCCAGCAGCAGCAGAAGTAAGGGCAACTAAATTTGATACATTTATAGTAGACTGTTATAAAAACACAATAACATAATTGTAGCTACATCTGACCTCCCCCCACTAATCCTCGAAACCCATTCTCATTTCTTGTCTCAACGTATAATACGTACATATGCCTAATATCCCGAATGAGGTTAAGAAAAAAACACCCATTGAAATTTTTATAAGAATAGTATTAAAATGTATAAAAGAAAACTCACAAAGATACAAAAAACTTGATAAAGAAAAGTGTCTTTAGAACTAGAGAACTTAGAGCCTGTAGGGCTCCATAAGCCTACTATTTATTCCTATTCTAAATGAGGTTTGTCATATTAAACATCTTCTATTGGCCTTCAGTTGCAGGTAACAGAGGTCCATAAGAGCACAAAGTAATCCCAGAACAGACCAAATGAAATCAAATCGCAAAAGTTTAAGCGCTTAAAGACCTCCAACAAAATCAAACTCTAACTCACTAGACACTACTTTGATATGCAACGGAACAGTAGTATTACAGCCCTTGGGAAGGAGTAATGTCAATGCTCTTATTCCCAGTGACAATGCATCTGACAACTACATACACCTGAAGCTTAACAACAAATAACTAATACAAGTTGACTACGACAGATATTTTCTCAAGATCAACAGCCTTTTCAATTGTCATCCCTGGAATTTTTGATCAATTCTTCTGTTAAAGCTGGTTGTTCTCTAAATCCTATATTCCTTCACACAAGAAATATGGTTATTCAGAGGATGCAACATACGTAAGTACAATTGAAGCTACTAGTTAAATCTGCTTTCCATTTTGACAAAATGCTATTCCATTCTTTCATCTTGCTCAAAATTTGCTGGATAAAATTCAAAGAGGAAAAAGACAGCATCACCTGTGGAGTTATGTAGTTCAATGATCCCTGAAGAGTAAACTGCCATATTTGTCCAAAATGACCGCAAGAAGAAAAGGATAGATTAAACAACCATTGATATGGCTTTAAAAGACAAGGATAACCCAGCTTCACAATATTTACTTCCAAAGAAATTTCAGAAGCAAATGGTCTACGAACTTGCCTGTGCGTTTTGAAGAGGCATGCCTCTGATTGCATCTCTTTTAGAAGATCCATCCCCACCACGAGTAGATCCCTTGGTATCACCCTGCCAAAGATTGTTTTACCAATTAATTCATTAGTTAAAAGAGCATGTTCCATGACTGCTTCACCAAGAAGAAATTATATTTTGGTTAGCGTCAAAAGTTTGATTACCTCCAACTGTGAAATCATCGTTATCCGATGTATATTATCAGAGTGTGCCAGCAGCAAATCAGAGACAACAAGAAGGAATTAGAAAGAGAGAGTTCAGATACAAACTCAACCTACAAACTAAGTCAAATTTGAATTGACCCATAAATATCAACAAGCAGCAGCGTAAGCGATGAAAAAAAAAAAAAGAAAAGTTGTTCCACTAGTGACAAGCCATTTACCTCCCTATACCTGGCTAGGTAAACCTTAAGTGGCTCAATATAGTCCTCAAAACCTAACGTTGCCATTGCCCACAATAGATCGTCCCCATTGATTGTCTTCCTCTTCTCCTTTTGACACTTATTACTTGCCCTTAAAGGAAGAAAAGAAGAAAGAATTGATGAAACACATATCACAACAAAGCCTGAACCAAAAACAGTAAATTTCCAACATCACCAATTGCATAAGACCAATAGATCTCTACCTCCAAGCACAAAGACACAAAAAACGAAAAAAAAGAGATTAAGCGTCAATTCTGGAAAACAAAATAACATTTCAGAACTCTCATAACCCAAAAACTAGTGTAGATTCCAAAAGTTTTTGTAATAAATCAATCCAAAGCCAGAAGAAGACTTCATTGCAAGAATATCAATGCAACAAGAGAACCAAACTCATTTAGGAAAAGCCAAAACTATCCAAAAGAAACAAAATCACATTCTTTCCAAAAAAAAAAAAGCACATTCATAACCTTATTAAACAAAAGCCCAAAACTCAGCAATCAGATTTGGACAAAACTCCACTGCTTAAACCACAATTTACCATAGAAAATTCTCAGCCTTAAAAAAACAAAAGGGAACAAGACTAGTGGTTTTGATGCCTTACTCGCTGGTGATAAAGCTGATAAATTCAGAGACACATTCTTGGACAGTATCCTTAGCGTCTTTAGCAATCTTGCCATTAGCTGGCAATGCCTTCTTCATGATCCTGCTTATGTTAGCAATTGGTAGGTACCTGTCTTGCTCCCTCACACCCGAGTGTGGGCTCTGCTCACCACCACTCTCATGGCTCCCTCCTGCTGGACTTGTCGGGTTGTCTGCCATACTGCAAAAAACACAACATCCAGGCACCCCGTGTATAAGGAAAATTATATACATATAAGATGCTGATTGTTATTTTTTTGTGGCATGCAAAGGAAACCATATTTGGATCAAGAATAACTGATAATCCTATTCCCCAATGCACCCACCAAGAATTCGACCTTAGTGGATGAGGAGGTACTTCCTACTAATTTGAAATCGCAAAAAAAAGGGAATCCTGTTAGATAGGCACATTTTTATTTTCTTCGACAATCAAGCTGGCATTTCCCAAAAATCATAGATAAATAAGCAGCCATAATACAGCAATTAAACCTCACTTACAAACAAGGAAAACAGCTACCTCGGTACACTCGTAAATGCATACGAACAAGTACGTGTACATATACAAATTATTTCCCAGAAAGAAAGCGGGCACTGAAACTGCAATCAGTTCCAAAAGAAACTTCGCTGTTGACTCAGATCAGACTAAACCCCTAAAGCAGCCACTGATAGAGACATTGTCATATGAATCAATACTAAACCTGAAACGGACCTGCATGTCAAAATGAATGCACACATACATAAAGTTTCAATAATAACGTAGAAATTCGAGAACGAGACTTTTCTACAATATTTGGATCCAGTTAGAGCCAAGACTACACAACATACATAACACATACTACGGAACATTAGCCAAAAACACATGAAAGTTAAAGCGCTTATATAGATAAAAAGAAAAAGCAAAAGAGAGTGAGAGAGGAGCATGTAACGTGTAGTGAAAAGAAGTGGATTTAGCGAGAAAGAGAGAGAGAGAGAGAGGGAGAGGCAAATACCTGTAAAAGAAGAGAGATGGAGTGGCGGTTTTGTATTTGGCGCGAGCGAGTGAGAGAGAGAGAGAGAGAGAGAGAGGATTGGTGGAATAGTTTAATTGAGAGTTAGAGAGGCGTGGGATCTGACGATGGAGAAGCGGGAGTTGGGGGGAGAGACGGAGGCGATAGGAGTTTGTGATTCGACCAATTTTTGTGTGATTGAGTTTTCTCCTTTTTCTTTTTATATTGTTGTTTATCAAACACCGTCTGTCGTTCTGATTGGGTTGGGGCCCACAAAAATACTTATTTCTAGTTACTAGTTAGTTAGTTAGTATTAATTTAACATTATTAAGCACACCTTGTTTTTCTTCTCGCACTCTTACATTTAATTTTATTTCTTATCAATTTATAACCCAATTTTATAAGCATCAATTTTCAACGATAAAGAGATGTTCATTTCACAGAATAGTTCTATAGTTAAACAGACAAGGAGAATAGTTTTTTTGAGAAAGCCAAGAAACCTCATGGTCGAATATATATTTCCAAAACATCTTTGCAAGGCCAAATTCTGAAGGAAAGGAGTTAAGAATTTTATGTTTCTATAAAACAAGTGAATAGAAAGTAATCAATTAAACGTTGATGGTATTATTGCCAGGAAGAGTGAAATGCATTATGGAAGTACTTCACCAACAAACAATAAAAGCAAAAGTCACGAAACAATCGGGAGAAGTGATCAGTTATGGCCTCACATTCCACACACACAAATAGGAACCCAGATAAGGTATTCTGTCAATAAAATTCTCATTGTTGAGAGGTTAGGCTTTGAGCCTATAATTTAAAGAATTGCTATCTTAAAGAAGTCCTACTCAGATACCAGGTCCATAAGCAATTAGTAAAAGGTGATAATTTGCCTGTTTCAGTGTATAATAAGTCAATATATTTGGGGGAATCACAGTGCTGGAGAAGCAAATTACTAGATGAACTAATATCGCATATGTATTCTTGTGCTGATTAAGATTTGATTTTACGTTTTAATATATATACTTGGTCCAAAATCCACTATAAGTATGCCTGCTCCAAATAGGATCAAATTATCAAATTGCCTAACTTGATATACACTTTATATGATTGACTTCACTATTACTATCACAATCAAATTGCTCAATATTAAGCATTTTATTACAAAACCAAGCAAATTTATGATCCATTTCATCAAAACAGATGTACTTTAAACAGAACAATGCATAAATAAGCACAAAAAGTATATTCTTTCGTTTGTTTTGTAAGTAACACAACATAACAAACGAAAGAACAAAACATGCCATACAAAAGGTGAGGGATTCCAAATAGTGAACATAACAGAAGAAACAAAAGAACAAAGCATGCCATACCATCTAATGCTAAACCAAATATCGCATACACTCATCTATGAGAGCAATTGTTAGACGATGATGCTTGCGACGGATACTCTACCAATCCAGCCTTTGAACCTTGTAATGATAGTGACGAAGGAGAGAGACCGAGGGAGGGAATGAGTGACTGAGAATGCCTATGAACATTGTAAAGATAGCGACAAACGGATTCCAAACTGTGAGCCATTCTAAAAGCAGAAATAAAAGATGATGAGGGAGGGTTAGAGGGATTCCAAAAAAAGGCTAAACAAAATGCGTTAAGGTGGGATCATTTTGTTAACATGTTTAAGTTAAAAAATGTTTAATATAAAGGGCAGGTCCCACATTTATAAATAAAATAATTATATATTTATATTTTTTTAAAAAGGGTGCCATGTTGACAATGACGTGGCATTGGGGACTCATAAAAATAAAAATATTAAAAAATTGTTAGTAAGCACTGACCTGACACTTAACAGGCGGGGTTAAATTTTCCATTATGGTGGGGTCCAATTTTAACATTTTCTAAATATTACGGTTATAATTGTTCTCTCTAGAATGATAGGGTTAAACTTATTAATTGGTGAACAACTTAGGGTTAAAAGTGACCCTTTTGCCTTATTCTTCTCAAACCAACTTTTGAATTTTTATAGCTAAGTAAAGATGTTGCATATGGATACCCTGAACTCATTATATGCTCCAACAAATGTAATTAGTTTATTAATTTATATATATTTATCTATTTTATAATTCAAACTAAAGTTTTATTACTTTCATATGTAAAAATTTTATTTTAATATGAAGTTATATTTTATTTTTTATATATGTCTGTATTCATTTTTAAAGATGAAAAGAGGGAAGTTTAAGTACTCTTGACAATCAAATCTCTTCAAGAACATTTAATGATCCAACTTAGGCTTATGCAAGACTGGTTGTTGGTGTAAAACATCATAACATATGCTTGTATTGTGACAATATTTAAGAGGAGGGGCAATCACCAAATTAAGAAACATTTGGTTGGTATTAAAGGTAATGTGGATAAAAAATTGCTTAAAGAGTATTATAATGATAAAGAAAGAAGACAAAAATTAAACTCTAAAATTAAAAGTAGAAATTCATTTTATAGTGGAAGGATAATATTGACAATACTAAAGTTGGTGTTCCTACCCAAGAACAAGGGATTACTATAGCTACTATTAGGAAAAGAAGAAGACAAGTGCCTAACTTTTTTGCTCCACAAACAACTTTTGGAGCTTAACCCTCAATTCGAAGTGCATTATAATCTAAAGAAGCATTCATCATGAAAAAATGGCAATAGCTAGATAATAGTTTGATGTAGGTATGACAATCAATGCCACCCAGTCTTATTTTTATCATTATATAGAGGATAATATTGCCTCTATTGATCCAAGATTTAAAACTTCTTCAATTGATAACTATAGAGGTAATCTTTTGAGCAACTATGTTATTGAAATAAAAAGTTAATTGTATGAAAGAATAAGGACTTGGGAAACTTATTAGTGTTTAATCATTTGTTATGATTGGAAAAAAAGAAAACATAAGCTTATTATGCATTTTGTGGTTTTCTATGAGGATGATGTTTTTTAAGTCAATTAATGCATCTAATGTAACATCCCGTTTCTAGAGAACGGGTCGGACCAGAGAAACGGGTCCTGATGTGGTAAATTACCACATCTCATGCTCATGCAGTAGTGAATAG
>JAOTAY010000191.1:17664863-17676979 GCA_025629805.1 Erythroxylum baracoense
TGTGCACATATCACTGTTCACAAATGCATGAGCATGAGATGTGTTGTCCTAATTTCTCTGATTTACCACACTTGGACCCGTTTCTCTGGTCCGACCCGTTCTATGGAAACGGGATGTTACAGTCGAAGTCCAGTGGAAAATAGATACCGATCAATATAGACCGAACCCATATTGGGTCTGTAATGGGAAAGCTCGATATGAATGCTATATATAGAGTTTAAGGTTTCCTGCAGTTGCTCATGTCATTCGTAAGCATATCTGGCCCGTTAAGAGAGTTTATGTTTTGAGAAAATTGTAAAAAGATGTTGACTGCGTTCCGATAAGAAAATCCCGTGAAGACGGCGGTGGATTCACACTCGTTTTGGCTTCAAAAAGCTTGTTTAAAGTTATGAAATCGAAATCAGATATTTTTCGCATTTCTTCTTTTATTACCCTTTCATGTTCAAACTGGGATACGTAACTAAGATACCGTTACGTGTTACATATGGTATTAGAGCGGTGACATGATCGAGTGGTTAAAAAAGAAGATTTTTCGATTTTTCTCTATAGTTAAATTTTGTTTCTCGATTTTTTTTCTTGCTTTTTATTGTATGAAAGTAATACACAACTGTTTAGCTAGGGTTGAGAGATTGATTAAGGAAAGCATTCTCTCAATTCTATATTATTATAAGCTAGAAACATGTGTTAACTGTTGCAGGGGTAAGTTGATTAACAAGGAAGAGGGGTTAACTTGTGCTTTTAACTTGTTGAGTCTGATACATAAAGATATCAGTAGACCTTATATAGTTGCATTATCCAAATGTATTCTGACATTTGTTGATGATTATTCCCATTAAAATTATATGTTCTTGCTTAAAAATTAAAGGTTGAGAACTAATTGGGAAAATCCATCCAGAGTGTCAGATTTGATTGTAGCGGAGAATATCAACATGGTATTTCAGGACTTGAAAAGGTTCGCTTGTCAGATATATGAAATCAGTTGAAATAGTGACTTAGTTCATTATACCGGGTGGTCCTGAGCAAAATAGTGTGTTGTCGAAAGGCAAAACTAGACCCTAAAGGACTTGAAGAAGTCGATGCAGAACATTACTAATCTATCTGATTATTTAGAAGTGTGGAAACCTAGCCTTGCACACATTTATGTACAGAACTGCCCTACTATGGTAATATAATCCTTATAAAGGTATATTGTATGCTTGTTATGCTCATTGCTATTTCGTAAGATATCTTGACCACTTTAAAGCTACAAACCTTGTTGTAGAGAAGGAGAGACTAGAAGTGTGGAATCACAAATAGCTAAGTTTTTAGAATACGATGTCTATGATGTTGGTGGGTCCGTTGATCTTAGGATGATAGCAAGGTGAATACTACAGTTATCATATACTTGCTACTCTTGTAGTTAGATCCCATGGATCTAGGTCTTTATACCGTGCCTGTATAGGAATACGAACCTATACCTGTACGCACAGAGGTTCCTAGGGGTACAAGATCTAATGCAGTTATGTAAATGCACCAGAGTGAGATGACCTGCTATCCGATTTGATTACATAGTCTATTAAGTGAATATGACTATGATATTAGACATGTTACAAATTCAGTTACTTTTATAGAAGTTGTTTCTGGACTCAATGTAGATTTGTGGTGGGATGCAATGACTGATAAGATGCAAGCCATGAAGCATAGTAAGGTCTGAGAGCTAGTTGATTTATAAAGGAGCTGTAAACTCGTCAGTTGTAAATGGTTTTAAGACCTAAAGGATTTTAGGGATAAAGTTTAGTGGTTTATGGGCTCGCTTAGTTGCTTGATCGTTCACTCAGGGAGAAAGGTTGACTTTAATGTTACCTTTTTCTTGTATCCTCGTAGGATACGTTTTGAGTGATTATGACAATTGTTGCTCATGATGATATAGAGTTATATCAGATGGCTTTCAAAACTGCTTTCCTGAATAAAGACCTTTATGAAGAAGTCTATATGGTACAACCCAAAAAATTTTAGGATCCAGATGGAACTGACATGGTTTGCACGTTAAACAGGTCAATATATGGTTTACATCAAACCTCCCGAAAGTGATACCTTACATTTGATGAGGTTATGACCTCTTTCAACTTCATGAAAAATAAAGTTAAAATGATGCTTGTACTATAAGGTTAGGAGGAGCAAAGTTATCTTCCTATTACTGCATATGGATGATATATTGCTTACGTCAAATTCCTTGACCATGTTGTATAAGGTTAAGTAACTTTTGGTCAAGAACTTTGACATGAAGGACCTTGGTGTGGTATCTTCTATCCTAGATATTCAGATTTACTTAGATCTCAACACTCATCAAACCTCTCACAAGATGCATACATCGAGTATGTTTTACAAAGGTTTAATACGGTTAAATGTAAACATGTCGTAACATATATCTCTCATAGTGAGAGATAATCTTTGGTACAGTACCCAAAGAATAAAGTAAAGAGAGAGGTTATGAGGAATGTTCCTGAAATTGGTACGGTTAATAGCCTGACGTATGCTCAGGTAAGTACTAAGCGGGACATTGCACTTACTGTTAGACTATTTGGCTAATGTCTGGTTAACCCAGGTATAGACTATTGAAATATAGTCAAGCGAGTGTTGAGATACTTAAAGGGAATCAAGGATTATATGTTGATATATAAAAAAGTCAACAGATTAAACCTCGTAGGAAATTCATATTCAAATTTAAGCTATGTGTCTGGGTGATCGAAAGTCCACCTAAGGTTACATTTTTATGTTTGCAAATGGTACAATATCGTGGAAGAGTGTCAAGTAGACACAGGTGACTTCCTCGACCATAAATGCAAAATGCATGCTATGGAGCTGCTTCACAAACGATTTGGCTCAGAAACTTGATTTATAAGTTGTCTATGGTTGATTCAGTGGCTAGAACCATTCAGTTGTAATGTGATAATCAAGCTACTATGTTGTTTAATAACAACAAAGAATATTACAGGGTCTTAGCATTTAAAGGTCAATTATTTGACCATGAAGGAGTTGATACGAAAAGGTAACATTAAGGTTTGGAGCATTTAAGGATTGAGGAACTGTAAGTTGATTCTTTAATAAAAGGACTTCGCCCACTTGTGTTTGTGATACAAGTATACAGAATGGGTTTTTTGACATCCTCAGATATTGTAAATTAAGGGATCGTTATGTTTGCTCCATATACATTTGTACTTTTATACATTTGATGTATTATTATAGTATGGTCGCTCATCAATAAAGATGATCATCATTTTGCCTCATTAATATGTGTTATCGTACATTGTCATAATACATATGGAAGTCTTAAGATTTGTGTCGATCTTAAGCATTTAAAGGTCATTGGGCATATATAAAGATTGACCTTATCATTTAAACGTATACATTTTTAGACAGATGTCCATAAAGTTTGACATGACATAAGAGGATATAAGTTTTTTTTATCTCATAAAGGTTCTCTAACGCAGTTTAGCATTCAGTTAGAGAACATAAAGGTTTTCTCTTATGCTATTTAACATTCGGTGAGAAGAAACAAGTTTTCTCTAATGTTGTTTAGCATTCGGTGAGAGAAAACATGATTTCTCTAATGTAGTTTAGCATATGCGGTTTAGCATAAAGTTGGAAAAATCGAGACCTACAGATGAAGATGATATAATTTAGATCATAAATTTTGGACCCCGAACTTTTCTTGGAAGTTGGAACCATTAAAATGAGAAATTGTTGGCGATTAGGCATGAGTAAAAAAAAGAATTCTTGAATTAGAAACGATAGACAAGATTAAGGTAGTGAATGTAGTGAGTTAATGATGAATGGGTATATATGTGTATGCTTTGTTATTAATGTTCATGGTCAATCATTGACTATAATTTTTATGAAGGATATTGAGTTGAAATGGAGTTGAGAATGAGGAGTAAATGAAGTAGCAAATGTGATCCTTGTACAAGTTATGTTAGGTGTAAAATCTATAAAGTTTGAAGATTATTGACTAAAAATTTTTCATTGAGTATGCTTCAGTATTTTAGCCCTCAAGTTATCCAAATAAGATGATTCTTAATTTGGATTAAACTAGAGACGTATGGCTATATTTTTCATGAAGACTTCAAATTCAAATTCTGTCCTTAAGAGTCTCAAAATCTGACCTGAAGTTGAAAAACTGGGTTTGCTTCTGTGGAAATTCGCCGCGGCAAACTCTTTGCTTCGCCGCGGTGAACTTGAATGGATTTGGCTAGGATTCCTCTCAGGTAAAGTTCTCCGTGGCCAACTCTAAGTTTCGCCATGGCAAACTTGAAATTTGTGCGAGAATTCCTCTCTAGAGGAGTTCGTCGTGGCGAACTTCTGGCGAGCTTTTCTCTACACTGAACATGTCTCGGTATTTTGGGTATAACTTGTTCGATAGTTACCCAAATGAGATGATTTTTTATTTGGAGTAAGCTATAGACATAGAAATATAAGTTTTTTGAAGAAATCAAGTTTAAATTCAGCCTATAATCATTTCAATTTTTGGAAGGAAGTTAAGCACAGAATATTATTTCAGTGTAAGAATAGTTCAAAAATGTTTAAGGTATAACTTTTATATTTCTTAACTAAATTGAATGGTTTAGGTGTCATTAGAAACTTAAGACAATGGGGAACATTTTTCTATAAGGAAGTGTTATCAAATTTCTTCATTTACCTGATTAGAATAAGGAGTTAAGATTAGTAGTTGATAGACTAAAAGGGGCAAGATTGGGAGAACTAATTAAATGAAGGGTAAAAAGGGAAGAGCAAGCAAAATGTGGTCTTGAATAAGAGAGAAAGGAGAGAGTGGTGAGAAGAGAGAAAAGAAAGAAGAGAAAAAGTGGAAAAGACAAAGGAGAGAAGAAAATGTGGAGAAGAAAGAAAGAAAAAGAAAATTTGTGGAGAAAGGAGAAAGAAGAAGATTTGGACTAAGCTTAAGGTAAGTATCATCTTTCTTCTTGCTTAGTAGAAAAATAAAAGGGATTTGAGAAAGAGATGAGTTTGTGTATAAAGAAAGAAAAGAAACCCTAGATGGATTTTTATGGGTTCCTAAACTAGGTTTTGGTTTTTCTGACCTAGATATGCTACGGGTAGGTTAAGCCTAAGCCTAACTTAGCATCTATTTCATTTTTGTGATTTTTAAAGTTTTATGAATTTCTATGGGAATGTTGTGTTGAATGAGAACTTAGTTGTTTGAAGGAAACCAATGAATGCCAATCCAAAAGCAAGAGGAAAGGCAAGCTTGACTTGGATTTCGCAAGTAAATAGGTGGGTAATGTATTTATAGTCATTGTGTAATTGGGCAAATTCTTGCCTATGTGTGTGTATATTTGATTGCTTGCATTTGAATTGCTTGAAATTGAAATTGTTGTGATTGTTTGAAAATGCATGATGAATGATGATTATGTTATACCTTGAAAAAGGTTATGATATTTGTATAAAGAGGAAAGAAGAAAAAGTAAAGGAAGCATGAGATTATGGATTGTGATTGATTAAATTGAGCATGAAATTTGTTTGTGATTGGGCAAGAGAGGAACGTTTCGTTAGTCACGTGCACGTTGACCTATAGCCTTCTCCCGGCTGCCCACTTGAGGCCACAAGATCCTGAGAAATCGGACTCATTTTGTTCACGGAGTAATCTTCGGTTTCTCTATTTCATCCTACAAAACTCTAGAGCTATTTGTTTGTGCATTGCATCTTAGAATTGTCAAAGATGATGCATTTGAGTGTTGTGTTTAATGACTAAAGCCAATGTTATGTGTTATGAGTTTTGAACTAAATTGATCAATGCTTGAATTGCTGGAATAGATTGAGAATGCTTGAACTACTAGCTATACATTTACATATGCTTGAATTCTGGCCGATTGCCGATGGCTATAAATGTATTAGCCACTGAGCCGTATAGCTCAACCCATTTTTCCACTTCTTAGGTGTAGAACAGGACGGTTAGCAAATCCTTGCAAGGGATCGGAAACTCCAAGATAGTTAAAGACTTTTGTACTAAGTTAGTGAACATGTTTGGATAGCTTTATAGGCATATCAAATATGAGCATCTTTGGTATTTTGTTTTAAGTTTGTGATGTGTATGTTGATATGTAACTAAAGCTTGATTAAATATTTACTTGTTTAGTAATGAGAATGAGAATTTGAGGATTTGCTGATGTGTATGATGATGGTTGTGAAAGAGGAAAGAGTATGTGATTGTAAATTGTTGTTTGGTTTAGAATAACATGTTAGAGATTGGAAGGGTTGTATGGGACTAATTATTTGAGGGGAAGATTTAAGAATTTAACAAAAGTACTTAATAGTTGAATTGATATGAAGTGTATGTGTATTTTTAGCGTTGAAACGTTGAGTTAGAGTTGCTTGTTAGAATGTTTCGCCGCAGCGAAGTCAGCTTCAGCCACGGCAAACTTTTCCCAAAAGAAGTTTTTGTCTCTATCTTGTGACTTCGCCGCGACGAAGTTATATGTTGATCGCGACGAACTTTTCCTGAGAGGTCCTGGGAAATACTTCCTGATTTCGCCGCGGCAAAACATTTATTTTACCGCGACGAACTTTTCCCGAGAGGACCTGGGAAATATTTCCTGATTTTGCCACAGCGGAACATTTAGTTTGCTACGGCGAACTTTTCCTGAAAGGTTTTGGGAAATATTTCTTGATTTCACAGCGGCGAAATATTTAGTTTGTTGCGGCGAACTTTTCTCGAGACGCCGTGGCGAAACATTTAGTTTTCTGCGGCGAACCCACATTTTGACCCTCCAAATGGAAAAATCTCTTTTCGGAGTCTTCAAAAAAGTTTTTGATCTAGAAGTCCTCTTCAAAACCGTCCTAAGATGACCTTAATCTGATCTCTCTAGTAAAAGTTATGTCAATTGTCCCAAGATAGGTACAATATGATTGAGGACATAACCAGGTTTGACTCGTTGGGCCATAACTCCACCATCTGATCACCAAATGAAGTGAGTATTGAATTAAGAGATTCCTAACTTATTTGTCTATCTCTCCATAAAATTTTGGTATGCATTGGAGTCGATTCCAAAAAGGATTGAAGGACAGAAAGTGGGAAACTACTAAAAGAGCATGAATTGATTGTTTTATTGAACATACTTCGATATTTTAATCATATCTTGATTGGTAGAGCTCTGAATGGGACGATTACTGTTTCAAAATAACCTAGAGACATGGAGCTACAATTTTTAAGAAGAAGTAAATTAGAGATTCCACTATAAGAACTAGTTTTAGCTAGAGAGTTCCCATAGAAATAACCTTACAGGATAATACGTTCATGTCCTTTGATATTCCGGATAGTTGGGCTCTAGAAATGGGGTCCAACATCTATCATTGGGATAATATAACTATTGCTAACTTAACAAATAGGAAAACCAAGGAGCTTATCATGGGATTAGTTCTAAGGTAGAAAAGAGCATAATTGTTTGGAAAAGCAGTCTTAGGCCAGTTGCTAGCATTTTGTTATAAACAAGCTTAGCAAAATGGATAGACTGAATTATTTATCCTACCCAAAACCTATGTTTTATGTAAGTTAGAGGATGAAAATAGAGACCATTTATTACTCTAATGTAGTATCTCTAAGCAAATTATAAAAAGGATCACTAAGCTATGACACTGTAATAGCAACTTTGCCAAACTAGTTGACATTGTCCAATGGATACAGAAGAATCCAAGACCTAAGGAGGATAAGAAAGCCTATTTGGTGGTAATGACTACCTATTTCCAAAAGATTTGGAAGAAAGGAACTTAATGAGATTTATAGGTATGGAGAAAAACTTAGCCACATTGATAGCCTTAACAATAGCAAGCATAAGGGAGCAATTTATCATAAACCAATTTATAAGGAAATGCAACAGAACACTAGTGATTTTATGGAGAATCTAGAAATTTTGGTTTATAACTCATTGTGACTTCATTCTCTTAGTAATTTAGTGGCTAAAGTGTGGTATGTGAAGAACAACATAGGGTGTTTGATGAGGTAATTTACAATGTGTGATCATTTGTAACTCAACATCATTATTCTTAATATATTTTCAAATTTATTATCTTAGAAAATTAAAAAGCAAGTATGATTCTTTCTATTGTACTCCTTATGCTACACATTACAAAAGTATAGGAAATCCTAGATAATTTACTATCATTGATGAAACTGTACAAAAAGTAGAAAAACAAGATCGTTTATATTCATTCATGTGTTCTTAATTTAATGAAAAAGGATTTCACTAATGGTAGAAATTTATGTTATCCTATCATTACATTATTTGCAACTAATTTCTTATAACTTTAGTGCATTTTTTTCAATTGGAGAGGTTGAAACATGTGCTTACAAGTGATAAGTTAATTGCATCTCAATAAGGCAGGTCTAGTAATAGAACGGATGTTTCTAAAACTATACTTGAAGATAATAAATTTTAGTTCCATTGTCAAATTTTCATTCGAGTTTGTGAGCCTTTGGTGAGAGTACTTTATCTTCTTGATAATGATAAAAGGAAATAATATGTTACTTTTATGATGCCATGGAGACAGAGACTAAAGCAATTAAGGCTAAATTTGAAAAATAAGCCTTCATTGTATACACCTTATCTTGTAATCATAAATGAGAGGTAAAAAAAATAACTTTGCTCTTTGATGTTTATTGTTGAGGCATTTTAAATCTGAGTGCTTATTTTAGACCAAGTTTTATAAAGCAAGCTAAAGTTAATAGGGAAATGTTAACCATAACTGTAATTATTTCATATGACATGATATAAGACCTTTTTAGCTCATAAGCAGAGGTATACAGGCATGCATATGGTAATTTTGAAATGCCTATTGCAATACACTAAAGAAACAAACTTAATCCAAGGTGTAAATTTCTTCTTTTGTTTATCTAAAAATAATCATCAATTCACTTTATTCATAAGATTATTTTTGTTATCTTATAGTTGTATAGTGGGACTAATTTGGAAGTGTTGCTCTAGAATTGTAAAAGATTGTAATTTAAATTCTTAGTCAGTAAATGAGTGCAATTGGGTGTAAAAAGAATTGAAACATAATAAATCAAATGATCTGGTATTTGTTTAATACAATTTAAAGTTTTGAGAAAGGTATATTATTGTCATTATTAAGTTAAATATAATTTCTCATAATTCTTAATCATTTAAGTTTATTTGTTTACTAAGACTCTTAATAAAACAAGTATTTATTGAGCTAATTTGTCTTCATCATATCAATCTCTTAGCGGATTGAGTTTTTAAGTAACCAAATTTTATAGAAAAGAGTGACTTAGAAGAAGCTCTTTGAAGGACAATATTGAGATGTAATTTGGTGTATTAAGCTTGAGTGACATATATGATGAGATTTCCATTGATGATAAGCACTTTGTACTAAATAAAAATTAGGGTTAACACAATTTAAGTGGATATGTCATGAAATGAAGTTTAAGATTTTTCAATATACTCTTTTTACTTTTAGTTTCATTTACAGTTGATGTATATGTTTTATTTTATATGTGCAATAAAATATAAAACTTATAAATGTTTTTATTTTAGTTTCACTTTCATTTTGTTGCATCCTTGGACACAAACTCTTATTTTTATGGACTTATTTATTCTTAATATGTAATATTTTGTTGTAATTAATTGTGACATTTTAATTAATTTATATTACTCTTATCTTTATAATTATATGAGAATTAAATGATTTTTTTGTTATATTAATTTTAGATATTGTTAGATACTAAATACAAATTATATTTATTTATATAAGAAATATGTAAAAAGGAATATCAATATAAATAAAGAAATAGTTGTTATATCAAATTTATGTTATTAATGATTTTTAAGACATAGTGGGAGTAAAGTTAAAAACTATATAATATAATATATTGATGGACTATTTTATAATCTTAAAAAATTGAGAGACAATTTTATAATTTTAAAAAATATTTGAAAGGTATCTAGTATTAACTGGTACTAGCACTATGTCGTACTAAATCAAAATTAGTACCAAGTCTGATATGATATTCACAACATTGACTTTTAATGCTAACATTTTCAAAAAAAATATCTGAAAGGAATCTAATATTAACTGGTTCTAGTACTATATCATACTAAAATCAAAATTGATACCTAGTCTGATGTGATATTCACAATATTGATTTTTAACCATAATATTTTCACTAAAATAAAAATTAGACTCTAATGTTTCATGATGTTCAAAATAAATTATGATGTTTATAAAATGTTTGATTCAAAACTTAAATGGACATAAATATTGAAGGAGGTTGTTATGTATCACGGCAACAATGATGTAATACAAAATTATTATTTTTATGTCATATGAGTCCTACAATACCATTTAAAATACACATGACATAATATATCCCAAAGATTATAATTAAACATAAAGTAATTTTCTTAATTATAATTATATATAATAAACTCTAATTAAAATTAATAAATTCAGTTTAACCTAAATAATACAACTCAAGCCTACTTAACTTAAATTTAATCAATAAAATTTTAATTATAATTAATTTTCTAATTTCTTCTCTAAAATTCCTTGTTGCCACTCACCAACTTTGACATGTCCTCCATCTACTCCACCATCCCCAGTAACCTCCACTGTCGCCTACACCACTTTAACATCAAAGCTCTAACTATAAAGCCCACAAAAGAAAACAAAAGTAGCCTAACCTTAACTAATCAAAAAAACAAAAGTAGCCCAACCTTAACAAATCAACCTAGCCTATAAAACCATTAAATAGAAGGGTATAAATGAAGCCATCAGTTGGAAATATCAAATTCACCAATAAAAATTAACTTACCTTCTTCATTTTTCTCTCCATTTTTCTAGCTGGTAAATGAGTTAGTGCACCATCTTACTCCTGCATGTGAATCTTTTCTTATGTATTCTCTCATTTTGGTTGTTTTGTAGCAAATTGTGAGGAAATTGTAGAGGTAAACAATAGCCAAATCCTTTAGCACATATGTGAAATTCTAGGAGCTATTATATGCCTTTTATTTTGATTTTTTAGTCATCATACACTAGTTTATAGTTGGATTGCATCATATGATTGTTTGAGACAATAATTGAAGTCATAGAAAGAGATAAAAATGGAGAAAAGGTGGCTGAAAAATAAGAAAAGAAGAGGAGGTGAGAGAAGAGGAGAGGGTGAAGAAGATGACAAATTTGGAAAATTTAAGTTGTATTAATGGGAAAAATAGGAAATGCAACAAATCAAGGGTAAAAATAGGACTTTTAATAGTTAAGTGTATTTTGGTAATTATGGTGGTTAGGTTAGTAAGGATATTTTTAAAAAAATTAAAAATAAAGTGGAAAAGGGAATAATGTTGGATTATTAAATGTAACTTAATTGAATTTTTTCTTAAATTAGTATAATAGAATTTTTTAATTTCTAGGTCTGAACGTCCGATTAAGGAGTAAGTTGGATTATCAATTAGTTGAATATGAAATTAAGGTAAGGATAGCCTTAAACTATACTTTGAGAATAATATTTTTATAAATTATTATATAGTGAATGATATTTTAAATTAGTTATTAATTAAATTAAATTATTGATTAATAATTTAATTAATCGAGCCAAGGCAACACAATTAGATTCTTATTTTTTTAAAAAAGCAAAATGACTTCGTTTTGAGTTATCTAGCCTGGGTAGTCCAACCTCGGGAACTCTAGCTGAGCCCTATCCTGAGCTTGAGCTTGGCTCGAGACCTAATCAACCCAGTCTTGGCCCATTGACTTCAGGTTGGGTCTAGCTGAGCTTGAGCCCTTTTGTCATCCTAATTAAGAGCTGTATTGTTTGTTAATTCGACAAAAAATGTGTTAATTAAATAGAGACTGATTGATAATAGGTTGAGAATAAATGGTAGTAATCGAGAATCTGTGGCTTGCCTATGATAAACTACATTCGATAGTCATAGATTGATAGGTTGTTTAGATATGAGTGAGTGATGGCTAGCTATCTATCCGTGGAGTAGGTACAGGACATCCAGGGATTTTGTGTGCCAATGGCTAAGGACTAGAGTTGCTGGAACCCCTCCCCGGGCGGGTCCACGGCCCGACGTCTTACGTGACATCTGGACCCGTGGCCCACGGGGGAG
>JAOTAY010000191.1:17681069-17697102 GCA_025629805.1 Erythroxylum baracoense
ACGATCGAAAAATTCGATTGAAGGAGTCGGAAAACTCTGAACCTTAAGCAAAGAGGAGAAGTGAGAAGTGAAAGCGCGAGGGAGAGGGGAGGGGTCGGGCGTGTTAAATAGACGCTCGTTTACCGACGGAACGATAAATTCCGTCGGCATTATAGGTTTTAAGAACGCGCGGCCGTCGACTGTTACCGACGGACAACACCATTCCATCGGTACGAGAGCGAAAATCGCCGACAGTTACCGACGGAAACGATATACCGTCGGTAAAAGAGCGCCATGAATATTCCGGAAGAAACTCAAATAGCGACGGACACCTCATTTCGTCGGCGAAATAGGTTTCGCTGCCGACAATTACCGACGGTGCTTTGTTACCGTCGGTATAAGAAGATACACATTCTGACGGAACGAAGTGTCTCCGTCGGTAAAAACACGATACCAATTATAAATATATCTTAACTACCGACGGTTTTGAACTTCCGTCGGTACATAAGGTTTGCTGCAAATAAGTTCCGATGGTACGATATAATTCCGTCGGTATATATTTCCATGTCCCGACGGTAACTTCTAACCGTCGGCAATATTTGACCGTCAACAATTCCCCGACGGAATATTCACATTTCGTCGGTGTATGTACCGACCGCACAGATGTTCCGTCGGTATATTAATAGATTATGTACCGACGGACGTCATTGTCGTCCGTAAAGACAAGATACTTACCAACGGACAGCTATACCGTCGGTAAATGGCGAAGTAATTAAATTGCAGGAACGATTCCCGCTTTTTTTACCGTCGCCGAGACATTTTCTGTCGCTATTGTCTGTTGCAGATTTTGGGCTGAATTTTTTCCTACAATATTACTGACGGATTGATTGTACGTCGGAAAAATTTTCTGTTCGCCGACGGAAGTTTTGGCGTCGGTAATAGTCCGACGCTAATTCGCAATTTTCTTGTAGTGATGCTTAAGGAGAAAAAGCATAAATAAACTCAAAGGGGAAAACTCCCTAAATGATTCTAGTCTGGTTAAATGACCCTCTTAAAAAAGCAATGGTCAAGGAAACCATTATGGAAAAAAAAACCTCTTGTAGTAGGGATTTTAGAAACTAAAATAAAACCTGCTCATATGGCCTCTGCATGCAGACTTTTGGGAGTGGATTGACAAGCTATCTCTAATTATGCATCACATTATAATGGGAGGATCTTTTTCCTCTTTGACTCTAATAAAATAACAATCCATGTGGTTGTAAAAATGGAGCAACATATTCATATGGATTGTAAGTTTATTGGGGCCTTCACAGAATTTGCTATTTCCTTATTATATGCTTCCAATTTTCAATTTCAAAGAGATACTCTATGGAAAACCTTGTATTCTATGGCAGTTATAATCAATATTTCTTGGCTTTTAAGCAGTGACTACAATTGCATTCTTACTGATAATGAACTAGAAGGAGGTCGAAGGTTTCATGCAGCAACAGGATGGGAGCTAGGAAAGTTGTTCTATAAAGTGAAAGTCAGAAACCTGAGATTCCAGGGGATGTTATTTACCTGGTCTAACAGACAACAAGGCCAAATGCTTACTAGGGAAAAGCTTGACCAAGCTTTAGTAAACCATTGTTGTTTGGTTCAATTTCCTCATTCTTATGCCAAGTTTCGGGAAAATACATTCTTAAATCAGTCCTCTATTAACATCCATAACATCTATACTGGTAATTAGCTTGGAGCTCCATTTAGATTCTTTAATGGGCTTGCTCAAAAGGATGGGTTTATGGATTTGGTCAAATCTTGTTGGGAATACAATGTTGAACGTTTTAAGTCCTTCCAACTTTTGCAAAAGCTAAAAAGGGTTAAATATTCTCTTAAAGCTTTCTTACAAGATAATCTTAGGCCAACCAAAGTCACACATCAACTACTCTCTGAGGCTTAGAAGGCTTGTTGTATCTCTCGTCACAATAATCTACTGAAGCAGACTGAAAGTACTAGGTTAAAGGATCATCAAGACGCTTTGAATTTGCAAAAGTTAACATTAAAACAGAAAGCTTGGATAAATTGGCTTAGGGATGAGGACTCCAACACTAAATTCTTCCATATATCTCTACTTGTAAAGAGGAATAGAAATGAGATTATGGCACTTAAAGATCCCTCGGGCAACTTAGTCTGTAACCAGAACTCTTTATTTAGACTTACAAGAGCATTCTTTCTCCAGCTTATGGGCACAACAACAAGTTCATATAATACTTACTATATTCGAGACTTCTTTGATAATCCCCTTTTGTAGGATCTTAAATACTCCATCTCTGCTTCTTTTACAAACTTGGAAATTAAGCAAATCTTATTCAAATTACATCTTTTTAAAGCTCCAGACCCTGGTGGGTTCACTGTTAGATTTTTTCAGAAAATTTAGGAGATTACAGGTAGTTTGTTTATTGAAGCAGCCTTAGAGTGTTTGTCCTTTTGTAAAATGTTGAGGAGATAAACCACACTTACATTTATCTAGTCTATAAAAAGCCGATTTTGGATACTTTGACTAACTTCAGACCCATTTCTTGTTGTAACATGGTTTGCAAGGTAATTGCCAAACTCCTTGCTAATAGATTGAGGTCTGCTTTATCTTTAGTCATTAATCCTTCTTAGAGTGCATTTATTCAAGAAAAATCAATAGAGGATAACATACTACTTATGTAAAAGATTTTGAAGGAGTATAATTCAAGAAGAAATATTAAAAGTTGTTGCTAGAAAATTGATTTCTTCAAGGCCTTCGAAACTATTAACTAGTATTTCATATAAATTTTCTTGGAAGCTCTAAAGTTCCTTATTTCTTTCATTGCATGGATTACGATGTGCTTAACAACGACTTCAATTAGTATTCTTATGAATGGGCTTCCTACCAAGCCTTTATCTTACGCTAGAGGAATTAGACAAAGGGACCCTCTCTTTCCTTATCTATTTACTCCAGTTATAGAAGGCCTCTCTCAACTCATTAACAAGGTTATTAGTCCTAATCATAGGATTTCTATCATAATAAATGTAAAGCTTCCAAGCTCACACACTTGATGTTTGCGAATGATTTGATCCTTCTTTCGGGAGCAGACAACCATTCAGTGAATTTGGTTAAGGAACTTCTTATGTAATTCTCCAAATGGTTAGGCTTGCAATTGAATGTCAACAAAAGTAGTTTATATTGCTCAAAAGGTGTGAGAAATATTCAGGAACACTCCAAGATTACTGAACTTCGGATTCATGACCTTCCTCTCAAATATTTGGGAGTTCCTATCTTATATGCAAAGCCTACGTATTCTGATTGCATTTCACTCATAGAAAGGATCAAAGCTAGAATTAATGCTTGGTAATATTGAATTTTGTCACTAACTATAAGGGTTAAGTTGATAGTTTCTGTTCTTGCCAATCCTTTTGTTTATTGGATATCCCATCTTATTATGCCCAAAAAGGTAAGCAAGGAGATTGATAGTATTCTAAAAGCTTTCTTAAGGTCTGAAAATTCTAAAAACTCTAAGAAAGCCAAAGTCAAATAAAGTGAGATGACTATACCTAAAAAGCAAGGGGGACTGGGGATCATCTCTATTTCTCTTATACAAAATTAAAAGTGTTGATGTTCAAAAGGATTTGGATGCTTATTAAAGATAAACTGTTTATCTGGGTAAAATAGATACATGAAACATATCTCAATACTAAAAGCTTTGGCAACTGTCTGCTTCCAATGAGTACTCTTGGTTCTTATTGCAAATGTTAAAACTAAGACAGGAGATTTTTCCTTTGATAAAGCATGTTTTGGGCAATGGTAAGAATATCTAGGTTTGGTTTTGATAACTGGGCAGATCTTAGTCCTTTAATACAAAGGACTGAACTAGCTAAACTTATTCAATTTAATTTTGCGATATCTTCCCCAGATTACCAATAGCCACAGGCAGGATGCCGTAACTTAGGTCCCAGATACCTCAATGATTTTTTTCTAACAAATATTGCTATAAAGCTTTTCAGGAAGGGGGTGAGAATGTTCGTTGGCTCAATCTCCTTTGGAAACATTCCCTCAATCCAAAAGCCTCTATTTTCACAAGGTTGGTAATCAAGATTAGGATCCACACAAAATATAAATGCTTTGGTACCCATAACTCGATTTGTGTGCTTTGTAAAGAGACTGAAGATGATTGAAATCATCTATTCTTCCAGTGCAGATACTCTAAAGTAGTCTAAAGTAGAATTTCACACTTGCTATTTGAAGCCTCCCTTAATCATGATTGGTCCTCAACCTTAAATTGGATCATTTGTACTGCTAATCAAAGGTTGCAAGATGCCCCAAAATAGAAAAGCACCTTCACTACCACTATCTATTCAATATGGAAGGAAAGAAACATGACGATCTAGAAAAATGAGGAAGTTAACAAGTACAACTTAGCTAAAGTTACTATTAATTGGATCCGAGCCACTATGATAGCCAAATCTGACCAACATGCTATTCTTGCTAGATGGCATTTGTAGCATTTTCTATTAATTTCATCCGTCTCTATAATTTGTTTTTGAATTAAGTATTGTCATTTATTTCTCAGTGAACTCATTGTAATGTTTGAGGTAGCTTAGCCATAGTTTCAATCAATTATTATTCAAATTTAAAAAAAAAAAGTAAATTTATTCTATATATTTTTTAATGCGACAGGTATAAGTAGTTATGTTTGTATAAAATACTTTTGTAATTCACGAACAACTTTCTTTTGAATCTAATGAGGATTTTGATAATTAATATTATGCTTTGAGAAATATTTGGATAATTGTGGTTTAATAATTTATGGGAGTTCACACTAACTCTGACTCTACCCGTCCATATCCTCCTACTACTATTAGGATTAAGTTAAAAAGTAGGGAAGAGATGAGGTTGAGAAGTTTGGTGTCATGGATGAGACAATTAACGTTGAGCTTGTGAAAAGGTATCACTAAATGAAGATAAGCGACTTTCGTTAAAAGTTAATGGACATTTATTACTCTCTAAACGAAAGCTCCGAGAAATAGTTGAAAACACTAAACAAAGTGTTTTAGTCTTACAGGTCCCCATGAAACCGTGAACTTGACATGCAAATTGAACAGTAGTTTTGGTTCCGTTGGCAATCATTGCTAGTGATTTGTAATAAGTCACTCAATAATGGCTTTGGCTGTGCACTTCCAAGTGTCAGGGAAGACACCAAAAGTAGAACTCGTAAGCAAAGCCTTGAGTCTGAGAGACTTTAGTAACTTTGGACCTACAATTGTTTATTTAAAATTTAAATTAAACGTTTTACAAATATTAAAATTTATTTTAAATGTTCTGAAATATTAAAATCTTATTAATATTTTGGTAAAAATATTAAAATTAAAAATACAATTTATACTCAGACGGTAAATAACCATTTCAGAAACGTATATAAGCTTTTCATCCGAAAAGAAAATTAATATTACAGTTTTGGAGCATGCTTCAATCTCGTTGCTTATTAGTAAGTCCACGACTACAGGTAAGCAAAAGACAAACGAAATTCAGATATTTAAGTTACAACTCCAGTCCATACTAAACATTAATAGCCCATATCTATTCTGGGAGGGCACTGTTAACTGGTTAATGAGAATCAAAATGCAGAATCAGGAGATTCCAAGTCTGTTAAGATCAGCTGGAGCACATTGGTATATAACATCTGGAAGGGAAGGCACAGTAGAATCTTCGAACACGAAAGCAGGAACTTAGAGAAGGTTTTCAAGAAACAGTACTACAAATCAGGCTGGCATTACTAGCTACAGGGTAAACAACTAAGTTATCTACCAATACGAGAAGGAGATGATCATTGGAATGAATCAACTGGTATATGCGAGTAGCTAGTGGTAACTATTCTTAGGTTCTTTGTCGATTGTTAGTCCAAACAATCGAGCTTTTGTAATAACCCGGAATTGAAGCCTCATTGCAATGTACATTATTAGTTCAATGAAATATTTAATTTCCGAAAAAAAACTTTGGAAGGTCCTTAAGCATCTCAGCAGTGTAAGGCATAGGCATTGTTTCCTCACCGGCCTTAAAAGTTCTACAACTGGTACGCTTCCTTGCTTGCCTTCTCCAAAATTCCTTTCTATATGAAACAGATATAAAAGAATTAGTAGAATCATTACCATTACACTTCCTCGACTACGAATGAAGCAACCGTGTAAATAGTCCCATATGGCTTTGCTAATCGTTTATCGTAATTGGCAATGGTCTAACTCAAAACCACAACAAAATTTGAAATTATAGCGTAAAAATGAACATGGACCTTACCTGGATAATTGATGTGATCATCCCCGGTTCCTCCTAGTGATGATGCATACAAATTTGTGATGACGAATACGAATAGTTGCTTCCTATGGAGGTAAATTATTAACCATAATTAGAAGTTCCTATACCTGAAATTGCTTCTCTTCCCATAAAATCTCATCAGAGGATTTCAACACCAGTAACTCCCATCGACTAGGGACTTGAATTTTCTCTACATGCTGCATTAATCTCAAGCTACCTGCAAAAAAAACCACTTCATATGATCTTGAAATAGTGTAACTGAGATTTTCCTAATAATCAACAATTGGAAGATGCAAATCTAAAATACCAAGGAAAGATACACAATCTCAGGAGGTTTAAAATGTAATATGGGAAGACTATATATTTGTCCTTCAACTTAACGCCTCTTTTCTATTTAACCCTCCAACTATTAAACTTTTTTAATTCAGTTCCTACAGCTCACTAATCTTCAACGGAAAATTTGCATGCATCAAGGGAATTCCAACTGGACATATGACTGGAAATGACTGTGTATGTCCAGCTAAAATGTCACGTAAGATCTCTAAGAATATTAACAGAAATCCTAATGACACAAAAAGAGATTAGACTTTATAAAAAAAAAACAGGAGAGGATAAATCTCTCGGCACAAGATTTATTTTAGTAGAATAAAGAATAGGAGTTAAGGTGATAGCACAGACAAGGGTTGAAATTCACTTTATGCTCGGTTTTTTTATTAGACATGGAACATAATAAGTTAGACATATTGTCCTAACTTGCTTAGGACTTAAACTTATTTAGGATTAAAAAATCCTTATTAGAATAGGATTTAATTCTATTTTGAATACTTTAGTTAGGTATCCCCTTAACACTAAAATAAGGGTTTCAAGAACTTAATAATATATATAAATATATTTGTGTGTGTGTGTGTGTTCAGTAATAGATTTTAAATATTTTTCTATAAACGAGTTTTCAATTAAAAGATGCATTTTTTCTTCTTCTAAGAATGATTCTTAAACTCTAAGAATGATTCCTAGTCCCCTACCCTTCATTACTTGTTTATCTCACGAAAATTCTAGAAATTCTAACTTGAATTCCTAGCGACCAAAACTCTAAAATTTTGGCACAAATTTTCAACAACCAAACCCTAAATTTCTAGCTATACCAAAATTGAAATTCCAACAATCTAAACTGAAACCTCAAATCTGAAACTCAAATGTCAGCAGCTAGATTTTATAAGTTCAATGGATAGTTTGATATTTCTTGTACTCGTTCTACATCAATTTGGTACTAGAACTTTGGTTTACGATAGCAACATATAGCGAAAGGGCCTATAAAAGAACACTCAATGACTAAGAGCGAGATGAAATAATTATGCAAAAAAAAGACATTGATGATCCTCGATCACAAGGTGCTCCAAAAAGTGACTTACATGTAATAACTCCCACAAGAAAACAAGTTCAACAATGATTGGAGAGGCTAGACAGCCTGGAAATTTATTCCATAAAGTTAAAACTACAGCAAGAAATAATTCTACAAACCAACAACTTGTACTTGATGTTAAACATGGGAAAGGCGCTAATAAGCGAGGAAAGGGGATTGATATTAATCAACAGCACACAGCGCAAGGAAAAATCTTTCCTGAAATTCATATAATGATTTTGATTCCTCAAAGCTAACAACCATTGCCTTTAAAAAATGGTGAGACCATTGGCACTTCTCTGTCAACTGACCAATTAGAATCTTTTAGCCTCATCTAGAATGTGTCCAAGTACTTGATGACATTGACAATTCGACAATTGGAGATGATCAGAGTGTTAAAGTTGAAGAAAAGCAAAAGGAAGTGGATTCTTTGGCAAACCATAAACGCAAAACAACTAAACAAGTTGAAACATTTAAACAAGAAGCATAAACACCTAAACAACAAACCAAACACAAGAACATTGGGCTGCAACAACAAGAAAGTAGGCTGAAATAATAGGAAAACGGCTAAAATAATACGATAGGGAGCTGAAAAAGATCAACTCGCAACTACTAAGGATGCTAGAGCTTTTGGATTTAAAACCTGATGAATATTGTTGGAGTTGAGAAAACAACTAATCAAGCTAATATAGATATAGATTTTGTTTAAGTAGATTTGAATGAACATGCATTGAATTAAAAAAGTCATTTGCTTATCACTATGACGGTAAAAGTTGTAAAGTTTGAAAAACTAAAAAGAGATTATGTTCCAGATCAAGATTTTGGGATAATTTATTCAAAAATTGTAGCTGGACAAAGGGACAATCACTTCCCTTTTGTGACGCATGATGACTAACCTTTTAGAGGAAATTGACTTTGCCTACCCAATATTTCTATAAGGGAGAATGTGATTTTGGGATTACACAGAGGGACAAAAGGTCACTTTGGAAAGGGATAAAATGATCGCAATAGTTGAAAATCACTTTTATTGGCCCTCTTAAAAGCAGGATGTGTCCAAAGTTATAAGGCAATGTCAAGCATGTCAATTAGCTAAAGGAAAGAAGCAAAATTCTGGACTATACCCACTGTTGCCTGTGTTTTATGAACTATGGTAAGACATAAGGATAAATTTTTGCAGGGCTATACACACTGTTACCTTTAACCATTGTCTCTAATGACGATGTAAAATTTGAGTTATTTTTGGAAAACTCAATAAAACTTATTGAACACTAAGCTTCAATTTTCAAGTTTTTTCCACTCTCAAACTGATGGACAAACAAAAGTGATGATAGAAGCTTAGGGGACTTGTCAAGACAGTTGTTTAAGGATAATGTGAATAATTAGGACCTAATTCTTTCTATGACAAAATTTGCATCATTCTATAAATAGGTGAACCTGTAAGAGGCATTTTGAGATATTTTCAAGAATTGAACTAAGAAAATCCTATTTATTTGGTTCCTTTACCATAAACATATGAGTTATTGTTGAATATGAAAGTTTTGCATAACACATGAGGGATATCTTTGATGAGATATGACAAAAGATAACAACCAACAATTTATAAGGAACCTGTTCATCAACATCATCGTTTGTAGAATTCAATGAAGGGAATATGGTGATAGTAAGATTCATTCAAAGCGTTTCTCAAGGGGAAATGTAAGAGACTATATTCAAGAAGCATTGGAGATTATAAGATCCTCAAGAAGATAAGTGTTGATACTTGTGTTTTAGGATTACCAAGTGATATTAGAATTAGTCTTATTTTTAATGTTGCAGACTTGACTATTTATCACAGATATGATGGTGCACAATCCTACTACAACGATTTTGAGAATTCCAACCATTCCTCATATTAAATAAGAAATAGAGGATATTCTTAATGAACGAATTATAGCTACAAGAGTTGGTTGATATCGGAGATAAGTGGAAAGGAAGACAAATTTCTAACAGTACTTGGATTTTAGAATATGAATTTCAAAGTTGAATCAAGACTTATATGATCAGTATTTATCACATTCTACATCAAAGACAACTTCAGACAAGCTAGGGAAACTTGATGTGAAAAAGTCTAGAGTTTGTAAAAGAAATAAAAGAGTTCAAATCACTCAACCACAAGTTTAATTTGGGGGAATACAAAGCAGGAGTTGAGGTGACAACAAAAACAATAAGGGTTGAAATGTACTTTATGCTAAGTTTCCCTATTAAATAAGTAATAACAATAAGTTAGATATATTGTCCTAATTTATTTAGGGCTTAAGTTTATTTAAGAATAAAAAATCTTAATTAGAATATGAATCAATTCCATTTTGGATTTTTTAGTTAAGAATCCTTTATTAATAGAATAAAGGTTCCAAGAATTTTTTTTAATACATGTGTGTACTTAACCTTTCAATAAGAGATCTTCAATGTTTTTCTATAAACTTGAGTCTTCAATAAGAAGGTGTGATGCTTTCTCTAAGAGTAATTTTTAGACTCTACAAGTGATTCTTAGTTCCCTACCCTCCATTACTTGTTTATCTCACTAAAATTCCAACAACTCTAGCTTGAATTTCCATCAACCAAAACCATAAAATTCTATCCTAGATTTCTGGCAATCAATCCGTAAATTTGTAGCTATAGCAACCTGAAATTCCAACAATCTTAAGTTGAAATCCCAAACCTAAAACTCAAATTCCAACAGCCAAATTTTATAAGTTATATGGGTTCTAGCCACTAATATATCTTCTACTTGTCCTACATCACCTAACATATAGGGATTAGTAAAAGTTCAAAGATTGAACTAAGAAATTTAATAATTAGATGATTGAGATAGAAAATCACATTGAGTTGAAAGGAAAAAAATATGTTTGTCCCCAATGTCAAAAGCTGATCTAGAATAGGCTAGAATCAATAGGATGAATAGCTAAAGCATAAATTACATACTATGACACAATACAAATAATAACAGTTTACTTGTAACAAAAGCTTCTTGCCAAAGTTCACGCTTTGACCATGATGGTGCAACTTCTTGAAAAGGAATTCCATTATTCAAACACACCCTATCACAAATGAAGAACCAACAATGAGGAAAGATAAACCACAACAACGTCATAGGTAGCAATAGTTCAGTCATTTTCAAAGTTGCTTAGATTGAGTAAAAATAAAAATCCAAGCCATTGGATAGTATAAGATTCCAAACATCAGATTTGGTCAAGTACACAATCCCACTACCGAAGAGGTGTAAACTTATTCACAAAATGGTACAATAAGAAGTATCCAAGCATTTAGTGATTGATGATTTCACTCTCAGTAAAACCAAGAAAACAAAACAGTTATATTAGTGATAGTAGACTTGATTATATACTTATGAAGAATCTTGAAAACCTTACACAACAATTTGAATAAAGAACATAGTTGTGAATGCCTTTGTGGTATAGTCCATAGTAATTGTAACTTGATTACTACAACCTGCTCCATATTTGGGGAGAACCAATAAGAAGCAAAACTTACTCAATGACTAATTGTCGCATGATTCCCGGAAGCACGCCATCACTAACTGGAGCAGTCAGTACTTCGAAAGGAACAACACTTTTGCTGCAATCACTGTATTTGTCTCCATTGTTATCCTGAAAGTAGTACAAGATTTAACTAAAATAAAACATGACATAAGGCAAAGTCAAGAATGAACAAGATAACAAAAGCTACAAGAAAGGAAAATAGCAGATTCTAGCTAACCAGAATAGCTTGGTTGGTCCACCAAGTGGCTTCATTATCCCTAACATTGACTAATATCATCTGGTCTCTCAAAAGCTATGTAGCTAGTAAAACTCATACAGTTGGAAAGCTGGCTAAAACTATGCCAGATGCAAGCAGGAACCAAAATTTTCCATTCATATGAAAGATGTCTAGAAAAATAGATAGCAATAGGATCAACTGGTTTGAGTCTGCATAAAAGGTTAATAAAGTTGAGAATCCAGCATCTCAGATCAGTAATCACTCACCTTGCGAGATACAACGAATAAGTTGGTGACAGTACCTTCAAGTAGTCGATCCCCATCATTGGACAACAAGAGTTCAGTGACAGAAGGAGGCCTCCATTTCTCCAAAGGTTTCCTAAGCCTGCCTAAAAACATCAAAGAAATTTTAATATCACAAATCACAACGCATACGATAGCAACAACAAGAATACCCATACTAAAACTGACCTAACCCAATCAGAATACTTCGCTTCCGCAACCTCCCTCCCGCGGCCAACCACCGCCAACCGCGCTCCATTCCCGACAACACCAAACACCGGAGGAACATAAGTCCCGACATGCACATGCACATCAAACGCCTCGAAAACACTCGCCTCGCTTAACCTCTCCATGTCTCCAGTCACAAGTGTCGTAACCGCCAACTCCTCCCCTTGGCTTCTCTCCTTCAAAGCAACTGGCAACACCTTACTCATGGAGTCATTCACCAGAGCCCTAATCCCCGAGTCCCACATCGGCGGAGTAATCATCCGCGGAGCGAAGGAGTTGCCAGATCCAAATAGAAGCTTTGGATTGGAGTCGAACAAAATTCTGGCGGAATTCGCGAGCCTCAGTAGATGACGCTCCCAGAACAAGAGACGGTTGCTATTGTCGTGAGTGCGCGTGGTCGTGTAAGCACCTGAGACCGTAATTTGGTTTACGTGCTTTCTGGTTCTTTTTACATTAATTGTATGAATTAGAGCACAGTACCTGGGCGGGATTCGAGGAATGTGGTCACCGAAGGAGTGTCCGTTGAATGAGAAAGAACGCCGTTGCATAAGAGGAACCTTGAAACCGACATTTGCTTTGCTGCGTTCTGGGCTTTGATTAGGTTAGTGCCATCCCATTCCATGAATTGGAGTTACGAATGAGAGTCCAACGTGGAATGAAGACGTGGCTAAAGTGGACCAGGCTTTGTCCACCTTGCTCAATAATATATTATTAAGTCCACTGACAATGTAAATAGAAAATTTCAAACGATCACCACACTCATGTTTCATGTGTTGAGTTTTGACTCCTTTTCTTGTTTCATATTAGTTAAGGAGCATATTTGAGACAAGACTCTTATCTATATAAGGAGGATGTTACCTCTTGAGTTAGGTGCACTAATATAAAGTCAAAGATTTGTATAATAAATATGACTCTAGTTAAATTCCTCTTTTGAGGTGAGAGTTTAAGAGTTTGTTTTGGGTATTTCTTTGTAGGTGTATTGGTGTGTTGGGATATTTGGTGAGAGAAAAAATTGTATGATTGTAAAATTTTTTCATATAGTAGATTTTCTTCTCAGTGTCAGTAGTTTTTTCTCTGGTGCGGGAGTTTTCACGTAAATTCTCTTGTGCTGTTATTACTTCTCTATTTTATGATATTTTTGTCTATGAAATATCCTTGGGTGTGCATTTTTGAGGTCTGAATTCTCAACAATTGGTATCAGAGTCAAGGTGTGTTCTTTTTCTTGAAAAATTTGAGTATGCTTTGTGATCGCAGTTTTGGTTGACCTTCCACATCAAAAAAGATTTTCTTAAGAAAGGTTCATTTGGTGCAGTGGAGCTTTGGTGTGGTAGTGTAGAAGTGCATGTCTAGGAAAGTTCTGGCTAATGAAAGACTTAATACTTAAGTGTGTCCTTTGTGACCCACCTCTCTTTCATTTCTACGGTAAAATTCATCAAGGTAGAAGTGCACAAAAAAATGTCAGAAAATAGGGCTTCGAATTCCGTTAGATTTGAGGTTGAGAAATTCAACGAGAGAATCAATTTTGGCTTGTGGCAAGTGCAAGTCAGGGATATTTTGATTCAGTCAGGGTTACACAAGGCATTGAAAGGCAGACAAATCTCTGATATCAGCACTACTACTAGTGATACTGGTAAAACAGCTAGTACGGACAGATCTAGTATGAGTGATGAAGATTAAGAGGATTTAGATTTGAGAGCGACAAATAGGATACTACTGTGTTTGGCCAAGAATGTCCTTGCAAATGTGCATGGAATATCTGCGGCAAGGGAGCTCTGGGAAAAACTCCAGGAGTTGTATCAAACAAAGGGCATCTCAAATCGGGTGTACCTAAAGGAGTAGTTTCATACACTGCAGATGAGGAAAGGTACTACAATTTTAGATCATTTAAGTGTTCTCAATGGGATCGTCTCTTAACTGGAGGCAATTGGAGTTAATATAGATGATGAGGATCAAACTTTGAGACTCATTTGGTCTCTTCCACCTTCCTATGAACACAGGAAACCTATTTTGATTCATGGAAAGGAGAAGATAGTTTTTTTGAAGTTACCGGAAAACTCTTTTCAGAGGAGAGAAAACTTTTTTCAGAGAAAAGAATACTGAGTGGTGGAAGAAATGTTCCTCTTGAAGACTCAGCTCCGGTGGTAGCTAGATATAAGAAGAACAAGAACTCCATGGAGAAAAATATAGTATGCTGGACGTGTGGACAATCTGGGCACGTGAAGAAAATTTGTCCGAGAGGTGGAGCGAGTTCGGTAAGAGGCTCTAGGTCAGTTAATGGAGAGACTGTCGCTAACATTGTCTCTATGGATGATGTTCTTGCTCTTTAAAAAGTGGTATGTATATCCTCATGGAATGCTGCTAATCCCAAAGTTGTCATGATAAAGAATGTGTTACTGTTAGTGGGTCCATAAGTTTGCACACGGGCAGTGGTTTAGCATTAATGTAAGGTGTGTTGTAGAATTTATATCGATGGCTAATGAACTTCCTAGAAAGTCAAACATGGGAGTTGTATCATAATTTTTTTAGCAAGGTTATTTTCGACATGTGTCAAAGTGAAAGGCTTGGAATTGGTTTATTCTGAGTGGGTATACTTTTATGGTGGAGCATGATGCTGTGAAGTATGATAATTCTCTATATTGAGAGTTATGTTATTTTTAGAAGATCTTCATTGAGGTGGAGTGTAGTTGTAGGATCAACCAAAGTTGCCAAGGTGGAGATTGTTGAGTTTGGCTCCTTTTTTTGTCCCACATTGGTTGGGGAGCACATTTGGGACAAGATTCTTGCCCATATAAGGAGGGTGCTACCTCCTTGGTTAGGTGCACCAATACAAAGTCAAAGATTTGTATAATAAATTTGACTCTAATTAAATTCCTCTTTTGAGGTGAGAGTTGGAGAGTTTGTTTTAGGTATTTCTTTGTGCATGTATTGGTGTATTGAGATATTGGGTGAGAGGAAAATTTGTGAGATTGTAAAAAATTTTCATATAGTGGATTTTCTTCTCAGTGCCTGTGGTTTTTTCTCCGGTTTGGAAATTTCCACGTAAATTCTCTTGTGTAATTATTATTTCTCTATTTTTGATATTTTTTTGTCTATGAAATATCCTTGGGTGTGGGTTTGGGAGGTCTAAATTCCCAACAATTGGTATCAGAGCCAAGGTGTGTATTTTTTTCTTGAAAATTCTGGGTATGCTTTGTGGTAGCAGTTTTGACTTATCTTCCACATCAGAAAAGATTTTCATGGGAAAGGTTCATTTAGTGTAGTGGAGCTTTGGTGTGGTAGTATGAAAGTGCATGTCTAGGAAAGTTCTGGCTAAGGAAAATTTTGGTACTTAAGTGTGTCCGTTTGTGACCCACCTCTCTTTCCTGAGAACTTACCTGATATACTATTCATTTCTACGGTAAAATTCATCAAGACAGAAGTGCACACAAAAAAGTCAGGAAATAGGGCTTCGAATTCTATCAAATTTGAAGTGGAGAAATTCGACGGGAGTATCAAATTTGTCTTGTGGCAAGTGTAAGCCAAAGATATTTTGATTCAGTCGGGGTTATACAAGGCATTGAAAGGCAGACAAATCCCTGATATCAACACTACTACTAGTGATAATGACAAAACGGCTAGTACAAACAGATCTAGTATGAACGATGAAGATTGGGAGGATCTAGATTTGAGAGCTGCAAGTAGGATACGACTGTGTTTGGCCAAGAATGTCCTTAGAAATGTGCATGGAATATCTACGGCAAAGGAGCTTTGGGAAAAGCTCGAGGAGTTGTATTAAACAAAGGTCATCTCAAATCGGGTATACCTGAAAGAGCAGTTTCATACACTATGAATGAGGGAAGGTACTACAATTTCATATCATTTAAGTGTTGTCAATGGGATCGTCTCTGAACTGGAGGCAATTGGAGTTCATATAGATGATGAGAATCAAGCTTTGAGACTCATCTAGTCTCGTCCACCTTCCTATGAACACGTGAAACTTATTTTGATTCATGAAAAGGAGAAGATAGTTTTTTCTGAAGTTACCGGAAAACTCTTTTCAGAAGAGAGAAGACTGGGTGGTGGAAGAAATGTTCCTCC
>JAOTAY010000191.1:17697202-17708807 GCA_025629805.1 Erythroxylum baracoense
TACAAAAAATATATTCTTTAATCTTTTTTATTTTATCTAATTTTATACATTAATTAGATAAATATTGTTGTTTATAAACACCTATAGTTTGTTTTTCTTTTTTTTAGAAAGAATTTTTTTTAGATTTTCAATTTGATGATGTAATTTATAATGTATGGAAGAAACAAGTGTATACACGTTATAGAGACATTCTTGGTTCGATACACAAGAATGGTGTATGACCACCATATATATCAAAAGAAATTTGGAGTCATTGGCAGCAGTATTGGGCATCGCCCGAGGCAAAGTCTATTTCAGAGTGCAATTCTTCCAACATATGTGGAGGATCGGAGGGAGAGAGTCTACCCATACATACTAGAGGATCTTTGACCCACCAGGAGCATGCACTTCAAGTCTTCAACTTGTAAGTATCAAAGCTTTACACTTATATTCTGATTTTTGTATTTTGATGTATGAAATTTGATTTCAATGTAATTTGATGTATGAACTTTAGAATGAAATATATGTGTATTATAGAGAATAATAATGTTATCAATGTCTAGTATCATTAATGGATGTGTTGTTCAGTTAATTTTTTTATGTAACAAGGGGTAAATATCATAAAAATAGAAGAAATTCTGCCGAAATCTTTTATAAATTTTAGTTTACTTGTAACAATTTATTCTGATGTAGGAAAAATCTCTAAGCAGGAAGCCTACACCAGGCTAGCTTTCTTTGCACGCTCACACCAAGAAACATGATAGTGTGACCTTCGTCAACACCTTATGCAGGCAACTTCATGTATGTAAAATCTATACTTTAATATTAATTCTTAAAAATTATCACTCATTAACACAAACAATTATAATGATAGGACCAAATACAAGAAAGTATTGAATGACAGTCTCAGAATTCTGAAACTGTTGATGAGAGTCAGGCATATCTTGATGTAGTGGGTGGTAGAGACCATCGTGGAAGGATATTCGGCTTAGGTTTACTTGCAAACACATGCTATCGCAATCTTCCACATCCTCCACTACTGGATCTAGTAGGTAGTTCACATCAAATAAGAGAGTCATTCAGGTTAAGAACACAATAGAGAGGCTGATGGAGTGCTTAACCCAACTCTGTAATGGGGTGGATGAGTGGAAGGAGAGGGACAGGATCCCATTGCAATAGTCAGAGCATCCGTCTTCATCACTTGCATAGCTTCTGGATAAGTGAATGTATTTGATAGTATGCTACTCTTAAGTTTTTATATGAATTCTCAATTTACAGTTATTTTCAAGATACTTATTGTGTACATTATAATATTTTTAGTATATTACCAATCAGAATAATGTTTACTTTATATTTATCAATCAATGTTATATTATTTATAGAAATTAAATCTACAAAAAATCAAAACATTTTCAACAAAAAACTTGGGTAGGAAGTGAGAAATGACAGTTGAAATTTATCATAACTATATTTCCTGATAGAATTACAATATTCCGTTGGTAAAAATTTTACGATAGATAATGCTTTTCGTCGATAAATTTAGCGACGGGTATACAATTTACCATCGGTAAATTCATCGACAGAATATTAGGAATCTGTCACAAATTTAGCGAAGAAATATTGTAAATCTGTCTCTCAATTTACTGACGAATATATAACATTTCGTCACTAAATTTACCGACGGATTCCTATTTCCGTTGCTAAAATTTACCTACGATGTTTCTCAGATGACTCTTTCTATCGGTAATTTCCGTTTCCAAATTTATTTCTCGATGGAAAATCTTTATTCTCTATAGGTCATTTCTCTCGCTAATACCTATTTTTCTTGTAGTGTTTCAAGGATTACTTCGACTATGATATAGAAGAGCAATCATGAGCCATGAATACTTAATGATTAATCATACAAATATGATATGGATGATGTTGAGTTTTGGCTCCTTTGTTTGTTCCATATTGGTTAGGGAAAACAATTGGAGCAAGGCTCTTGCCTATATAAGGAGGGTGCTACCTTTTTTGTTAGTTCACTAATACAAAGTCAAAGATTTGGACGACAAATTTGACTCTAATTAAATTCCTCTTTTGAGGTGAGAGTTGGAGAGTTTGTTTTGGGTATTTCTTTGTGGGTGTATTGGTATATTGGGATATTGGGTAAGAGAAAAAATTATATGATTGTAAGAATTTTTCACATAATAGATTTTCTTCTCGGTGTCCGTGATTTTTTCTCCAGTTTGGGAGTTTCCACATAAATTCTCTTGTGTTGTTATTACTTCTTTATTTTCTGATATTTTTGTTTATGAAATAACCTTGGGTGTGGATTTAGGA
Organism: Erythroxylum baracoense; assembly: GCA_025629805.1. NCBI lineage: Eukaryota > Viridiplantae > Streptophyta > Magnoliopsida > Malpighiales > Erythroxylaceae > Erythroxylum > Erythroxylum baracoense. The sequence goes on from JAOTAY010000191.1 coordinate 17,699,504, forward strand.
GGTCTGAATTCCCAACACCATACTCAAATGCCAACATGGAATAGCAATAGCAATCCATCACTTCCACGAAAGCTAGTGCCTGTACCCTGCAAAACATTGTTATTCACCTTTCTCTATAACGAATAAGAATCATAATGATATTATTCATTATTCTTGCACGAATCACCATATAATAGTATATTTTGTTTTGGAGCATTATGATATCTTAGAAGCTAGAACAAATAAGAGACAAAGCAACTCGTATTTATAGAATATTCATAACTAAATGCAATTAATTTAAAGATGCCTTGTGCATTCGTGAAGGATAAGATTCGCAATAATATGTAAAGCAACTTAGTTATCACATTAAATATTAATAGGAAGCTTAGGGTAAATTTTAAAGTCTTATAGCATGAAAGTCATTGTAATTGGCAAACCATTATCGTTGTGATGCGACATTCAACTTTTGGCGAATAAGCGTGAAATTGTAGTTTGCTTTTTCAGAAGATAAGTGTAAAGCACATGAAGTAAAATAAAATATACCCACTGGCCCAACCAATTAAACCAATAAAAGGAGGAGTATAAAGATAAGTAATCTACTGGAAAAATACATTAAACACCAACGAAAACAGCTTCTTCCTCATTTTTTCTCTCAATTAATTCCAATTGGTAAGTGTCTAGAGCATTATTCTTTCTCTTGCGTGTGACAATCCTCTCATAAGTGTCCTCGTTATGCTTGTTTTGCAAAAAATTTGGAGGAAGTTGTAAAGATTACCAACCCTAAAATCACTAAACATTTAGGTAAATTTCCAGCTACCATTTTATGTATTTTTTGTGATTTTTATCATCTTACACTAGTTTATAGTTAGTTTGTATGTTGTAGTTATTTGAGACAATAATTGAAGTTGAATGAAGGGATAAAAATGGAGAAAATGTGGTTGAAAATGATAAAAGAAGAGGAGATAAGAGAAGAGGAAAGGAAGAAGAAGAAGAAGATGACATTTTTTGAAAATTTAAGTTGCATGTAAGGGCAAAATAGGAAATGAAAACAGCGAAAAGTAAATCTAGAATTTACTTCCAAGAAGGGCAATTTTGGTATTAATTGAAATGGATACGGGTAAAATAGGACTTTTAATCATTTAAGGGTATTTTATTAATTATAGTGGTTAGGTTAGTAAGGATATCATTTTTATAATTAAGAATAAATTATAAATGAGAATAATTTTAGATTATTAAGTGTAATTGGGATTTGAAATTTTCTTAAAATAGTCTAATAGAATTTTGTAATTTCGAAGACCCGATTAAGGAGTAAATTGGACTATCATTAGTTGAGTCCGAAATCAAGGTAAGGATAACTTTGGATTGTACTCTTAGAATAATATGATGTTTCATTATTAATAAATTATTTTATAGTGATTGATATTTTTGAATTAGTCATTAATTAACTTAATGATCAATAGTTACATACATGAATTACAAGGTATTTCATGTTAATATTTTGTTATGTATATTGATTGTTAATTCGGAAAAAATGTATTAATTAAATAGAGATTGGTTGATAATAAGATGTGAATAACTGGCTTGCCTAGGTTAAGCTACATTCGATGGTCTTAGATAGATGGGTTGTGTCGATTTTAGTGAGTGGTGGCTAGGTATTTTTCTGTGGAGCATATACCGGGGCTTCTTGAGTCCTGAAGATATCATGTTCTGATGGCAAGGTACCACAATGGTATCGGGATATCCTCTGCCTTGGGGATATCTTGTGTCGATGGCTAGGAACTGGAGTAGTATCGCGGTAGTAAGAGAGATTAAGAAATTGAGATATCCTGTGTCGATATTTATACATTTAATTATGTTTCCACTTCATAAGAGATTATGATGAGATGAGCCGATAGATCATTGAATGTAAGCCTACTAGATTAAGAAAGGCCCAAACAATTCAGTTAATTATAGGATAAAACATAAATGGTAGTTATAAATTAATATTTGTGTTAATCATCGTTGGGTAAAATTTTGAGATGTTTGTTAATTGTTTAGAATAGGCTAAGTAATGTTGTGTATATTCGTATTATACGTATGTTTTAATCACTTGACTAAGTTTTATAATTATTTGTTGAGTTATTTGGTTTTAAAGGTACGGTTGGTTATCTTTACTGAGTAGGCAGCTCATCCCTTGCCATCATTTTTTAGTACCTCGAGTGGATGTCAATAACCCCATTGCACGAGATAGACAGAGTGAAGATTAAGTAGGGCTAGCAGATTACTTTTGTAAAGTTATTGGAATGTATATATATTTTATGACAAATCAGGTAGTTGTGTCACATAGAATACTTTTTTATCTGACGAACATCTCTCTTTTAGAGCAAATAATGATTTTAGTAATTAATATTATGCTTTCAGAATGATTTGGATAATTTTAGTTTAATAATTTTTTAGAGTGTCACATCAGGTGGTATCAGAGTAGGTTTACGTTTCTAGGGACGTATTGAGGAAAAAAAACTAATGATGTGTTCTTGTCTTAGCTAGGATCGTTTCAGGAGAGGATCCTACTGGCCCAGAGTTGACTGAGGAATCAGGTAATTTGATCCATGCTCTGGAAGTGCCAGATCAGGGGGATGCCCGAATGGATGAAGTAGGAGACTGTATGGTGGTAAATAGTGTAAGGAGGGGAATGCTAGTGAGGATTGGTGAAATAGTGCTATTAGCTGATTTAATAATGATGGATTTAAAAGTTTAATGTAATTCTTGGGATGGATTGGTTAGCACAAATCGAGTTGTAATAGAGTGTTATGCGAAGGAGGTGATGATAGAGTCTTCAAGTAACTTGAAAGTGCTACTTGTGGCAGATCGCAGAGTGGTCCCATCATGTGTGATCCCAATTATGACTATTAGACGAGTGATATTGAATGGGTGTAAGGCATATCTAGCTCATATTATTGATATGAGGGAGGTGAGTCTTGGGTTAGAGGATATTCCTATAGTGAGAGAATTTCTAAAGATATTCTTAGATGATTTACCAATTTTACTACCTCAACGAGAGATAGATTTCACTGTTAAGACTATACCTGGAGTTACATCAATTTTCATTACACCTTACAGGATGACTACTGTTGAGTTACATGAGTTAAAAAGGAAATTAGAGGAGTTATTAGAAAAGGGCTTTATTAGACCAAGCACATCACCCTGGGAGCTCCAGTGTAGTTTTTGAAGAAAAAGGACGGTAGTATAAGACTACGAGTGGATTATCAGTAGGTAAAAAAGGAGAAGTAAAGAACAAGTACCCATTACTGAGGATAGATGATATTTTAAATCAGTTGAGGGGAGCTGTCATACTTTCCAAGATTAACTTGAGATCAGGATACTGGCAATTGAGAATAACCGAGTCAAGTATTCCCAAGACAACTTTAGGGACTAGGTTGAATTTGAGTACTACATTTCACCCTCATTCAGATGGAAAATCAGAGCGTACTATTCGGACATTGGAGGATATGATGAGAGCAGGTGTGCTGAACTTTGAGGGTGATTGGGATAGATATCTACCTTTGATGGAGATTGTGTATAACAATAATTATCACTCTAGTATTGGTATGACACCATTTGAGGCATTATATGGTAGGTGGTGTAGAGATCTGATATGTTGGGATATAGAGGGTGTTAGATTATTAGAGGGACATGAGTTGGTTCAGGAGACGATGGAGAAAATGGGGATGGTAAGGCAATGCTTACAGGTAACTTAGGATCGACAAAAGAAATATGTCGATTCACATCGTTGGGAGATGGAGTACAACATTGGAGATAAGATGTTTCTTCGAGTATCCCCTTAGAGGAGAATTATGAGGTTTGGTAGGAAAGGAAAGTTAAGTCCGACATATATCGGGATATATGAAATTGTACAACGCTTGGGGTCGTTAGCTTAGAGATTAGCATTACCACCAGAGTTATCATATATTCAAGATGCATTCCATGTGTCAACGTAGAGATGGTATCGATCGAATCCTAGTCATGTTATATTGAGGCCTGAGATCGAAATTACAAAGGACATAACTTATAAGGAGGAGCTAGTGGAGATATTAGATAAACAAATTAGGAAATTAAGAGAGGGAAGATTTCGATGGTGTTATTTTTGTGGAGTCATCATTGTTCTCCAAAAGAGGCAACTTGGGAGGTAAAGGATGAAGTTCGATGTCAGTATCCTCATTTGTTTGGATCCTTAGGTACTTAATTTAATTTTAAGGATGAAATTTATTTTTATAGGGGAAGAATTCTAAAGCACACAAAGCAAAATAAAACAAACCCAATAGCCCAACCCATTAAACCATTAAAAGGAGGAGTATAATGTTGAGCAAATTTTAATTCTATAAAACCCTCAATGTTTTACAAGTGCACAGGTCGTAAGCATAGTAGTTGAGGTGTCCATCCCACGAGAAATTAGTGAATTAATTGAATCCTAACTTTATCTAAGGTCTAAAAATTGTAATTAAAATGAAAATAAAAGTGAGCAGAAAATTAAGCAATTGAATATGAATCGATTGAAAATGAAATTCTAAATTTAACACAAAGAAATTAAAATTAAACACACACACTTAACAATTAAAAAATCACACAAGATAAGATTAACCGATTATGAGAAGATGAGATTTATCCTATCGTCAATTGCTACATTAATTACTTTTCAGTTAAAGGTTATCAATCCTAGAACTTCAAAGAGTTGATTATCCTCTCTCGAGACCTAATCATTAAACCTTAATTCATAATCCCTAATTGAATATGAAGTTCTAAAGTTGCAATTTCTTAATTAACAAACAACCCATATTCTAATTAGTTTTTAAGCATTATAATAAACAATCGCATAATTGCGGATTTTATTGTTTATATGATCTATTAGGTTGTTAAATCTCATTGTCCAACCTAATCATGTTACTATCAGTTCACTATCTCAATTTGTTACCGAAGTATGCAAAAAACGACAAACAATCACAATAGCCAACACATTAACATTAAAAGAACTCAAATCACAATTAATTCAAGAACAAATCCCAAATGAAGTTTAGAACATCCTTAATCAAATTTTCATCATCCTCATATCCATCTCATACATTAAATGAAATAAACACAAAGATGAAAATCATCCTCATATCCTCCTCCTCTTCTTCTTCTTCTTTTTTCTTTCCTCTTCTTTCTCTTCCTTGACTCTCTCTTTAATTGGTAAGAAGAAGGCTCCCTTGATTAGGTCATTTCTTTTTCCTTTCATGGTGTTTTTGTCTTTTAGGATAAAAACTAGGTTTTACCCAGGCCAAAAAGTCCAAAATGACCCTCCAAAAATAGAAATAGATTCTTGTGTCAGTATCGCGCCTGCCACAATTGTGGCTGGTATGTCACGATCATGGCCTTTGAAAATGAGGTTCTGTCACGATCGTGACCTACCTGCTGATCGTGTCATTCGAGCTTTAAAATTTATAAGCCCTCAAATACTGCAAGCCCATTAGCTATGACTGTAGTATAAGAGATGTCGATCCCACGACGAGGGTACTAGCCTAATCCTAAGTCGTCTAAGGCTCAGAAAAAAGAATAAAAAGAAATAAAAAATGCACAAGCGAACATGGAAAGTAAATACAAGAAATTGATATAAGAATTGTAAAGCAAAAATTTCAACAAACAGAATTAAACTGAGCAGTCATGTAGGTCACAATGGAAATCTGTCAAGAGAGTTAATCAAGTTATGTGAGAGGGGATTTTACCTATCATTAATGCTAATCTAGCCATTTATGTGTTTATAGGGTGTGGATTCTAGACAATCGTAAGGTTGATTACTTTCTCTCGAGTTATAACCATTAAACCCTAAATTGTAAACTCTAATTGAATTATGGAACTTGCAATCTCTAATTAGTTCTAAAGCTCTCTAATAAACAATTAGGTCTCGCATGAGATCTCTCTTCATAAAATTACCGACTAGATTGATTAAGTAGTCAATTAGATCACCTAACTCTCATTAATTCGATCTAATCATTTTTATCTGACTCACCCTCTCGATTTGTTACCAAAGCATACTTACATTAATCAATCCACCCAAACCAATAAACACAAAAATAACTAAATCAATATCAACTCAAAGTAAAATCTTGAAGGAGAGTTCAAAACATTATCAATAACTTGAAATCCATTTCTATACAATCCATCTCAAGCTTATACATTTAAATGAAAAAGGAAATAAAGAGAAAATGGAACTTAGGCTTGACAAATCGGGAAGGCAGCGATGTTGGGATACCACCTGATCTGGGGAGCAGTGGCGTCAGGATCTACTTCTTCTTCATCCTTCTTCCTCTTCTTCTTCTCTCCCTCTCTTCTATTTCTCTCTCTTTAGGGGTTCCAAGAGTGGCTCAATGTAAAGCTCCTCTTTCTCTCCTTTTAATGTTCTTTAAATAGTCATTTACATTTTAGGTAACCCTGGGGTCTTTTTGGGGTCCAAAAGTTCCAAAAAGTGCCTCGAAATATAAAGTTCGTAAGCAACTGCGTATCTGAGTGGCCCACATCTAAGCCTTCTGTCACGATCATGGCCTAATAGGCCATGATCCACGATCGTGGGCTGCTGTTTCGGCCCAAATGTCTTCCAAAATGCTTCCGTTCTTTAATATCAAGGTACCTCAAAAACATGATATTTGTGTTCAAAACTCAAACTAACCCATAAAACACTTAAAACATAAATAATTGAAAAATTAATACAACTCTAACCTAAACATATACTAAATGATCGAAGTAATGGCTAAACACATATCAAACTATGCCTAAAACGTAATGCAATTTACACTTATCACCTGCCACGATCGTGACCTATGAAATTTGCTTCTGACACGATCGTGGCCCATTCAGTCAATGATTGTGGCCATGTCTGGGTTGCTTTTATCACTATCGTGACCCTGAGACTTTCACTAAGCTTTCTCCAAACTTCTCCAATCTTATTTACTTGATCTCAAACATTAAAAAACACATTATAACACCTTAAATGCACAAAGTTAAAGCCCAATAACATGCTCTAAAGCACATAACATTCAAAAACACAAGCATATAATTACACTAACACAATTCTAAACCTAAACATGAACAAATCATCTAATTAACAACTAAACACATACTAAATTACTCACTAAAACTCAGGTAGTTGTGTCATATAGAATACCTTTTTATCTAGCAAAGATCTTTTTTTTTTGGAGCAAATGATGATTTTAGCTACTAATATTACACTTTCAGAATGATTTGGATAATTTTGGTTTAAGAATTTTTAGGAGCATCACAACAAGAGATCCTTCTCACTACAACAAAATTAGGAATTAGCGATGGAAAATTATCGATGGAAAAGAAACCGTTGTAAATTACCAACGAAAATCAATTTCTGTTGGTAATATAGTGGGAAAAATTAGTTTAGCAATGATAATAATATCCATTGTAAATATAGAGGGAAATCATCGTGGCAAAATTTCTGACGAACTTTAGAGAAGGTATAAAATTCCCTTCAGTAAAGAAGGTGGGAATTATTGACAGAATAAAAAAGTTTTGAGTTTACTAACAGAAATATTTCTGTCGGTAAATTCTCAAGGTAAAGGTCATTGTTTGCTTCAGCTTCAACATTTTAAATAAAATGAAAACCACGTCGTTTGGTTTAACACCAAAACCAAACGATGTCATTTTCGTTTACAATTAACTCACCTGAAAGCCTCCTTCCCTTGCATCTTCTTCTTTGTTGTTCCTCTTTCCCCTGCATTTTCTCAAGCATTTTTTCCTCTCTCTGATTTCCCTATCGGGGACTCTTCTGCTTGTCTGCGTTTATCTTCTCTGGCCACTATCATTGTGTCCTTCGACGGAGGAATTCTTGCAACATTCCATCTCTGTTATTTCAACATATGTTGGATGTATTTAGGTATTTAATAAAATTCATTTATTTAGGTATTATGTGATTGGAAAACAATATTAATGTATAAATGTTAATGATGGAAGGGACAAGACGTGATTTTGGTTGGGATGTTGGGATGAATTTTTGATGCATGTAAAGTGTTTGATGAAATGTTTGTTATGTTGATGTTTATTGTATGGGAGTAATATGGGTAATTTAAATTGATAGAAATTTATTCCTTTAAATGATGGGAGTGTTACAACTTTGATACAAGTCTCTATAATGAAAAAATGAATTCCTACATTTAAAAAATGAATCTTCATCTTAATGATTCCTAAATTTCTTTATATTGTATTAAATGTATTTTAATCTCTTTCATACCTCTCTTGACTTCTCTAGAACCTTTTAGAGTCTCTTACATACCTAGTTGGTATCTGTAGTATAAAGGAGTAACCAATAAGGTGGAAAGATGACATTGCACTCGAAATAATGGAAAAGTTAAAACAAGAACAAACTATATCCAATGAAATGGAGAGTGATTACGAATAGAGATAAGGCATATAAAATGGTAGATGGAGATGATACATATATAGCACACTTAGGGAGGGAGATCACACACAATTATAGGGTGTGAGAGTTGTACGCGTACCCATAGACCTATGCCATTAATATCATTTTCAATGTCAAGAAACAACCAAAGGATAATGCCCTTAGCTAATCACAAAAGAGAAAGGTTCATAAAGGATTATAAGAACCTATTGTACCTAATTAAGAGATAAAAAATTTGGCCACCTTATAACTATGAAGAGATTCAACAACTTAAAGAAAGGATAATACCTGATGGGATAAAGAAAAACAAGAGAAAAAATGAAAACAAAAAAGTGAAAAAATCGCTTTAATTTTTATGAAAAGAAAATAAAGACATTACTATGGAAGCTATAAAAAGAAAGAGAATACTTTACCTCTTACGAACCACGTTGAAGATGAGGTTAGAATACAAAAAATGTATTAAGTTTTTGCCTGTATATCTATAATACTATTTTATGAATATAATAGAACAATACACTAATATAACCTACTTTATAGCCTCAAATTTTAGTATTCAATAAAATTTTAGTATGTCACTCTCCATTTCATTGGATATAGTTTGTTCTTGTTCTAAAAGAAAACGAACTATAAAATCCTAATCTAATAACGAAAGTTTATGGATTGATTGTAGGATGGGGAAGGTGTTAGGCATCTAATCATGCTCATCTAAATAATTATCTAGGCTTATGACAAATTTTACAGGTTTAGGGAATGATTCAAAGAAGAAAGGTAAGATTGGTAGGATGAAAATGTAAGACAATTTGCTATACCTTCGATAACTTAAATTGTGTAATTTAATTTGTTATTACATAATTGATTAATTGTTGATGAAAGACTAGTTTTATAAAGGTT
>JAOTAY010000191.1:17711185-17723054 GCA_025629805.1 Erythroxylum baracoense
CCCACCTCGCCCCTGCCCAGGGCCGGGGCTGCTGGTAACCTAGAGAGGAACAGAAGTTATAGCCTTCCAGAAAAGAGAGGTCAAATCAAGACATCGTTGAATCTGTCAAAGCATTTATGGGAGGTGCACCAGGTAATATTGATGGCAAAAATTCGGTCCACATGCCTGAAAATGGATGCACCTCCAAATAATATTTTGGTAGATGCCAAGGTGGCTTGTTATGTGTTCCTCGTCGCAGCCATTGTAAACCTCATGCATAGTGCAACCTATGTTGAATTCTATTTAGCACTTGAAATTCCATCGCAAGCTTTTCCGTTAGGCTTAATGAGTAAACATCTTTGTCCTAATTGATTCCATCGCAAGCTTTTCCGTTAGGCTTAATGAGTAAACATCTTTGTCCTAATTGATTACTACACGCTCTGAAATGCTGGACTTGTTTTTCGTGCTTCCAACTATCAATTGTATAAGAGTTGCATTATAACTAAATTTTTAATGAAAAGTGAAACAGTAGCGCTAATAAAACTTGATCAATCTGGAGTTTTTGGCACACATCCCAAAAGGGAAGCATGGTTTTCCGTACTCTCCTTAACAAAAAAAGTAAGTAATGCTGTTCAGTGGTGGCCCATTCCCTTGATCTTCATTCTCCTCTTTTCGTGGATGGGTATTCTCTAAACTAGCAGTTTCCCTTATAATTAAACTATTGACTGACTTTAGATTTGGTAATTGTGACAATCTTGAAAGTAGAAAACTATTGAATCATGGCTCTTTTTCAAGATACAAATATGCTTTGAAACCATGGAGATGAGTTCAAAACTAAAATCTATGTAAATGATAACTAGAACCAAATAGTTTATGAAGAGTCATTTCAGATTTTTGTTTGCATTTCACGTCAGCTGGCCGCCGTAATCTGTAGTCCAGATTAACTAATCTTTGAAAATATTGTTGACTAAGTAAGCTAATTGGATTGGAGTGAACATAGATTTGTAGTACCAGTGACGACAATAAAATCCTAGGCGGGTCCGCTGAGATGCCCATTTCATATTCCATTCAAACATCGGAGACACAGGTGACTTCTGACGTAAGCGGACCCAAACCATCCCACGTCACGTTCATTTTGTTTCTAGCTACCTACGCATTTCCTTCATGTGAGAACCCTGTCCACTTTCATATTTGAAACAAATAGATTCCTACCATTTTCTAATTCTAGCTTATATCGATCTTTTTGACAATTATGAGCCGGTATTAATTAGTATCTTAAATTTTGACTGAATATTAGTAAAATACAAAAAATTTTAAAACAATAGCATTAAATTAAAAATTTGCAAAATTTTTAACCTAGCTGTCGAAGCCTCCCTCCTCAGCGTGCCCTCCCCCATTTTGACCTCCTCTCTCTCAAATCGCAACTCTCACTCTATGACCGTCCTTTCGATGGTGTCTCCCCCATTTTATTGTTTTAAGTGTGGTGTATGACACCACAAAGTATAGCTTAAAACTTTAGTTTTATAGGCTTATAGATGGACTTCATGCCTATAGATATCTTTTCATCATTTTTATATATTTTAAAAATTTTGCAAAATTTGAAGTGAATTTTATATTGTAAAATTTAATTATTATCAAATTTAGTGTAAATTAAGTTTTTGTTGTTAATTAATTTTCTCATGAAATATAATTAATATGACAAAGTCATTTATTTTTTTTTGTAAAGTTACGATTATAATTATGATAATATTATTTTATTCACAAAAATAAGAATTATTATAAGAAAATTTTGAATAAAAAATTCTTTTCTCTTTAATTGTGTCTATATTACTTTCAATTTAATTAAAATTATTATTTTATTAATGAAAACATTTTTATTTATATAATTTAGACTCTTATATTTGGTATATATTTGATTATATTAATAATATAAATTTAATTTAAAATTTTTCTGTAATTAATGATTATAATATTTATCATTATCAATTTATTTCTTTTATACATATAATTAGACCAGTTGAGTGAAAATTAAAATTTCCATAATTTGACTTAATTTTTATAATTATAATTTAAATTTACTGAAATTGTGTACTTTTAATTATATACATGTTTTTATGATAAAAATGTTAATAAAGTAGTTCTACTTCTACAAACTTTGATAAGGCATACAAGGAATTATATGATGATTAAATTATATGACATAATTTATTTAAAATATTTTGTAATTAAAAAAATTTAGAGACTATTTTATATTTTAAAATTACCTGGTACCCAGTAATAATCAATACAAGTATCATATTGTATTAGAACTAAATCTGTTATCGGTACTGATACGGTATTCGTAATATTGCTCATAACTCTACTATAAGTCTTTGATTTGTTTTTAAAATTTAAAATAAGGATTAATTACAATATACTAATTTCCCTTTTATTTGTCTTTTTAAAGCTCCAATCCTTGTTTCATTGCTTGTGTTGGGTGTTATGGCAGAAGTGGCTACTTTGACTTTTTATAGTAGCACATTGGGATTCTTATAAGTCATTAGAATTAGTAGAGATTTTAGATAAATATAAGATTCATATGGCGTGCATCCAGGAGACAAAATAGATAGGGGTTAAAGTGAAAGAGATCAATAAGATCAAAACTTGGTATTCAAGGTGTTCGAGTTAACAAAATGGTGTAGATATCTTAGTTATCAAGGAACTCATTCATCACATTGTGGGTTAAAGAAGACTAATAATAAGACGTTTTCCTTAAAGAATATGATGAAAGATGTTGTTTTCAATCTTATAGATGTGTGTACACCTAAGTAGGGTTAGAAGAAGAACCTAAGCATTAATTATGGAAAGTGCTAGATGAGGTGATTCAACAGATTCCCCAAACGAGAAAATTATTCTAGGAGGAGACTTTAATGGCCATATAGGGGTGACCTCATATGGGTATTCTTGTGCTAAGGGTGGCCTCAGTAGGGTTAGAAGAACAACCTAAGTATTAATTACAGAAAGTGCTATTAGAGACTAAAAGTGGAGAAAAAGGATAAATTTAAGTTGGCAAGGGCTAGAGAATAGAAAATGAGAGACTTGGACCAAGTTTGTTGTATAAAGGATGAAGCATGACAGTTGCTTATAGATGAAAATGAAATGAAAAGAAGATGACAGATATACTTCTATATCCTTTTTAATGAAAGCATAAATGAAAACATTTTCTTTGATGATATTAACACTTTTGAGAAATATTGTAGGTTCACTTATTGTCGGTAGATCATAAGAGAAGAAATTAAAGGAGTTTTGAGTAAGATGGAAAGTGGAAGGTCAGTAGGACTTGATAAGCTACCAATAGAGATATGGAAGAGCTTAGGAAAAGAGGCCTTATTTAGTTAATTAAGCTTTGTAATGTGATCCTTAATTCTGCCAAAATACCGAATAAATAGAGTCTTAGCACACTAATCGCTCTCTATAAGAACGGAGGGGACATATAAAGTTATGACAAATATAGAGGCATAAAACTACTTAATCATACCATGAAGATATATGAGAGGGTGATTGAGAAGAGAGTAAGAAAGGATTCATTTATCTCTGAGAACTAATTTGGTTTCATGCTCAGAAAATCTATAACAGAAGTTTTATACCTCTTTAAACAATTAATGGAATATTATAGGGATAGATAGAGGGAACAATGCATGATTTTTATTTACTTAAATAAGGCTTATGATATGTTACCTAGAGAAGTCATGTGGAGGTGTTTAAAAGTTAAGGGAGTTCCTATGACCTATATACTAGTTATTAGGGATATTTATGATGATGCTAAGACTAAAGTAAGAATGATATGATGAGATACAGAGCATTTTTCTATCAATATTGGGCTACAACAAGGATCCGCATTAAGCCTCTTCTTGTTTGCAATGTTATAGATGAGCTCACAAAGAATATCCAAAGAAATGTGCCTTGGGGTAGGTTGTTCACTAATGGCATTGTTTTAGTGGATGAAACAAAAGAGAATATTAATGTCAAGCTAAACCTTTGGAGGGATACGTTAAAGTTGAAGAGATTTAAATTGATCAGAACTAAAATTAAGTAATTAAAGTGTAACTTTTGAGTCACAAGTTTGCATTTGATGGGGAGATAAAGATTGGTTTACAAGTTATTCCACAGAACTATTATTTTAAATTCCTTGGATCTATAATCCAAAGCAATAGCAAGATACATGACGACATAATTCACCATATCAAATCAGGGTGGCTTAAATGGAGAGGCATACTAGGAGTTTGATGTGACAAGAAGATATCACTCAAGCTAAAAGGTAAATTATATTGTTTACTAATTAGGTTGATTGTAATCTATAAGACAGAGTGTTAGCTTATCAAACATGTGCATAGTCATAAGTTAATGGTGTTGGAGATGAGGATGCTTCGTTGGATGTGCTACCTTACAAAAAGAGATAATGTCAAGAATGTAGTGGTAAAAGACAAGTTAGGAGTAGCTAACATTAATGGTAAATTAAGGGAGGTAAGACTTAGGTGGTTTATACATGTTAAGAGTAGACATCCTGGCGCCCTAGTGAGAAGATTGTATTTAGGGACTATAAAAGAAGAAGAAAAAGAAGACATTAGAAGAATTGGACAGAGGTGATCAGAAATGATATGGCTTTACTTAGCTTATTAATGACTTAGCCCTCAATAAGAAACTTTGGCATAATAGGATATGAGTAGATGATCTTACACAGAGAGGTCTTTCTCTTTTCATATGTCTTTTGAACCTTTTCCTTGTCTTGTATTTAACATAAATACTTTTATTTATAGCACTTGCGCCTTCAGTTATTTTATTTATTTATTTCGTAATTTTCCTCTTTTAGTTGTTGTTTATTTTATTTATTTACTTGTCTTCTTTTTTATTTATTTATCTATTTGATTAATTTTATCTTTACTTTTATTTTTTATACAGTTATTTTTTTATGTTTTTGAATTTTTTTCTTCAAACCATTTTTTCTTTTCTTTTTCTTGTGAGTCTATCGAAAATAACCTCTCTGCCAATTAGGAGTACTTTTAAACCTCCCCAAACCTATTTGTACTAGGACATAATTGTTGTTGTTTCTATTTTTTTTAATTATCACTTGTAATTACTAGACTTATTTTATGTTAGAAAAACTAATAAACATTGTAAAATGATAATGCCTTTAAAGTGTTGGTATTACGACATTCTACTTTTGAAACTCTTGTTATATAAGTAAAACATCTTATATATTGATTGAGAGAGATAAAAAGGAGTTAGTAGCTGAGATAACAAAAGAAATTATAGTCAAACCTATTAAAGTTTTCTTTACTACAAATATGTCACTCACTAGTTAGGCTAATATACTTGTTATTGATAAGCACTATAATGATAAATATGATTTAAATTTTGTGAAAAAATGATATAGAATAGAAAAATTAACATTGTTAACTAACCTAAAGATAAATAATAAAAAAGTTGATTATAGATTATTAATAATAAAATAAAATAAAATTGAAAAAAGCTAGATAGTAGTCAAGAAAAAATGATAAGATAATTTTTTAAAAAAAGAATCTAATCAAATAGCTATATTTAGATCAATACTTCCCTTGATATTTGTTTTGACTTCATGACTTGATTAATCTAGACTAGATATATTCTTTGGACCTATATGATCTTCTTGACACTAAAACTGTACTTTTTTTGACTTAAAAGTCATCTATTTTTTGGTTGACTAATCCCTCTCTCTATCAAACTAGTACACTTTACATGCATTAAGATATGGAGAATCTTATAATAGGTTTCACCGTAACTCCAAGGTCACAGATGTCTCTTTTGGGCACTTTGTTCAATGCCCACTACTTAAAGCTTAAATTAATCATAACTAGGCTCTCTTCAATTGTTTATAAGTGAATTAAAATCAAATTTAGACACTAGTATAAATAAATTTGTAATACGCTCAATTAAAGGTAATTCATATAAATATATTCCATAACATGAATAAGTCTACATCTATCCATATAAAAATAACTACTAGGATTTTTCTCTTTTACTTGGCCACTGAATTTGAAATAAAGGACTTAAGACAACTTAAATACGTCCTAAGTATCGATGTAGTAAAGACAGATCAAGGAATTTCTATTTTACAAAGAAAATACATACTTTGCCTCTTAACTGAAACTGAAATGCTTGCCTATAAACCAACTAAAATGCTTATAGAAAAGAATCATAAGCTTATAATTTTCCCAAATCAAATTCCAATATATAAAGGACGCTATCAATGATTAGTTAGGAGGTTAATTTTTCTGTCATATGGTAGGTTGGATATAGCATATGCAATGAGTGTTGTTAGTTAATTTATGCATCAACCAAGTGAAGAGCACATGAATGCAGTATGCTGAATCTTAAGGTACTTGAAAGGCTGTCTAGGAAAAGGTTTATTCTTCTCAAAGAATAATGTTTCTAATATTGAAGAATACACATATGTGGATTGGGTAGGTGATCAAACAACCAGAAAATCTACAACTGGTTATTTTACTTTTGTGGAAGGAAATCTCGTAATTTGGAAAAGCAAGAAACAAAAGGTTGTTGCAAGATTAATTGTAGAAGCTGAGTTTCGAGATATGACTCATAGAATATGTGAATTATTATGGATTAAGGATGTTCTAACAGATTTGGGGATTGAGTATATTAAACCTATGAATCTTTTTTTGCGATAATAAGGTTGCTATTGAGATTGCATCCTCTAAAATATATGATTGTACCAAACATGTTGAAATTGACAAAGATTTCATCAAGGAAAAGTTAGATCAAAAGATTATTCAGTTTTCATATGTCAAGTTTAAAGATCAATTTGCTTATAAGCACAGACTAAACGAACCAATCATAAGTTTGATTTGCTTTGACTGGGAGGCTCCTGTTTTCCTGTTTTCATGTTCAATGTTTGTGGATCTAACTTTACATGATGCAAAGCAAAACGTGCAAATCTTTTGGAGTAGATCCTTCCAAAAGGACAAGAGGGGCCTGCACCATTCTTAGTCTTCTTACAATAATTAAAGATAAATTGATGATCTGTAAACAACGACCACACAAATAGAATAATAAAGATGTACTGGCATGCTATATTCCTTCCTTTTGGGCTGTGGCAGATTAGCCTTCTTGTCTTGGACTGTAAGGTCAAGGTCAAACAATAGAACGCATACTTGTGGGTCCCATTTTCATGTGAAGATAGAATAAATGATCAACTTAAACGTGCCCTTATAATAAATGAGCTATCCATTCCTTCACATGTTGGGTCCTCCGGTAGAGATGCACTCTCGATTTCCCTTTATATCAAAATACATTGTATTACAAAGGGCCTTTATAGCTTAAGTTAGCTTTAGGCTTGTCAGAAAGTGAAAGTCATTTGGTTTGACCCGCAAGGGCCGAGGACCTATCAAAGGGTCCTTGATTAAAAATGTTCTAAAGGGTTGGTCGGGTCTTTTGTAGTGAATGAAAAAAAATCTTATAATGGTACTCGCTAAACATTTTTTATCTGAAATTTAAATCAATCTTTTAAAGAACTAGAACTCGTGTTGCCTACTGTAATGTTTTTTCTTTTTCTTTTCCAACCGACTCTTGCTCATGAGCTTCCAATATACTTCAAGGGAGTCTACATTTTGACTGATACATGAGTAAAGGTTTAGGCTATTGAATGCATTATCGGAAGGATGCACGGGAGAGAATTGCTAAGATTAGCCGCCAAAAAAAGCTCACTAGAGACATCCCACTTCGAATGAGATGTTTTACCATATTTGCATGGCTCAGCAATATGGGAGCGAATCTTTTGAGCAATGCTACTCTGTCCAGTTCTGTCAAATTCAAAAAATGTCTATTTAAAAACTTATTTTATTTTGCTTCCTTTGCACTTTCAGTGCAAGTTAATATAATAATAATAAAAAAAAATTAATCAATTTTTAAATTTAATTTAATATTTTATCTATAATTTATAAATTAACTAAACAATTTTAATAAATTAATCAAAATTTAAAATTTAACATTTAAATTTTTTTCTTAAAATTTAAATTTTAAAAAATTAAAATTAAATTAATAAAAAAATAAAATGTGTCACAGTATTTAAATTTTTACCTTAAATTTTTTATTTAAAAATTAAAATAAAAAATAAAAAAACTGTTATAGGTGTTGACATAGATAGTTTTTAAAATTTTAAATTTTAAATTTATTTTTATTCTTTTATCATTTTACTTTTAATTATACTACTATTATTTTAATAAAAAATCAAATCAAATTTTAATTTTAATTATGCTATTATTAATTTTATAAAAAACTTATACTCTAAAAACTCAATAAGAATGAACATGAACTTATTTCTTATTACATAAATAGAATAGCTCAATTTCAAATATTACAGTGATGCTTATCCTAACGGCACATCGACTAGCTTTTCTTACTTTTCTAACACAAAGATGAAAAGGGGTAAAAAAATTATAAGCTTAATAGGACTAACTTATAAAAATAAAGTATTAGTGAGTTACATACTCTAACATATTGACAGAAAAAAGGGAAGTTGAGGTAGGAGATACTTTAAAAAGAAATAAGGTTTGCCATGACATGGTTCTTCTCTGTAGCTGTCTTCTCTAAGCCATGGAATTAATTAAGGGCTTTGTGGTAAAGCATGTGTATTAAGAAGGATTTACTTATGTGATCCCTATTCGGCTATTTATGTCTAAGCATACAAACAAAGTTAGGTGGTAAACTGATCATTTGAAGAACTAAAAGTAAAGCACTATACTGTGATCAAATAAGAAGAAAAAGTCTAATGCACTGAGTAGAAAGTATTGGTTTGATTAGGAAAAGTACAGTCAATCCAAATTTCTTCTCTTATGACATTGCCCTTTCAGGTATGTCCTATTCATTAATATCAATTAAGTAAGCTTTCATTTCAATAAATAAAGATGTTTATCGATTTGCATCATGACATAGACAATATATTTGCAAAGGTATGAATTTTTATTAGGGAAGAATGATGGAAATCAGGCATCTGCTACTCTATGCACTGAAAGTTACTAGAGATCCTTTAAAGGATGTCATCAGACCTTTGACATGAAGTAGGGGAAGAAAGGTAAAGAAGCTCCCAATGACTTAATGGTAGATCTTTATGTAAGGAGTGAAACTTTTCTACTTCAACAGGTCTGATGATTCAAGTGAAGGAGTAAGTTGACAAATTGTGATTACAAAACATAATTGATGCCAAACTTAGAGTGCAACTGATGTAAATTTTAGAGTGTTAAGAAACATAATGTAGTTGGCACCAGAATCATACTTATGATTGATTTTTTTTTTTAGTTTTGCAATTTGGATTTTTAGAAGCAAACTGACGCTATACGCTAACTTATAACTAATGACAGAATCGGCTTTGGATCATTTCATTGAATTTTCAAGACAAAATTGATGCTAGTATATCAGACTTTGTTATAATTGGCTAGGTTTTGTTGTTTTGAGTGTTTATTTTCTTTTAAAACTCTAGTTTGAGGAGTTTCATGCCTATAAGAGATTTATTAATGGTTATAATTAGGAAAGATTAGGTTATTATTAATTGCTCAAGATTCTTTTAAAACGTCTATCTTATCTAGCTCACTAATGACAATCAGAACCTTAGGATCTTATCACCTTCAAGCCTTTTTTTTAGTGTGGTGATTCATATCGTTATGTTTATTTTATTCGATTCATATCTTTCTTGTTATGTTTTGTATTTATGGCGTTGAATCAAGTTGTGTTTGATATAACAATCCTTCATCCTATCATATTGATATTGAATTTTATCAATCTTATTAGTAATGATGATATCAAAATTTGATAGCAAACCTCAGTTTTATATGTAAGTTAGTTGTTGTCTCTGTATTTATTATTCTTGTATCTTTGTTTCTATGTTTAGTAGTCATTATTGATCTGATCTTTCTTAAAGTTTTTTAAGAATAACATGTTCTTAAGTTATTGTTCCTAGTTTCTTGAGCTTCAAGTTACAAAAAATTACAACAAAGTTTTGTGAAGAAAAGCCTTAGAAAATAAACATATAAAGGCTAGTAATTGCATCAGCTACTACAAGAAAAGTTTATTCTTATTCCAATAATAACAAGAAATTTAAGTTGCTCTTACTCTTATTGCTCTAATTCGTTGTGATGATTTTTTTCTTTCATTCCTTATATTGAGTCTAATTGGGGGGTTTTAATGAGTTTTTTGTTCCGTATATTGTTTCTTTGTTTGCTTCTTTGGTCAAATTTACTCCTTGGGAGTCTTTGACAAAGGCACATGTTAGTCCTTAATGGTAACCAAGAGGGGGGATGAATTGGGTATTAATAAAGTTTAACAAACCTTTTTAGCTAATAAATTCAATTTAACAATCATTAATATATATAAGTTTGCATATTCACTAGATTGCTCATGTCATTTTGCAAAAAAAAAAAAAAAAAAAGCTATCAAGGAGATGGACAGAGTTGTGAAATCATTTCTTTTGTCTGGCAAGTGGGTTCCTCCGAGGGGGCTAAAGTTAAATGGGCTGAGGTAACTCTTTCTAAACGTCAAGGTGGCTTAGGCATTACTTCCATTTCAACTTTTTAAAATGGCTCAATGTGTAAAAGGTTGTGGAGGCTATATACAGATCGTACTGCTCTTATGAATATTATCTCAAGACATGTAATTTTTGGTCGGCTGATTTTTCTAGGGAGGGTTCTTGGATCTTAAAACAAATGATGAAGTTGTGGAGCACTATATACCCTTGTATCAAGCACAAAATCAACAACGGAGCACAAACTTGGGTTTGGTACGATAATTGATTGGCTACCAACCCTCTTTCGCAAGTTCCAGTTTTTTCTAGCTTATGGAATAGAATGCCTTCTAGCTTAAAGGTTTCCTCTTTGATTTTCAACAGTGTATGGCATGAACAATTCAAGGTTTCCAATCTCTATTACCTCTGCTCCCTCTTCTTCAATATACTACGGCTGAGGATACTATCTCCTGGAGTCTTCACTCGAATGGAGCATTTTCTAACCAATCCTGCTACAAGCTTTTCTCTGCCCCGCTACCTACGGTTCGCTGGTTTTATTTTCTCTGGAAAACTTCACTCTATCCAAAAGCTACATTCATCACATGGTTAGCCATTAAAAATTGATTACAAACTTGTAGTCAGTCGAGTGGAAGTGTGGATGGCACTAGTGTCTTATGCAGTAAAACTACTGAAACCCCGTGATCATCTTTTTTTTTTATGTGTAATTTTTCCAGGGCAATCTGGAGTTGTCTCCTGCATCTATTGCCTATACAATCTAGTGGTTTTGAATGGGACTCTGTGTTGAATTGGATGATTAACAATACTAGAAATTTGCAATCTCATACTTGATTAATCAGTGTTGCTTTTACCATCTCCGTTTATCACAATTGGCGTGAAAGAAACAGTCGATGTTTTGCGGATAAGAGGGACGATAGATACAAGGTTGCTGACAAAATACTTAACGCAATTCGTTCACACATAAGCCAAGAATGCCCAACATCTCCTTTCCATCGAAATGAAACGCATCTGGTTACTTTAACTACCTTGTTTTCTGCACATATACTTACGCTGCGTTTGGTTACTGTTTTTTGGATACAGAGACGGAACGAGACGAAAATTTGGAGATACAATAAAACAAAAATTTGAGACAATAAGGTGATTAGTTGTGATGGACAAAACAGAAAAAACTATCTCCGTCTCGAGAACAGAAATATGTTTAGTTACAGTGGACAGAACATAAAAACAATAACAATGACGAAAATGCCGCTACAGTATGATATGTTTAGAAATATGTAATTCATTGATTAATTTATAATTGTATCAATATTTATTTTAAGTGTATTTGTAATTTTTTGATTACGA
>JAOTAY010000191.1:17723154-17750788 GCA_025629805.1 Erythroxylum baracoense
GTTATTATTTAATTACATTACATTATATTTAATTAAAATATTATTATTCATTAATTAAAATATTATAATTAACTAATAATATAATTAAAATATTCGTGAGGAAGGGTTTTTTTGTAAATTTACGCATGTGTTTTGTTTCTGTCTCCGTCTCTGTATTCTTGTTCTCTAGTTTTGGAAGGAACAAAAATTTTATATTTCTGCTATCTAAAATCGGGACAAAAATTAGTGGGGACAATAAGCAAACAGGTCATATACAAGATTTTTGAGAGAGAGAATAAGATGGGTAGAACAGGAATAAATAGAATAAATGTAACATTTGATCCGTTTGCGAACTTACGGGTAACAGACAACCACAAAAGCCTGAGTAACGGAGCTAACTAAACGCCGGCGAGAGAAAGATGGGATTCCAGTCAACCCCGGTGGTTGTTACCGTTTCGGTAATGAGGAACAGAGCTCCAGCTCTATTTCTTCTCTTATCTCCGACGTCGCGATTCTTTTCTCGACGGCTCCACTCAAATCATCCACACCAAAGGTCAGCTTCCAGTTCAGTTCGTTCGTTCGTTTACTTGCATTACGTGTTAACAGTTGCTTACACTGTCAATGACAGGTCGTCTTTTGGAATAGCTTTTGACGTTGACGGGGTTATTCTTCGTGGAAGCGTTCCCGTTGGTGGTTCTCCAGAGGCTCTGAGAAGATTGTATTATGATTCTGGTAATTTCCATAACTATCCTTCAGATTTTAATATAGTTGTACATATATTTTAGAAAATTTGCAGGTTTTATGCTAACTTGTAGTAACTAATCCGTTTCACATAAGATGGATTTATGGCGTTAGTCTAGGTCCCTGACTGCAGCCTTTATCGTGTTTTGTGTCTTTGTTAGTATATTTGTTTGCATACCTTTCTTTTTTTATTTTATAGACTGATTAGTGATTACTTCCTTTTTTCAGGATCTTTGAAGATACCATTTTTGTTTTTGACAAATGGTGAGTTTGTTCAATACTCTGTAGGATTGCATGGGATTTGTGGTCAAAGTAGGAAATGTTTTTGGTACAGAATTGATTCACATACATTTAGTATCAACCGAGTATGCGCAACAATAATGGTATATTATCACCATTGTATTTAGGAGGAGGAATTCGTGAGTCCAGAAGGGCCCTGGAGTTGGACAATCTTCTGGGAGTAAAGATCTTACCATCTCAGGTATTCCTTTAACTTTTTTGTACTTACAAAAACTCTGGATTTATTTTATGAGCTCCGATGTGATCCTTGGCATAGACGTTCCTTATTGCTGCTGTAGGTTTTGCAGGGCCATTCACCTTTTAAGAATTTCTTGAAGAGGTACATTTTGGAAAAGGACAAATTAGCCTTCTAAACTCCCTAGTAAATAACCTTTCGTGTAAAATCATTTTTTAACTTTATTCTATGGTTTCAACCTTGCCAATCCCTATATTATTCAAGAAGTCAGGTTAGTGACTTCAATGTTAAATTGATGTGTTGTAAAACAATGGTTGGAATTGAAATAGCTCTTCACTAGAGTTTATTTCTAACTTTACTCGATACGACTCAGTGGCAAAATTTTACAATGCCTTTAATAGCCCCTCTACTTTATGATTGCAGCAATTAGAAGAATTATTGGATGAAAGGTAGCGAAAAACATAATAAATAGGGACAATGGTGTATTTAATCCTCCAGCTATGGTATAAAGGGTAGGAATAATATATAAAAAATTCGAGTACAAGTAATCAATTAAGACAAGGGAGATAATTTGAGTACTAAATATACCACTATCCCCAATAAAAATATGGAGCAGGAGAAGGGAAGGGGCTATGTGAAATCTTGTCAGATTATGTAAAATATGGAGCAGGAGAAGGGAAGGAGCTATGTGAAATCTTGTCAGATTATGTATTGGTGGTTGAATTCCACTCTATATTTGCTTTTAGCATAAAAGTTTAGAATTCCACAATCATGTTTTCAAAAGCCGACTTGTCTGTTTTCTTCTAGAATCTTCGTGTTGTCTTAAACTACTCTTTAAAAATGTATCTTTTGCGACAGATATGAGAATCAACTAATTATTGCCACTGGAAAAGGAGAACCTGCTGTAGTGATGTCTGAGTATGGTTTCAAGTAAGGATTTGGTGATATTTATGTTGTTTTTCGAGACTACATGGTCCTTGTTCTCCTATCATTGCAAGATATGGCATTTTTTTTGGCAGAAAAGTCCTGTCGTTAGATGAATATGCTACCTTCTTTGAGAATATTGACCCTGTGTCTCAATACAAGAAGTGGACAACCCAGAATGTATTTGATAAGGGTGTTCCATCTATGAACATGGCTAAAAGATATGATATTCATACAGAAACAGTGAAGGCAATTTTTGTTGTCAGTGATCCTGTTGACTGGGGGAGGGACATTCAGGTACTTTCATTCTTATGTAGGTTTCATCCACGAGCTGTTCAATTAAGTCATTCTTGAGACTCAGAAAATGTGAACATAGAGGCTGACAAGAAGCTTTTGGTTATATTATCGCTTATATGCAAAAGTTCAATAATGTTCTCACCTTTTTTCTTCAATTGATATCATATTTTTTGTTTTTTAGTGTTGCAATTTGAACCCTAGGAAGGCTATAAAAGCACTATTGAATTGCTTTAGGTTCTCTGTGATGTATTAAGATCTGGGGGCCTCCCAGGACTAAACAATGGGCATCAACCTCCTCTATACTTTGCTGCTGATGACCTTGAGTATCAGGTTCATCCTTTCCATTATTAAAGCACAAATTCTGAACGATTCTTAAAGGTCAAAATCGGAAGTTCTTATGAGTTACTCTTTTAGTGTAGAATCATCCATTGATCTTGAAAAACTTGTACACGTAATTGTACCATGTTTTAATTGCTTTTGCGTTAGTTACTCCTGTAGCCTGTCTCCAGCAGTACTGCGTGAGGTGCTGGAGAAATGGGAACTGGAACATTTTGATAGTAATCGATCAGCTCATATGCAATACAGGCTGCATTTTCATCTAAGCGCCTTGGCATGGGAGCTTTCAGAATTGCTCGGGAAAATGTCTTCAACAGGTAAGTTTGGTGTCTCCCATTGCCAAGTCAAAACTTGTTGGGTTCTGTTGTGACAAAGGGGTTACAGCAAGTGGATATCTTTAGACTATTCAAGAAGTTGTTTTAGTAGGTTAGGCTTTTTTGTAAATCTGCTAATTAGGTATTCTTTTTGTAATAAGTTTATCCACGTTAAAAAAAAATATTGATTGAAGAATATGCCCGGAAAACCCATAGAATTAGGAATATCAAAAAACTGAAAGGAATGGGTAAATGATGGTCTTTTAGCCGCAGAAAAGCTAGTAAATAATTCTTTATTAAACACGCATTTTCTCTTTAGACATGAAGTAAGAGCTCACGTCAAATCTTGATTGTTTCTCCATTTAATTATTGATATGGAAACTTGGCTTGCCATTACAGATCAAGAGCACATATTGATGGGATGCTGTAATATCAAGAACTTTTATCCGATTCTTGAGAGCAGATGTGCCATCAATGATGCTTAAAATTTGTGTTTGAAAATCTTTTTCTGCTTCTATATAAGATATTTTATATTTAGAATTGCCCACAGAAGACATCACTGCTTTAGAGTATGTGTACTTTGGGAACCCAAATCCTTCTTTATTCAAGAATGCGGAGACTTTCTTTACGAATGAAGAGCTCATATTGACGGGATGCTTTTAGCAGAATATTGTGTTTATTCCTTCTAAATTTCTTTCTTTTCTGTAGTTTGTTTAGCATGATGGAGTTCGAAACTTTGCATGCACATCTGAATTTTTAACCAATTCTCAAGGAGCAGATGTACGATTGACAGCTTAAAAGTTATGTTGCAATTTTCTCCATCATTGGCACGATTGGATAGTAAGATTTTATATTTGGAATTTCATACAGAATACATCACACTGCTTTAGAGTACGAATCTTTCGGCAAACCAAATCCTTTTGTATTTGAGAATGCGGAAACCACTTTGAGTCAGCTTCAGCCTTATTGTTCCCTTGACAATTTGGAAGAATGTGATAAGCCGCAAATTCAATCACATTCTTTCAAAACACTTTATATGATTGGTGACAATCCTTCAGTTGACATTAAAGGCGCACGACTGGTACCTTCCACCTCTGTATCTCTATTGATGCATCCGATCTCACACCACTTAGGCCATCTTACACTGTACAAACAGTTTTAGTTTTTACGAACATTTACAAAGATAGCATTCCATCTTATTTTCAGGCAGGACATCCTTGGTTTTCTATTTTGACAAGGACCGGTGTTTTCCAAGGAGAAAGCAACCATGCGGAGTTCCCTGCAGATCTGGCAAGTGAATGTGTAAATTTTCACACTCAAATTGTGACTATTGTTTGCAAAAATAATTAGTTAAAGATGTGCAGAATTTGTCCCGAAACTAGAAAATTGGGTGGAGAACAGATTCAAGGAACTGTATGCACAGTTTCTTTTTTCTTTTTTTTTTGGGGGTTATATCTAATAACATTTGCTTTAAACTATGCAGGTTGTTGATACTGTCGAAGAGGCTGTTGACTACATTCTCGAAAGGGAGCTTGGTTCTTAATTAATAGATTTGGTTTAATGCGATTCTTGTTTGTATACAGGAAGATAAAAAGAGGGTAACGTTAAAGGGGATTACTTGGATTTTAATAGATGTATTTGTGTTTTCTCACCGTCACCGTAAGCAGTTGTAGCTGGACTGGATATATGGTCTGTACTTGAACCCGAAACTTGCGACCTTCTTCTGGTGGGCTTATTGAACCGAGATTACCTCTATTTCCTTAACTTGCTGTCCTATTTATAAATTTTGTTTTTTAAGAAGAAAAATCACCCGGTTGAATGAATTGTAATTGGATTGATTACGTGTCATTGAGCATAATTTAGCGAAATGGTCAGAAAAATATCTGAACTTAATGAAGCTTACACATTAAGGGAAGTAAAATTATGCAACTCAAAATTGACTGTCAGTCTAATTCACTAACTCATAAAAAAAAAAGATTTTGTTTATATTTTAATATTTAATAATAATTCTTTTATTTACTTTTTTTCATCATTCTCTTATTTTTCAATTTTCATTCCACAGAAAATTACAATCAATTGCATTGGTTTGGTCCGAATTGGAAATTTACTATCGCGAGTAAAAACTGAAAAGCACAATACATGATGCCACTCGAAATTACGCCAGACATACAACATCCATACTTTTCCCGGATGATAAGACATAGATAGTCCCAAATCCCAAGTTCTGCTCTTCTCTACCACCACGACGACCATGGACACAACTCTCCTCTCATTCCCTTCCTCCAAAACCTTTATCCAATTCCGTCCTTCAAACCCATTTCTCCTCCCCAAACCCACCTACAAACCCACCTTCCCAAGACCTATCTTCATCAAATCCGCCATTTCTCGCACCAAGAAGGAACAGACAGTAGAGACTGTCAAATCCCAGCTCGAGAACTGCTATCTAATCGCGGCTATCAAGTACACGGGCTTCACAGTCAAGCAGTTCCAAGATCTCCGGAGATCACTGCCCGAAACTTCCAAACTCATTGTGGCGAAGAACACGTTGGTGTACAAGGCCGTCGTGGGCACTCCATGGGAGGCCCTGGAGCCTTGCATGAAGGGTATGAATGCTTGGTTGTTTGTGCACAGTGAGGAGATTCCTGAGGCCATTAAACCCTACAGGGCGTTTCAGAGAGAGAAAAAATTGGATGGGAATGATTTTACAGGCGCCGTCTTCGAAGGTAAGTTTTACGGGCCTGGTGATTTTAAGCAGCTTGAAACCATGCCGTCTCGGGCTGAGATTTATGCTAAGATCTTGGGCTCACTGCAAGGTCCGGCCATTGGTTTGGTTGGGACCTTACAGGCTCCAGCGAGGGATGTTATTATGGTGTTGAAGGCGTATGTGAAGAAGCTGGAGGAGGAGAGTGGTGAGCAATAGTGGATGTTAATTTCCTTTTAAACCTCAAGACCCTTTTTGTGGACTTGTGCATTGTTGTAGTATGTTAGAATCAAAGATTCGATGGGTAATTTTGTATAATTGGAAGTTGAAATGTTGAATTGTGATTTTTAATTGACGACTAACTGAGTTTCAAGGACAAATGTCATAGTTGGTTGTCCGTAACTGAAGAATGAGACATTGATTCAGTTGATTAAACCTACTTTGTGTTTGGTCGGCCTTTTCACTGAGGAGATCGTTTGTTTTTGTGCTCTCGAGTTTGCTTTTACGTTCCCTTGTAATAAGTGAAATTCATGTTGTGTTGTGCTTATAGGCCAGGAGAATGAAAGTTGTAGATAATCCTTTTCAATTGCAGTGGCGATTATTTCACCGAATTTGCTTCGTGTATGATTATGTCTTCGTGAAACCAAGGATAATCGTATCTTGTAGCTATAAGGCAATACTGTTTTGATTCCAATTATGCTAATGGGCATCAGTGAAATGTCCGGAACTACAAATGATCTCAGCAAATTTACTACTCGTGTGTTGATGCTGAAGAAATTATGCGACTTGCCTAATTTATTCCTAAAATCATTTCTTTGGACGAACTGCGGTTGGTTGATTGCATATTGTTGCGATGAGGTAATACATATAAGTTGCAGTCCCGTGGACAGTTTTCCATTACTAAATGCTGCTTCATATGTTAATAGTTCCGTAACTCTCGAGTAATCAATATGTTTCTTGCAGATAAGATAAGGCTTTGCCTTGTATGTTCTTTCTATGGTCTTCTTGGTAGCTAATTTGGTTTGTTAGGATGAAATTTGTGACCTGGGAATTGCTCCACAAAACAAAATCAAGTACACTGCTACCGAAGAAGAAGCTGTAAGGTGCAGCCTGGCCCTTTTCCCGGGTTGTTTAATTGTCTCCCTGTAAGCATATGCGTAAGATATAATTATAAGCGGAGAACGCGGGGAATGCTCCAGACCTACTCAAAATTGCTTTGCAGATGATAGCTGATTGTGTCTTCAACTCCACATACTGGCATTAAACAGCTGCATGAGCTTGACAGAAAAGAAAACGGCAAGATATAATTATGTAGATATATTTCAATAGTAACCAAGCGGAGAACTCATGGAATGCTCCAGACCTACTCAAGATTGCGTTGCAGATGATAGCTGATTTTGTCCTCAACTCCACATACTGGCATTAACAGCTGCATGAGCTTGACAGAAAAGAAAACGGCTCGAGTAACTCACCCAACACCTACGTATTCTAGTATCAGTATTACTACACGTTCCAGTTTACTCCACTAAATAATAAATGTGTAGAGTTACTAGAGTACCGTACGCGATCCATACCATACTGTAATAAACATAATAATATAATACTAGTGAAATCAAACAAATGACCACCAAAACAGATTATAAAAAAACTATTCTATTCCGTTTCCCGAATTCTTATAATAAACTCAACTCAAAGCCACCACCAAATCACCACCAAGCACTGCCATGCCATCTCCTCAACCCTAACTCTCCCAAATATTATTCAATGTCGCCGATCGACCCTCACTCGTTTACCGACTCAGAGAGCCCACTCACCACCCACATCTCTCTGTCTCTCTATTTCGACTTCCCTTCCTCTACCATCCACGCTGCCGCCCTCCTCTCCCTCTCAGGCCATCACTCCGGCACCCTCTCTCTGGACGCTCGATCTCTCTCTGTCCACAAGGTCCTCGACCCCAACACCCTAACCCCTCTTCCATTCTCTCTCTCCCAACTCCACCCTGTCAAAGGTCACAACCTCACTGTCACTCTAAATAACCAATCTTCCATTCTCATTCTCTACTCCACTTCACCGTTCTCCTCCGCTCTACAATGGCTATCTCCCCCTCAGACATTCAACAAGGCCCATCCATTTGTTTACACCCAATGTCAGTCTATTCATGCTCGCTCCGTGTTCCCATGTCACGACACGCCCGCGGCGAGAATCTGTTATTCAGCTCGTTTGAACATCCCCCGGCAGCTCTCCGCCGTGATGTCCGCCAGGCACTGTGATCGTCGAGACCCGGTCGCCGGAGACGTGAGTGAAGGTTTTACCGATGATATTGGATTCAAGCTTCAGACTTTGTGGCTTGCAGAAGGGAGAGTAGTGGAGGAGTTTGTGATGGAGCAGCCAATTCCGCCATATTTGTTTGCTTTTGCGGTTGGCGAATTAGGGTTTAGAGAGGTGGGACCCAGGACTAGGGTTTACTCGGAGGCGGTAGTCGGAGTTCTGGATGCGGCGGCGAGGGAGTTCGCGGGGACGGAGGAGATGATAAGGCAAGGTGAAAAGCTGTTTGGGGAATATGTCTGGGAGAGGTTTGATCTGTTGGTGTTGCCTCCCAGCTTTCCTTATGGTGGAATGGAGAATCCGAGGATGGTGTTTTTGACTCCCACCGTGATAAAAGGTGATTCTAGTGGAGCACAGGTCGTGGCTCATGAGTTAGCTCATAGTTGGACTGGGAATTTGATTACTAATAAGAATAACGAGCACTTTTGGTTGAATGAGGTGTGTCAAAAGTGTCGGGTTCATGTCTACTATTTTTGACTTCTTATTTGCTCTGCTCTTGTTGCCTCTGATTTTGGATTGCTGTGCCTAGTATGCACTGAGTGCTCTAGCTTCTTTTCATTTGACTTTATTATTTTTCAGTGCTGAATATGAACCGTGTGGTGCTTCAGGAAAAGTGTAATACTCGTTATTCTTTACATGCCTATGCATGCATGTCTGAGGACAGAGTTCATGTGCATTCAGCTTATTAGCTCTTAACATTGAGGCATTGATTTGTCCCTTGTTCGGAAATTCTCTGTTGCTAAATAGTGTCGAGCGTGTCCTTTGTATTTCAGCTGAAGTTTTCAGATGGAACCTTCTAAGAACATGTAGTCGTAATATCTCTTAATAGCTTGTAGCCAAGAAGTATATTTCTTTCTGGAGTTCTACGGTGAAGGACGATTCTTTCTTCTTTTTTTTTGTTTTTTTGTCTTTAACTTCGGTTTTATAGTTTCTAAATCATGATTATAGGGTTTTACAACATATGCTGAGAGGAGAATCGTGGAGGTTGTGCAAGGAGAAGACAGGGCTACGCTAAATATTGGAATTGGTTGGAGGGGTCTAAATGAGGAGATCGAGAGGTTTGCGGACAATTTAGAGTTCACCAAGCTCAGAACCAATCAAGAAGGTGTGGACCCTGATGATGTGTACTCACAAGTTCCATATGAGAAAGGTTTCCAATTTTTGTTTCGGATTGAGCGTCAGGTATGTTAATGAATTATGGTCGAAACTTGGAGATCAATTTATCAGAAAGTTCTTACGGTTGCATTTATCTTTGGAAATGGAATGCTTAGATCGGAAGACCTGCATTTGATGAGTTCCTTAAGAAGTACATTTCCAACTTCAAGTTCAAATCTATCGATACAGAGACATTTCTTGATTTTCTAAAAGCAAATGTTCCTGGAATAGAGAAAGACATAGACCTGCAATTATGGACTGAGGGGACTGGCATACCCCCAGATGCCTATGAACCAGATTCCAAACTTTATGCCAAGATCATTTCACTTGCAAATGAATTTAAGGTAGGAAGGATGCCAAGGGAGGATGAAGTTGCTGATTGGCAGGGACAGGAATGGGAGCTTTACTTGGAGAATCTGCCCAAATCTGTTGAAGCTTCTCAGGTAGTGACAAATGGCTTTTTGAGTTGTTTCCCATGCTTACCAACTCGATCACCTTGTTTTGTTGAAGCTAATTTTCTAATCATTCATGTCTACATGTGCCCCTTCCCTTTGCTTTCTGTGTACATAGAATCACATGCATTCTTGTGAAGCTTATACCAAAATGTCCGGTATCACTAGTTAGTGGGCCTCTCTACATGAAGTTATTTCTTGTAGAATTATATGACGGGATCAGTTCTTGGTTCATGTGGTCAGTCATCCACTTGGTTGGAGTTCCTGGTTTGTGTCAGGCTTTTCTTTTGTTAATTGGCTGACATGTAATATAGACTTTTGTGTTCCGCTATCTCTTCTACATTCATATCCTCTAGTTTTGGCCCTTGTGCTTG
Source organism: Erythroxylum baracoense (assembly GCA_025629805.1). NCBI lineage: Eukaryota > Viridiplantae > Streptophyta > Magnoliopsida > Malpighiales > Erythroxylaceae > Erythroxylum > Erythroxylum baracoense. Next base: position 17,733,228 of record JAOTAY010000191.1, read on the forward strand.
AAGTTAGAATAATGAAAACTCTACATTCTATCTCAACAGGTAGATTGGGATTATTAACATGTGTTTTAATCATGTAGATCTTAGCCCTGGATGCACGCTACAGGCTGTCAGAATCAAAGGATTATGAGGTGAAAGTAGCATTTCTTGAACTGGCCATTTCTTGCAGATGCCGGGATTACTATGGTGAGGTTGAGAAAAGTCTAAAGGAAGTTGGAAGGATGAAGTATCTTCGTCCACTCTACACAGCTCTTGTTCAAGGGAGTGGAAAGGAAGAAGAGAAGATTTTGGCAAAAAGAGTGTTTGCGGAGGCTCGTGAATGTTATCATCCCATAGCTCAAGGAGTTGTTGAGTCCATCTTTACAAAACACCTTTAGGATGACTAGTAATTTTTGGTTTTTGGATGTTGTATGATTTTGCTTTTTTTTAATGCCACGGAATACGGGCGTTGTGTATGCCAAAGAATTGTTCTCTTTTCTCATAATATAGCTCTATTTCGAATATGGTTCGACTTTTATTAACAAAATAATATTATTATGTTTAAACAGTGTCCTACTTGAGGTTGAGTTTTCCTCTCTCGTACACTTGTTCTCTCTACTATTCAGCTGTCACTTGTATAAGTTTGATGTATCCTTGTCCGAGTCAATTTTCACTTTGCTTGGGTGGCACTTCGAATCTATCTAAGATTTACGAGTTCAATTTAAGTTCATTGAAATTTAGATTAAATTAAATTAAGAACCGAATTCGGACTTAAAGCTCTGTGGTTGGTCTAGCTTGAAGTTTGAATTGGAGCGTTTCCAAAAACGTTATAGGCTCCAGTGTTGTCAGTGTGCTGCTCTTCCTTCCTTGCTTGTTCCTGGGAAGTCCTTATCTTGCTTCCTAACTAATATCACATCTTCATTTTTTGACATTTCAAAGATAACAAACGGTTGATCTTCACCATCATCTCATCGTCTTCTTCTTCCTCTTATTTAACGAAAGTATTAGGTTCCATAAGTAGTTTCAGCTCCTCAATTGCTTTGCTTCTCTTATTGTTCCTCTCAGAACACCTAATGCTCTTCCCTCAAACTCCTTTTTCAAATCTTCAGTAGCCCGCTGCATTTTCCTTATCTTTCTATCTCTTCTGCCTGAAAGCCTCATCAGGTTTTGAGTCACTCGAACGAAGCCCGGATATACTAGTCTTACTTGAACCCAGTCCGATCCAATGTCAAGTATTAGCAAAGAATGGTGCTTCTTTTATGATAATTTTCTTCAATAATTTATTTCCTCAATCCCTTGGTAATTCAGATTTTGACTCATTATTTATTTATTTTCTACGAGTAAAGGAAACTTTTTCGAAATAATTAATATCATAAAAATAATAAAAATATAAATAAAAATAAAAAATGAAAATGAAAGGAAAGTGAGCAGTGAGCAGGGGTTGGGACTTAGGACGAGCCTCAGACTGCTTGGACTTGGACTTGAACAGCCCGTGTCAATAGAATGGGGGACCCATGTGTCCTTTCCTACTAACTCAACTGATCCATGAAAGAATGGACGCTCGAGATTCACACTCGCTTGAATTAAAAAACCTCAATGCTATTGTTATTACATATTTACATTTACACCCATCGCCTAACAATGACATTACTTTAATTTATGCACCGCTCTCTCATCCCCCCCAAAAGGCCAAAACCAAAATCATTTGTCACATGTACATCGTATAGAGAGAGGAACTGAGCCTGGGCTGGGTGCATAGAACTAACTGTAAAATGGACGATTACACCAGAGAAATGATGGACCTCAAAACCCTCGTCACTCGAACCCTAGAAAAGAAAGGCGTCCTCGCCAAGATCCGTGTAAATTTCCTTTCCCTGCACTTTTTGAAATTTCTCCTTTTCTTTTTATCGCTCTCTCTGGTGTGTTTCTGAGAAATGTTGCTAATTTATGCAAAGTTCTGAAAACCTATATCAAGATGTTGTCGACGGTGAATTCAACCCTGGTAGATAGACTGCTGGTCTCTTTCTATTGGATCTCGAGTTATGACAGAATTATCAAGATCTTCTCTGTAATTAGGTTTTTGGATTTAGATGTGTCCTATCCTATCTTGTCTATCTGCATTTAATTTAGAGGGTTTCCTTACAAATTGTTGAGTAACTGACGATCTCGATTGTTGCGGCTTTTGTTTTCTCTACAATGAGAAGTCTTTGTCTATGCCCATGTGGGGCTTAAAGTTGCGTTCTTTTTTTTTCCTTCCCTTTTCTTCTGTCTTCTTTTTTCTTTTTGGTTTTCATGATTTTGGCAATTACAGCCTCTTTTTTTGTTGAATTATGGCTTTTTTTTCCTCGCAACATCGGATCTTTATTGGATTTTTTTCTTAAATATTTTTCTTCTTTGTGAAGTTGCCTTTTGTTTTTCCTTCTCAGTAAGTTACTTGGCAAGAAATTTACTTTTGATTATGTTTGTACTAATATGATATAAAATTCTTTCCGTTGATGTGTTTATTGTGCCTCTGGCTTTTCAATTGTGTATTACTGTTTTTCTTTAACGCTTCGATTTTCTGTTAGGCTGAACTTCGAGCAAGTGTGTTTGAAGCGATTGAGGAGGAGGATAGGGTGATTGAGAAAGAAGAAGGCCTGCCTCCTGCACTGTTAGGTAGTTGCAACGACCGTGCAAGACAGCTTCATGCATCCCCTTCAGGTTATTGCTTTGATATTACATTAGTGTTTTTATTCACAAGTTTGTAAGTGTTGGCGCTTGTTTCCTTTTCATTTATTAAATTTAATTTTTTTGATAGGTATGTTTTTCCTCGTGTATCAGAACTATAAAGTTTTGTTGTTAACAATTGAGATTTTCATGGTTTTCCATTGTAGGGAGGCTACTTACTGCATTAATATGCGAGTATTTGGATTGGGCTCAGCTAAATCACACGCAAAAAGTTTATCTGCCAGAGTGTAATTTGGTAATCAAGTAATATTATGTGTTAAGTGAGAATTTTGACTGTCTTTTTGTTTTGATATTCGTTATTATGGAGTATTTAATTGTTTCTGGTGAAATATTACAGCAAAAGGATTCTTGGAAAGCTGAGTTGAAAGAATTTAGCAGCAAAAATGGTTATGATCTTAACAGAAATGGAGATAGTGGTCCTTTGCTTTTGGATGTTCTTGAAGGATTTTTGAAGTTTGAGGTTTATCTCCAGATTTTTCTCTTGATATAATGCTCAAACAGTTTTCTTAGCCAAAAAGAAGTTTACCATCTTAAATCAGCAGTATTTTTAAACTTACAGTGTCTTAATATGCTGGAGTAGGAAGTTGGATATCTTTGCTAGCTTGTTATATTTCTCAATAATTCTCTTCTTTGTAAATTAATTTCAACTTTCATCGACAATTTTGTTTAACAGAATCTCTCTCAAGGAAGGGGTACTGGAAGGAGGTTGTCAGAAACTGAATCCGTATCCAATTTAGAGTCCAGGAACAGTAGAAGACCCTCTCCATCATCTGTTGCTGGTGGCTTACCTCCCCTCGGAAGGTAATGAATTGGTCCATGATGCTTTTCTTTTCTTTTATTCCCTCTAAATCCTTCTGAAGCTTTCTTCATGTTTTTCTTCTCCACCCAACTCATGGTTTTCTTTTTCTTTTTTTCTGGCTGATCATGCATATGCTAGGCCTGCTTCTTCCCAGTCTTCTGGTGAGTGGTTAATTTGTCAGTTGTCCGCAATCTTCTCATTTGCAGCTTTAAATATCTGATACTATTATAATTTAGGCAGGAGAGCAGGATCTTCCATGTCTGGCTACAGGAAAGATGAATACAATTGGAGATACGACAGTGATGAACTTCCTGAGGATGTGATTCGAGCCTCAGCTGCACTTGAAAATCTTCAGTTGGACCGGAAAACTAGGAACCTAACTAGTTCGTGGCGGTTAGTAATTGAAACCTTATTTGTTAGTTAAAATTTGTCTAGGGGAAAGTTACACAAGGATTTCCTCTTATGATCTGTTGATGATGGGTTTAGAAATTTGATTATTTGCATCATATTCACTGGCTTTTGGTTTTCCTATGTTACGTTGAAAAGTGAAAGTTTGCAATCAGTCAAATTTTGGCTGCCAGGGTATTTATTTAGACACTTAGCTGTTGGTACACTGAGATTGCGTGATGTTTCATGTTTATTTTAGCTCATTCTAGGAATATTTCTAATATGCTGTCCTGGAATTGAATGCAGTCATGCTGGGGATGGAATCAGTGACGATGAGGCTAGAGCTGACCATATGTAGCCAAATGGCTTTCTTTCCATCGCTTCTATGTAGTTTAGTGTGTATTTTATTTTATAAATGTTCGATTCTCATCAAAACAGAAGTAGTGTTGTTGTGCATGTCATATTCGTTTCCCCAGTTTTTGATTAGTATAGCGTGAGATGTGCTTAGTATTTGCTGTGAGTTTTCTTGTTATTCTTCCCATCTATTATTCGGATCAAAACCATGAAAGTTTCAGTTTTTGCCTTCGTAAGCTTGTCAGATGGTTGATTTGCCCTTTGAATATTCAAAACGAATGGGCTGGCCATCTACCAACACCGAAGGCCTGCAAATTGATTACCAGACAATATCGGGTGGAATTTATGGCATGTGCTAAAATGTGTCAGACAAGATTTGGTAAAATGGTCAAATTAAATTTTAATATTTTAAAAGTATATGTTTCCTTTTTTAAAATTTAAAAAAAATGCTTAATTTAAATTTTAAACGAACGAAATATTAACTCTTTCGTGAGGTCTCATTAATTACGTCAAATCTGATTTTTTTTTATTAATTGAGCAAGAGTAAGAATGTCAATAGCTCGGCTTGGCTTGCTCTTGAGCTATGGCCTGCTCTTGAGTCATGGTGGCCTGTGGATGGGCATTTCAGCTAGTCATTTATTTTTTTAAGTAAAAAATTTCTAAAATGATGTAGTTTTGGATAGAACGACGTCGTTTTGGAAAAAACAGGTGAACTACGAGTGGGGCCACCTATCAACTTGGATCAAAAACGGATCGGGTCGGTTTTGCCATGCCTACAAATGTTTATCATTGTAAACTTACGCTACTTTGAGGTGGGTCAATCACAAATTTATGAACCAGTATAAAATGACTTCTTCACACCCTTAAACTTCGTTGTTGTGTAGAATAATAGAGAAATGTTGCAATTATAGAGATTTAGTAATACGCAATCTTACCCCTAATTGGTATAAATGTTTTTTTTTGAAAACTGGTATAATTGTTATTTACATATATATATATATTATATAATATATTAGTAAATAAATAAAGTATGTATAAATAAAATATAAAAATAAGTAATAAAATGAATAATATAATAAATAAAGAATAAGGAGTACAAATAAAAGATTAAATAAATAAATAAATACACAAACAAGAAAGAAGATAAGTTAATAAATAAATCAAATAAGTCATTACAAGAAAATATTTAGGCTAAGTAAGGAAGTGTTAAGTTAAATAATTAAGAGAGAAGTACTATATATTAAATGTTTAGGCTAAATATACAACATAAGAATCGAAGAAAAATATTTAAAACTTAAGAGAACGAGAAGGTTCTCTCTACGTGAGATTTTTTATCCGTATCCTATTACGTCAAAGTTTTCTATTGAGGGTCATGCCCTCAATAAGTTCCATTAGAGTCATATCATTCTTGATCACCTCTCCCGAGTTCTTCTTAAGCCTTCCTTTTTTCCTCTTACAATTTCTAAGTATAATCTTCGTGTCTTCTCACTGAAACGTCAGGTATCTTCTCTTAACGTGTTCAAACTATCTAAGTCTTGTCTCTTTTAATTTTCATTAATATTAGTCACTTTTAATTTATTTTTTACTATTACATTCTTAACCTTATCTCTCCTAGTACGGTTGTACATCCAACGAAGCATTCTCATCTTTAAGACCATTAGCTTATGACTATGCATATGTTTAATGGGCTAACACTTCACCCTATAAAACATGGCTGACCTAATCGTAAACGATAGAATTTATCTTTGAGCTTGAGTCATATCTTCTTGCCACATTAAACTCATGAGACACTTTTGTATTTAAGTCACTATGATTTAATACGGTGAATTATGTCTTCATCAATCTCTCCATTATTTTTGACGATAGATCACTTAAAACACTCTTTTTTGGTATAACTTCTAAACTAATATTTACCTCCACATTGGAAGCCACCTTATAGCCCAAAAAGTTACACTTTAAGTACTCAATTTTATTCTTGCTCAGTTTAAAGCCTTTCGGTTCTAAAGTATCCTTCCAAAGTTCTAGCTTAATACTGACACCCTCATTTGTCTCATCTACTAAAACAATATTATTAGCAAACAACATACACCAAAACACATCCTCTTGAATATTCTTAATGAGCTCATCCATCACTACTGAAAACAAAATGGGACTCAATGAGGAGCTTTGGTGTAGTCCAATATCGATAGAAAAATGTTATGTATCTTATCTTATTGTCCTTACTATAGTCTTTACATATCTATACTTATCCCTACTAACTCGTATATAAGTCATAGGAACACCTTTAACTTCTAAATACTTCGATATGATTTCTCTAGGTACCCTCTCATACACATTTTCTAAATCAATAAAAATATGTGTAATCTTCTTTCCCTATAATATTTCACTAATCTTCTAAGAAGATATAAAGCTTGTGTCATCGATCTTCTTGACATGAAGCTAATCTAGTTCTCCGAGGTAGGATCATCCTTTCTCACTCTCTTCTCAATCACCTTCTCCCATAACTTCATGGCGTGGCTAAGCAATTTGATGCCTCTACAATTGTTACAGTTTTGGATGTTTTCTTTGTTCTTATATAGAGAAATTAGTTTACTAAGCCTCCACTCATATGACATTTTGGAGGACTTGACAATCATACTAAAAAGCTTAACTAGTCAAGTAAAACCTCTTTACCTAGGCTCTTCTACACCTCTATGATATCTCATAAGGTCGTACTGTCCTTCCACTCTTCATCTCCCTCAAAGTTCTTTTATATTTTCCCTTGTAATCTGCTGGCAACAAGTAAAGTATGATACCTCTTAGATGTGATAAGATCACCTAAAAAACGTTGTCCTCTACACCTTTATTAAAAAGGCTATAAAAGTAACTCTATCTTCTCTTGATGTCATTTTCCATGAGCACCTGCCCTGCTTCATCTCTTATATAATGAGCTTAATCTATATCTCTTACTTTCTATTCTCTAGCTCTCGCCAGCTTAAAAATATCCTTTTATAAATTATTAGTTTCCAATCATTGGTATAATTTCTCGTAAGCCTTGCTTTTAACTTATAAGATTATCTTATTTGCATCTTTCTTTGCCAGTTTGTACCTTTCTATATTAACTACTCTCTCTACCTTTATGGTGCTGTCCAATAGGGCTTTATAGGAACCCTTCTTAATTGAGTAGTATCTTTACCTTTTTACCTTTTAGCTTAAGTGATATCTTCTTGTGACATAAAATTCCTAATTCATTTCTCAAGTTAAGCTACCCTGATCTGATATGATGAACTATGTCTTTATCTATCTCTCCATTACTTTGGATGATAGATCATTTAAGACACTCCTTTTGTGTTATAACTTCTGAACCAATCTTTACTTCCACATTAGAAGCTACCTTATGGCCCTAAAAGTTAGACTTTAAGTACTCAGTCTTAGTCCTGCTCAATTTAAAGCCCTTCAAATCTAACATATTCCTCCAAAGTTTTGGCTTGACATTGACACCCTCTTTTTTCTTGATCACTAAAACAACGACAGTAGCAAATAACATATACCAAGGCATATCCCCTTGTATATTCTTGGTAAGCTCATCCATCACTTTTGCAAAATAAAAGGGGGTTCAATGGAGCTTTGATGTAGTTCAATATTAATAGAAAAATGCTCTATATCTCCTTTTATCGTCTTTGCTCTAGTCTTTACACCTTCATACATATCCCTAACAAATCATATATAAGCCAATGGAATTTTCTTAACTTTTAAATACCTCCACATGATTTCCTCAGTACCCTGTCATATTCCTTCTCTGAATTAATAAAAATCATGTGTATATTATGTTGTCTTTCCCTATAATAGTCCATTAATTTTCTAAGAAAATGTAAAGCTTCTATCGTAGGCCTTCTTAGCATGACACTAAACTAATTCTCCAGGATAGGAGTATCCTTTCTTAATCACCTTCTCTCATAACTTTATGGTGTGACTAAGTAGCTTAATACTTCTATAGTTGTTACAGCTTTGGATGTCCTTAATAGATGCACATTTGACTATATTTATAGACCAATATTTTTTAATGTATTTTGCTTGATATTTTGTAATTTTATTGTATTTTTGGTACTTAATTCACTTCAAGTGCATTTATAGGCAATAATTGCCTTCATGAACTAAAAGGAGAATTCGGATAAAAATGTGGTATAAAACAAAGTTGTGAAGCAATTAAGAGATACACGACCGTGTCTATACCTGTGTAAGTCTCACAACCCATGAAAAATTATGAATTTTGGAGATTTTGGAATATACATGGTAGAGTACACGCCTGTGTAACAAACCGTGTATCGCCCAGAAACCCTAAATTTTACTATAAAAAGACATGAGCAAACGCAAATATAAGAGAGTAGACTTTTGGAGTCGATGCCATACATAGAAAGTTTACACAAGGGATATTACTGATCCAGGAACGTGGAGAATGTGGAGAATTTATCAAGAGATTTAATAGACTATAACATCAAACCTCAAACTTGCAGAAACATTCAATAGAAAAGAAAGGGAGATTTAGAATTATGATTCCCTTGTTTTCTATTTGTTTTTCTTCCTTTTTATCTTTGATTTTGTTTTCTATTATGTGTAATTAAACTTGTTTAGTGTCTAGGTGTGATGAACCCTAGTTAGGATAACAATATGTCTTGATTCTTTTATTTAATGCAATTATATTGATTGATCTATTATGATTTAATTATGTGTTTTAAAAATGTTCTAATAGATCCACAATATTAGTACATTATCTGATTTCATAATATAGAGATTGAGAAATCATATGTACGAATAGATCTACCATAATTGAAAGGAGTTGATTAAAAACCTAGAGATAGGTCGACATAAATCATTTGGATTAGGGTTAAACCTAATGGTGGGATTTATAAATTGGTAATGCAATCCTTGGAACTTTAACTAGAAAGAATTCAATTAATCACCTTATGGATTAGTTGTTAGTAGTCTCAAGAGATTTATTAACATATGATAGAAATTTTCATGATCCAATAGTCAATAAAATAATTGCATGATAAAAGGTTAATTATTTAATAGTTTTAGGAGGATTCATCACCTAGATATGTTTTTTTATATTGAGTTTTCTAAACGATTTCCTTTGCTCGTCGTTCATTATTGTTTCCTATTTTATTTTAATTGTTAAGTTTTATTTTCTTTATGAAAATCAACCTTCAATTCATAGGCTAGATAATAGGAGAACGGTAATTACTAGTAATCATTATCTTTGTGGGATCCACCCGTACTTGCCTATGTTAGCTACAGTTATGTCATGTACTTGTGGTTAATTCAAATATTGAAAAAATAAAATTAGTCAACCAGTCCCTTTTTGTTTTTGTATAGAGGAATTAGCATATTAAGTCTCTGCTCATCCAACATTTTCACATACTTAAAGGATCACATTAAAAGGTTTGACTAACCAAATAAGATCCTCTTTACCTAGGCTTTTCCACACCTCTATTGGTATCTCATCAAGTCTTAGTACGCTTCCACTCTTCATTTCCCTCAAATCTCTTTTAATTTCATCCTTTGTAATTTATTGGCAACAAGTAAAGTTATGATAATGTGCTAAGATCACATAAAGAGATATTTTCCTCTTTGCCTTCATTAAAAGGTTATACAAGTACCTTTGCCATCTTCTTTTGATATTATTTTGAGCAAAGAGCACCTATCTTGCTTCATCTTTTATAAACAAACTTAATCTACGTCTCTCGCTTTCTGTTCTCTAGCTCTCATCAGCTTAAAAATTTCCTTTTCTCCATCTTATGTTTTCAATCGTTGGTATAATTTCTTGTAAACTCTGCTTTTAGCTTTTAAGATTATCTTCTTTACCTTTTTTTTTTCTAGTTTATACCTTTCTCTATTAACTACTCTCTCTACACATGTGGTGTTATCTAATAGGGCTTTATGGGCACCCTTCTTAATTGAGTGGTATCTTTAACTTTTGACCTTTTAGCTTGAGTGATATCTTCTTTTCAAATAAAATTTTTGATTTATTTTTCCATTGAAGCCACCCTAATATGATATGGTGAATTATGCCTTCTTCAATCTCTCTATTGCTTTGGATGATAGATCATTTAAAATACTCTTTTTGTGGTATAACTTCTAAACCAATCTTTACCCCTATATTGGAAGCCACCATATGACCTGAAAAGTTACACTCTAAGTACTCGGTTTTAGTCCTACTCAATTTAAAGCCCTTTAACGTATCCCTCTAAAGTTCTAGCTTGACATTAACACCTTCTTTTGCCTCAACCACTAAAACAACTTCATCAGTAAACAATATACTAAGGGACATCCCTTTGGATATTCTTGGTAAGCTCATCCATCACTTTTGTAAATAAAAAGGGGTTAAATGAGGAGCCTTGATATAGTCCAATAAGAAAAATGCTCTATATCTCCTCCTATCGTCATTACTCTAATCTTTATATCTTCATAGATATCCCTGATAATCCGTGTATAAATCATAAGAACTCACTTGATTTTTAAACACTTCCACATGTTTTCCTTAGGTACCTTGTCATACGCCTTCTTTAAATTAATAAAAATCATGTGTAAATTACACAATCTTTCCATGTAATATTTAATTGTTCTTCTAAGAAGATGTAGAGATTCTGTCATGGACCTTCCTGTCATAAAGTTAAACTAGTTCTCCAAGTTAAGTGTATTCTTTCTCAATCATCTTCTCCTATAACTTTATGGTGTGACTAAGTGGTTTAATGTTTCTATAGTTATTACAACTTTGGATTTCCCCTTTGTTCTTATATAGAGGAATTAGCATACTAAGTTTCTACTTATCTGACATTTTGATAGACTTAATGATCACATTAAAAGGCTTAGCTAGACAAATAAGACCCTTTTCGCCTAGGCTCTTCCACACCTCTATGGGTATCTCATTAGGCCTTACTGTCCTTCCACTCTTTATCTCCCTTAAAATTCTTTTAATTTATTCTTTGGTAAGCTGTTGGCAATAAGTAAAGTTATGATACTTCTTTGACGTGCTAAAATCACCTAAAAGGATGTTGTCCTCCACGCCTTCATTAAAAAGACTATGGAAGTATCTCTGTAATCTTCTCTTGATGTTATTTTTAACCATGAGCACCAGTCCTACTACATCTTTTATAGAACAAACTTAATCTACGTCTCTCGATTTCTATTCTTTAGCTCTCACAAGTTTAAAATTATCCTTTTTTCTATCTTTAGTTTCCAATCGCTGGTATAATTTCTAGTAAGCTCTGCTTTTAACTTATGAAATTATTTTCTTTGTCTTTTTTTTTTCCAATTTGTACCTTTCTCTATCAACTACTCAAACTACCTTTGTGGTGTTATCCAATAGGGCTTTATAGGCACCCTTTTTGATCTTAACCTTTTCTTCAAAATTTTGTTAATTATTTGATGGCATACGTTTTCATTGTTAGTATGATTCATCATTCACACACATTATTTGAAAAGTAAATAAAGATCTCCATGTTCTTCTGCTTTTTAAAGCAAACCAAGCAAATAACTTCCTCGTAAAACATTATCTCGGGCAAAGGTGATAATGTTTGATGTTTAAGGTGGAAGATAGAAGAGGATTTTATAAATAGTGTAGATATGATGAAATTCGATTTAAAGTTCATTTCTATTTACATAAAACTCAAGGGATTGTTTGATTTTACTTTGTTTTTTATTATGGCATTAAATTTTTGTTTTCTGTTTTTCGTATATTTTTTTTTCATATAAAAACAAAATTTTGTTTGATTATTAATATCTAACAATTAAATATTATATAAAATTTAAAGATAAATTATTTTTATAAATGTATAAATTAAATAAAATTTATTTTAAACTCTTATATAATATTTATTAAAATAAATAATTAAACTAATTAAAATTTTTATTTTTATTTTATTTTTGAAATTTAATATTTTACTTGATTAAAAAATTGAATTAAATTATTCGTAATTCTTATTAATATTAAATAATTAAATATATAATATTGAATTAAATTATTTATAATTGTTAATAATATTAAATAATTAGATGATATATATTTAATTGATAATAAATTATATTATAAAAATAGAAATGGAAAACAAAAACTAATTTTGTGATTTATGAAAATTGAGAAAAATAAAAATCATAAGCTAAAAAATATTTTTAATTAAATTTAAAAATAAAAAAAGAAAACCAAAAAGAAGGAAAGTATGTTATATCACTTCAAAAGAAGAATATAAACATTCATCAACGGCAACTTGAATTTCTTCTGTAAGCGTTGGCCTTGATCTCGGCAGACGCATGAATTGAGATCCAATGTGAAACTTCTCAAATGGTACGTACCTCTGGCGTTGTCACGTATTGCCTTCTGGCAATGTTTCGCTTCCACAATCACACAGTTTCTTATTGACAATGATTAATTCTATTAAAAGTAAAAAAGTTACATGGATAGAGTTATAAGTTTTATCAAAAATATTTTATTTTAATAAAAATTTTATATTCTAAAAATAATTTTTTTACAAAATTTATTTATCTGTTTTTTGTGTTTATTAAAATTTTCAAACCACATTACATTTGTAATGTTTATCAACTTGATAAAGATATGCTGTTTTAGATAATTGAAGATTAATTTTACAATTTATTTGAGTTTTTATTTCCAAATATAATAAAAATAATTTTAAAATTTTTGTTTCTTGTAGTTTTTATAAGCTTGTTTTATAATATAATTTACTATCAACTATAAAAATTATGAATAATTTTAATTCAATATTATATATTTAGTTATTTAGCATTGATTATTAATAATAATTATAAATAATTTAATTCAATTTTTATAATTGATTTAAAATTTTAAAATTAAATTAAATAATTTAATTATTATTAATAAATATAACTTAAATCTAAAATATTTTTTAAATATATAAATTTTAAATAAATTATTAAAAATATTCATAAAAATTTATAAATAAATATTTATAATTTATTTTAATAAAATATATAAAAATTTTACTTACAATTTATCGATTAATATTATATGAATTATTAAAATATTGGTCATATAAATATATTTAAGTTTTATTTAATATATAATTATTAGACATTAACATTCAAATAATTTTTATTTTATTTGAAAAATAGAAATTAGAAACCTGAAATAAAAATAAAAATAAAAATCATAACAAAAAAATCAAAACAGTTTTTTATTTACCTAAGTACATTTTAAATTTCCTTCACTATTCAAATTATTTTCTCATATTTTCCTAGAAAAGAAGTGCTCTAAGACAGGTGAACAGAGGTCGGAAAGCCTAAAACCGTCCGGTCCGGTCCAGACAAGAATAACAAGCATTGTATTTTTGTGGGGGTTAATTAGTTGTTCAACGTTAACAACAACTAATTAGTAAAATCGATTTGTATTACCATCACGTGGTATGGTGGGCTTTCTTTTCCCTAGTTGAAGGAACTTAGGCTGCTTCACGACGCCTACGCCGCGCTCTCTTTCGAATCATCCTACTTGCCTCTCCCTCTCTCTAAAGACTCGAGCTTCTTTCAGATCCAACCATGGCTGTCTCCTTTAGAGCAATATCTAGATCCTCTTCCACCAGAGCTTTTTCTTGTTATTTTTCTCGAGCTTTGTCTTCGTTTAATTCCGAAACTGTCCTTAAAGCCCCTCCCCTCTTTTCCTCCCACAACCGCTTGCCGCTCCGGCCAGACCCAAACCAACATATCCAGTGGGTTTTTCTCGGCTGTCCTGGCGTCGGGAAAGGCACATATGCTTCTCGACTCTCTAATCTTCTCGGCGTCCCTCACATCGCCACTGGCGATCTCGTCCGCGAGGAACTCAGTTCCTCTGGTCCTCTCTCCTCTCAGGTACTCCTTGTTTTCTCAATTCCATTTTCTTTTTTCTTTTATTGGGATACATAACTGTATTCCTTGTTATGTGCATTAAAGGTTGGATCTTTTCCTGTGCAATAATTGATGCCGTTAACTGTAGGCTTGCCAGGGTTAAGTTCATTAATTAGGTTAATGTAATAGGTTTACGAGTTTAGGAGTCGGATTGCTTTTCTATCGATTTTGTTTTATTTAAGTGAACTTCTTAGTTTTATTTGTGAGTTTGTTATAACAATATTTAGAAGGTCAACTTTCATTATCAGAAATTTTGGAATTTGGTTTTTGGGCTTATTGGCAATGCATGCTGGTAGCAGTTTCATCACCTTTTATTCTTGCGAATTGAGTCTTTAATTCGTTATTCAGTTTAAGACTTTTCCTGCTTTACTCTTCTGGAAAATAAGAAGATAAACTGCTTTTTGCAGTTAGGTGAACAAGGTGGAGTCTTTTTAATTTGTATCCGCAATAGAAGTTTGATGTTTATTTCTTTCTTTCTTTCTTTTTGGTAAGGATTTGAGGTAATTGATCTTGCCTTTTACTCATCCTTTTCTGTGCTTAAGCTTGCATTATTTCCTCTGTTTGTGCTGTAGCTCAAGGAGACTGTCAACCAGGGGAAATTGGTTTCAGATGAAATAATAATCAATTTATTGTCAAAGCGTCTTGAAGCGGGAGAGGCTAAGGGTGAATCTGGTTTTATTCTTGATGGTTTTCCTCGAACCATTAGACAAGCAGTGAGCTCTTCTTACCTGACAATCATCAATTAAAAGGCTTAAACACAATTTTCGTTGTCTGTTAACTGTCAGGTTTTTGATATTGTAAGCTTAAGAAGACAGATTTTGTCACACTTGAAAACTATCTTTGCCCTTTCTACTGATCTGGGTGCTAGTAGAAGAAAATTCGGTTTGTGAACATTTAGGTGATTCTTGAGGCATTCTTTTTTTAATGAGCCAAAGCTCCTTTTATCTTGATTTCCAGATTTTCACTCTATGAATTAGTCATCAATGCACATGCAGCGATCAACTAAAGAAGACAATCTCATTTTGTTGTTCATATGGACCTATTTTTTCTATCGATACAAAAGTAATAGTAGACACTCTAGAACACTTATGAAGACCTTTGTACAAAAAGGCATTTTACTTCAAGTTTTTAAAGCATGGAGTTTGATCTTTTCCCACCAACTGATATGGAAATCAAGAATTGATACAGCTGCATGGGCTTCGTTGCAGAATTAAAGTTAGGTATTGATTTCTTTTATTACTTCTGAAAAGGTATCTATATGTTTGTCACAACAATGAACTCCATTCGACGCCTTTCTTGTTTCTTTTCTCTATCCTCAAATTGGTTTCTAGCAGCGTGTTCTGAAGTTCATATTCTCTAATATTTTAGGAAATCCTAGAGGGGGTAACAAACATTGATTTGGTGGTCAACCTAAAGCTTCGTGAAGAAGCACTTCTTGCAAAATGCCTTGGAAGAAGGATTTGTGGCGAGTGTGGGAAAAATTACAATATTGCTTGTATTGACATCAAGGGTGAGAATGGGAAGCCCGGGATATACATGGCTCCACTTCCTGCTCCCCCACAATGTGCTTCAAAACTGATCCAACGATCTGATGATACTGAAGAAGTTGTTAAGGAGCGACTCCGAATTTACAGTGAACTGGTAATATACCATTTCATCTCTTAATGATTCTTTTAAATGTTTATCCAAGCAAGCTCATCTGTATCATGTGTCAAGTCTCAAGCTTGATACTGTAAAAGATAAGCGACCTCCCAATGAGAAAAAAGACAAAAGATAAGTCACCATGTTCTTGAATAAAATGTGTCTGCATTCCTGATAGTGCAATGTTATGGGTAGTTCTGAATCTGTGTCTGGCTCAATCTTCCAAACCCCAACCTCTTAGATTAGTAAAATAGGATTTCTATTTCTTGAAGTGTATGAATAGAATTGAAGCAGTTGCTTGGTCCCAATTTTCTTCAACCCAGTGGAAGTGGCTGGATCCTAGCATCACAGATATGTTTACCATATTCTGGATTTTCCGTGCGAGGAGTAGCTTATTTGTTCTTGATTGGTTTCCATTGTAAATTTCTGTTGTTCCTGCAGAGTCAACCTGTTGAAGATTTCTATCGCAATCGTGGGAAGCTGTTGGAGTTTGATCTCCCTGGAGGAATTCCAGAATCTTGGCCAAAGCTGCTCCAAGCTCTGAATCTTGAAGATTACGAGTATAAGCAGTCTGCAGCGGCTTAAGTTCTCAAAGTCGTGTAGTTATTTGAAGGTTGGTTAGGACATTCTTTGCATGTGAGAAATCTGCATGCATATTATTTAGAACAACAGTCAGAAAAGAAGTATACTTAATAAACAAACCTTAACTATTTATAGATGTGATATTGTTTGGAGATAAGGAAGGCATTGTACGATGCTATCAGGTTGTAATTGTATTCTGGACGGTAAATGGGTGCCCATTGCCATTCAATTTTGCTGTACCATTAAGTGTTAAATTTTATCAGGGGGTGAATTCAAATTTAAGGATCAAGCTGAAGGAGTTTAATGAGATTGTAACCTCAGTGGACTGCATTCTGTACGACAGATGGAAAGTAGCTAATTGTTTGAACCTTTCAGTAAGAACACCTTGTTTCATTATCATTAGTTGCAACAATAGGACTTCGCATCAGTTTTCTTTCACGCAGCTGCTCGTCGCTCTTTTGTTGAAAGTGTTCCTGGATTATTCTTTTGAGATGACCATTAAACATTTGTGCATTATGTTAAACACCATCTCTTAAAAGTAGAGGCGTGGGTCACCAGATGGCCTGCCTTGTGCATTTTCTCATGTTGTGCCTAGACGTCAACATCCAGCCGCTGCTAGACGGTGAATGTTCTCTTGTGAAATGCCATAGTAATCTCTTTTCTTGTTAGCTATGGTAAATCAAACTCAAATGTCGACGTATGCTGTTCAATATGCTGGGGTAGTGATCTTACAAATTGCTGCCTTACAAATTCCATTTTCAAATTAAACTATCAAGGACTTTACAATTTACATTGACTAATTAGCTCATTAAATGGGCAATTTCTAATTAATATAATATGGCATCCTTAATTTATCTAAAAATAGACCTACAATTTCTTTTTCTGACAAAGGTAGTTAGGCTTCCGCTTCCTCTGTATGCTACCTTCTCACATACTTCGGCTGTGTTTGGATGACAGCTGATCAGCTAATTTTTGGCTGATTGATTAAAATCAACTGTTTGATTTAGTCAAACAATTGATAATTTTGTTTGGTAGTTGGCTGGTTAGGTTGGCTGATTCAACCCAATCAGCCAAAATCTAAAAAGCTACCCCTACCTAGCTTTTAGTCAGCTAAAATACCAAAATATCCCAACAATGTTTACTTCTCAAACTCACTTTTATGCATAAAAATAATAAAAACACATAATGTTGTGATTTGTTAATT
>JAOTAY010000191.1:17765898-17788208 GCA_025629805.1 Erythroxylum baracoense
ACCGTGAGAGCGCGAGGCCCGAGAGGCCGAGGCTCAAAGCGGACAATATCTACAAGCGGGTGGTCTGGGCTGTTACATGTATGCCCTGTCCAGATACTATATGACCAAATAACACTACTTGATTAAGCCAAAATTCACACTTACTGAACTTGGCATACAATTGCTTCTCTCTTATTACTGTAAGACTAGCCTCAAATGCTCATAATGTTCCTCTCTACTCTTTCAATACACTAAGATGTTATTTATGAATACTATCACAAAATGATATAGATAGGGTTGGAATACCTTATTCATCAAAGCCATAAAGTTGCCGGAGCATTTTTCAATGGTAGTTGTGTAATTGCATGTGTTTTAGGGTTGAAATTGTTATTTATTTAGTGTGAATTTGAGTGGTGTGAGTGCATTTAGGATGTAATTATGTTAGTGTGTGTGTTTTAGTGTTTTTATAGTTTAGATTAAGTCTTTGAGCTTAAATATTATATTTTGAGGTGTTATGATGCGTTTGTTAGTGTTTCAGAGTAAACGGGGAAGAACTGCGAAGATTCGAGGAGTTTCGGCCCAAAGTCATAGGCCACGATCCTACACAGTCGGTCACGATCGTGACAGAGAGCATCAAGTCAAGCCACGATCGTGCACATTAGGTCACGATCATGACAGAAGGTTAAACAGTAGGCTACGATCGTGGCAGGCAGGGCCACGATCTTGCCCTGCAATGGGTTGACAAAAAAACCCAATTTTTGTGAGATTTTGTAGACCATTTTGACCCCGACTTTGACCTGGAGCTTCCACAGAATAAATAGAACATGATGTGATAGTCACCAAGAGGGAGAAGAGAGGTTAGAGAGTTGTGCAAAAGAGCGAGATTCTGTCAAATTCGAGAGAGACCTAGTGAGAGATCAATAGATTAAGGAAGAAGATGAAGGAAGAGAGACACAGAGATGTGCTAGATGCAAAGTATTTCTCATAATAGATGGTTTCCCTCTGTCACCACTTTTGAGATTCCATTCCCGACAGTATTTTCATTTATTTTAGTTTTATTTATGTATATGATCGAAATAGGCGTTGAGATTCGTTGTGTTGAATGTTGAGTTTATGTTTATATTCATCTTCAGATTTTGACTCTTGAGATTAATAAAATTTATTCCATTGTGTTTCTTTTACTGAGTTGATTGTGATTTCAATTTTATTCTTAATAATTTGGCAACAAACTGAGAGGGTAAGTCGGGTAAAAATCATCGATTTGGGCTAATGAGAGTTAGGTGAATCGATATGTAAAGAATTGAGTCAAACCAGTAGAGTCGTAAAATGAGAGATCGAACATAGATTTTTGATAGGTTAATAGGCAATTTTAGAACTAATATAGGTTTTGGACCAATTGTGGATCGAGAGATCACAATTCCCATAATTTGAATTATTACCAATTAAGGTTAAGAATTATAACTCAAGAGAGAGTAATTCACCCTAGGACCGCCTAGACCCGTTAATTCAATAATTGCATAATTGGTTAGGTTTTCTTAGTTTCGAATTAAAATCTCCTTTCTCTTCCTTGGTAATTTCTAGGTCAATTTTGGGTTGGGCTATGATATTGCTATTTTGTTTACTCTTTGGCACTTTAATTTCTCATATTTGATTATTGATTGATTTAATTTTTGCATTAGTTGTTTAATTAGGTTTATAGCAAACTTAGCTGCCTTTAGATTTTAGGACTAGTACCCTTTCTTGTGAGATCGACACCTTAGGTACTACACGAATGACCCTTGTTGGAAAAAATAGTAAAACTTAGCGCATATAATCTTGAGCGAACAAGTTTTTTGGTGCCGTTTTCAGGAAAGGCAATTTAGTTCTATAGTTTAAGGCATCATAATAGTTTTTACTTTTTGTTTTTATTTCGTTTGTGTTATTTAGGAATTTTGCTTTTGCGTGAACACAAGAGTCACGAGAGGTTCGAGTCATACAGTTGAAACGATAGATTTAGACATAAAGCTGTTAGAACGAACCTTGAGGAAAGCTTGGCGAGAGGAAGAAGAAGAGATTGAGAAATCAAAAATGGTCGAGGAAGTTCAAAAAAATATGGATTAAGAAGTTAACCCTGGTAGGCAACAACAGAGGACCCTCGTAGATTTTATGAGACCAGGGTTTAACCCAGTGAATCAAGGAGTTGCTAGACCACCTGTTCAAGCGATCTCATTCGAAATCAAGCCAGCTCTCCTGAATATGCTTCAGCAGAACGTCCAATTTTATGGAATGGAAAATGAATATCCAAACACACACATCCTCAGTTTCCTCGAGATCTGTGATACTTTTCGATATCACCAGATGTCGGAGGATGCTGTTAAGAATAGGTTGTTCCCTTTTACACTTAGGGATAGAGTGAAGGCTTGGTACCACTCACTGAGCTCTGCTAACATCACGACATGGGAGCAGCTTATGCATGCTTTTCTGGATAAGTACTTCCCTTTAATGAAGACCAAAAAGATCATAAAGGAAATTACCAATTTCTAACAAGGTGACGGGGACTCGATTTATGAAGCGTGGGAGCGGTATAAAGACCTATAAAGGAGATGCCCACACCACAACCTACCGAAGGAATTCCTCCTGCAGACATTCTACAACAGAGTAAACCCACCTACTAGAGGCACAATCGATGCAGCATCAGGATCTTTGATGCGTAAGATGGTCGATGAAGCAGAGGAGTTAATTGAAGAGATGGCGAGTAATAGATGTTTATGGGTGAGTGAGAGAAGTCTACTACCTTTAGAGAGAAAAAGGGAGTTGTCGTAGTCGATCAGATGATGGAAATGCAAGTTAAGATCGACAATCTGATGCGACAACTCAGCAATATGAAAGCGTCATCTTCTGCTCCTGTTAAGGCTATGAAAGCAAAGTGTGAGTTCTATGGTCAAGTAGATCATGACACTGTGGACTGCTACCTGATGAGAGAGGATAACCAGGAGCAAGTGAATTAATTGGGGGCGTAATTTGGATGAGGAGGGGGTAATAACCCCTACTCTAACACATATAACCCCAGGTGGAAGAATCACCCTAATTTCTCCTGGTCAAACAATAGTAATAGAGGACGGTTCAGGCCTCAAGGGCAATCGAGCTTTCAGCAGGATAAGACAAGCTCGATGGATTCGAAGTTAGACAAGATTTTGGACAAGATAGGAGGTATAAAGGAGGCATATAGGAGGATAGACAGTATATTCGAGCAAGTTACAAAGAATCATGCCTCATCTATATATAATTTAGAAGTCCTAGTTAGGCAACTCGCGGAAGCAATGTCGACTCGAAATGTTGGAACTCTTCCAAGCAACACTGAGTCCCACCCAAAGGAGCGTAGCATGGTCATAACCTAGACTCAGGATGGAGGAACTACACAAGTGTAGGAAAAGGTAGAAGACATAGAAAAAGATCAAGTAGTTAAAAAAGACCTTCCGACTAAGCCCGCGATGGAATCAATTTAAGTAACTCGACGGGTATTTCTATTCCTTATCACACAATAGTGAGAGTTATATGCAAGGAGGGAAGCGGAACAATTGCGGGAGATTGACCATAATATGATCAAGGAAGTGACAGACCAAATACAATCGAAGCTTAAACTACAGGAGTCTGTCAAGAAGAAGGTTGACGAGCAACCACAGGAAGTAAACCCCAACACAGTGACGAAGAAAGATGACCCATGGGACTTTTTTCATCCCCTATCGTATCAATAACATTATTATAAACAGGGAATTTGTGGACTTAGGCACGAGTATAAATATGATGCCCTACACTTTCAGTCTTAAATTGGGGTTAAGAGAGTTAGTGCCCATTAAGTTTTTGGATAGCCGATAAGACCTCGCACAGACCGATAAGAATCATATAAGATATGCTGGTAAAGGTCAGTAAATTTATTTTCCCACGGATTTCTATGTGTTGGACATCAGCGAAGATGAGGATACCCTGATAATTCTTGGGCAAACATTCTTAGCTACTGCGTGCTCAATTATTGATATGGATAGGGGAGAACTAACTCTGTGATTAGGGAAGGAGCATATAACCTTCAAGGTAACCATTAGATAGTACAGAGCTCCTTCACCTCTAGTGGATGTCGTAGAAACCAAACCTTGAGGAGGATGGGAGGACATCGAGGATCCTACAAATGCTTCCCGAAAGAAGCCCTCGTGAAGGAGAAGGCAAGTCAAAGAAAATCGCAAGGAAAGTGGTAGTTGCAATATGGTAGCGAAGGTTCAGACTTTGAGATTAATGGCAACGCTACCATCAAATCATTCATTCCAACCACCTTGACTGTAAAATGAGTGTCAAGCTACTGACGTTTAAAAGAAGCACTGCATGGGAGGCAACCCATGGAAAAATTAGTTTTTTGTCGAATTTTGCTAGATTAGTTGAATTCCGTAGTTAGGTTTATTTTTGTTTTGGTTTAATAAAAGCGAAACAGGAATTGGATTTCGAAATCACAGGAAGATTGTGAGAATATAAAGAGAAGTGAAGAAGGGCTATATAAGAATTAAGAAGTGAAAAAGAAAAGACAGGAAATGAGCAAATGAAGGACTTTGGTGCTAGAGGACAGTCGCCAACGCCGTATGCCACGATCATAGCCTGCGACTATGCAGAAACGTGATAGGGTCGAGTTTTAAATTTTTACCATTTTACCATTCTTACCACCTATATATTTAGTTCTTACTTCTTTTTCATTTTCACTTTCACTTTCATTTTATCTCTATAGAATTCAGGCATTCAAACACTCTAACCTGTCACTAAAAAAAATCTTAACCTTCCTACATTCTTCCACATCCTACCTTAAACATGCAATGCATTACACAATTAGCCTTATGGGAACCCTTTGGAAAATAGTAAATTGCAGGTCGAGGTAGAAGGAACTGAGCGGAGGACTTTGGAGCACCATTTCTCATCTATACTAAGGAGGAAGGTATTCGTTTATGATCCCTTCACTTTATGCAAATTGTAGTTCCTAGATATTTTGACGTTGATAAATTAGATAGGCTAAAACTGCGTGAGCAGGTAGAGAACCTAGCTGAGAGAATCTAGTGGGGCCAGTTCATACGGTTCCAGTTCCCAATTTATGAAGAGCATACCCTAGAATTTTTCACGTCCTTGACCTATGACCAAAAGAACACGAGAGAATTGTGATTTAGATTGGGAGGCCGAGCTCATGAACTGAATGTTGAACTTGTGTGTGAGATGTGTGGATTCCCTGAATCCACCATCGTTGATCAACGTGATGATTTCTATGTCTCCCAATATTAGCATGAGTTAACTAGAATTGAGTGATTCTACACAAAAAATGCATATAATAACATTATCCGGTCCCATAAACACTTACTACTGCATAAATTTATGTGTCAGCTAGTTTTTGACAAGTCAGAAATCAACAAGTGTTCCACTAAGGAACTTTTCATATTTTAGTGCATGGACTATAGTATTCCAGTTTGCACTTCAACCCATATCCTGAATGCCCTTGCTGTAGTTCCGCACAATCAGAGCAGCCATCTTGGAATAGGATACATAGTGTCTACCATTGCAGAACATTTTGGTGTGGAATGAAGGGGGTTAATAGTTCACCCCCTGACTTCCTCAACCATTATCATTTATTTCAGGTAGAGATCATCCATTCCACAAATATGAGTCTGTGGGAGATCCACGAGAAGACACATAGAGGGACCAGGTAGGTCAAGCGAGCTTGAGTTCAGCGCCACCTCGACAGGAGGAATTAACGAGTGAGGAATCGGATGAAGAAGAAAAGGAAGAGCTAGGCTGGAAGAACATATTGGATGCAATCTCCGGGTCTAAGATTTGAGAAAGAAGTTGATGTTAAATCCATCAAGGCCTGGAGCTTTATGTGGATGAAGAGATCTCAAAGTTTCTTTGATTTCCTAAAGAGTGATAAGTTTGCACAACAAATGAGCTTTTTATGATGAAATATGTCCTTACAAGATTTCTTTAAGTTAGATTTTTGTGGATTGAGCTCTAGTAGGTATGTTCAAAGATTAGTGAAGTAATTAAAAACTCCTTATAGTATATAGGACTGTGAGTTTAAATTGAGATTTATACTTAAGTGAGATGATTATATTCCTAGATCTTCTAGAAACAATGGCCTTATGAAAGAACTTGGTATTATTGTCTCCACTTCTCATCCATTCTAACCTTGATCTCTATTTCCTAAGAGAGAAGACATATAGAAGAGCTTTAGAGTAATTATGCAATGTAACTCTTTCCAATCCTTACAAATGAGAGGAAAAAGGATTAAAATAGACTTCATGTTAAATACCTTCAAGATCCTTTTTGGTTGTGTTGACAAGATGGAGAGTCTTACCCATATTCTTATTGAATAAGGACTTCATTTCTTATTCAATGAGATTTAGCTTCATTACATAAATAATTTATTTAGTACCTCTTACTTTGGTTCTCAATGAATTCCAAACTCCATCCTCAAAACTTGCTAGGTCTACCAAGAAATTATTGAACTTAAATGGAAATTTGGGGTTTATTACTATAGTATAAGTGAGAACAGGAGAATGATCAAAAAGGTTGTTATAAAAGAGGGTAAAGTAGTAGTTTGGGAAAATTGACATCTATTGGAGATTTTACTCCTATCTAGCTTCTTTCTTATGAAACTTGTTAATAGGTTCTTATCCTGAAATGACTAGATGGCCCGCCTGGAACCTCGTGATAGCCCCCCTGTCAATATCTGATCTAAGTGGAAGGCTCCCGTAGAGCTAAACCTATTGCCTTTTTTACCTAAAAGCCTTAACTTGACATTAAAAGACATAAACAATGGAGTTTTCTTATAAAAAAATTCAGCAACACAACGATTATATTTTGACCTTACTAAAATTTTCAAGTCTCTGTAAAAATTCAAAAACACTTCTATAATCATCTCAAAATTCCTATTACAAATTTTGGACTTTAAGTCTATTTACAAGTAATCTCAACAATCACTTCAATAATCTTTTAAAAACTTAGACATATTCATGCATTTTATTTTAAAACATTCATATATATGCATTCTTTACACAATATACAGTCCAAAACATATTCATGAAAATGCAAATGTTCCCAAAAAAACTTTTACATGAAAAAAATGCCTATACAGTAGCACGTGATGAAGTTGACTACTCATGAGGTGGAGTCCCTACTACTGAAGCCCCTGAGTGTACACCTGGGAGGTTTCATTTAAAAAACAAAAAAGAGAGTGTGAGCTAAATATGCTCAATGAGTGCTCGATTTTCTATTCAAATCATAATTAACAATTTAAACCTCCCTAAAACAAATTCATCTCAATTCGTGTAATTCAATACTAATATGAAACATATATGCTTCCAAAAACTGAAGTTTTTCAAATCGCTTTTCAAATAAATAGTGGCGACATTAAAGATGTCGTAAATTTCTTACACGACATAGCCTATCACTAACTTCTTTATCATATGGTACCCTCGAGCATAAAGTCATGGAGATGGTTCTCCATCACTTACCCGCACTAGGTTACCCACTAGTTATGGAGTTGGTTCTACTTCGCTCACCCGCACTAGGATAACCAATATACATTAGTAGTTACGGAATTGGTTCTGCATCGCTTACCTATAACTGATTAACCACTAGTTACAGAGTTGGCTCTACATCGCTTACCCATACTAGGTTAACCGCTATATACCAGTAGTTACAAAGCTGTTTCTATATCACTTACCTGTTGTTGAATGGAAAATAGACTCCTAGTTTTACGCTCAAAATTGCAAGTATACGAGTCGTGACTTGTAGTAATAAGCGGATATCAATCCCACAAAGATTAGTTTTAGGCACCACTTAATTTACATTGATCTTTGTTTAAGAACAAAATTTTTTATGGAAATAAATTGAAAAATTAAATTAAATTAAACAACTAGCAATGCATAAATGATAACACAAAAATGCAAAAACTTGGAATTCAAGATTTTAACAACTAAAGATCACTTTTTCCCTATCTTATCTCCCTCCTATTTTGCTAATTGAATTATGCCGCACTTAAGATGTCCTAATATATTAACTACCCTCTCTCAAGGTGGAATTAATTGTCCCTAACCAAATTAAATGGAGTTGATTAAGCAATATTTCAATCTACAAAATCAATCCAACAATTCAACTAGTTATTAAGTTATCCTATAGGTGATCAATTAAATTAGCCAAAAACTCTCTCTAACTAATTAATTAACTTGATGAATGTAGGTCTATAGAGTGCCAATTCTACTCAAATTACCCAACTCAATCTCTTAATATATTGTAAGGTATAATTTCACCATTCATCAAAAGCTTCATTTATTTAAATCAACAAAATAGCAGTTTAACAAAAAGTTCAAAAGTAATCTCTACATATAAATTAGCCACTCATGATGGAATTAACATCCTCAAGAATCAAATATTCCATCATATAAATGCTAGAAGAGAAAAAAAGGAAAGAAGTTTAAATGAATCAAACTCCTCCTCTTCTTTGCCCAAATCTAGAAAATCCGGTGTTGATATGCTATTTTCCCAATTGTGAATGAAAAGCCTTGATTCTTTACCTCTCTAAGACTCTAAACCTACATTTTTACTCAAGAAGGCATGTCTCTATTGAAGCTCTCTTGTCCATAGGTATTTTTACCCTTATGTAGTCATGAAAACCTAAAAAATAAATGAAACTACATATATCTTCGGCTTAGACATCCCACAATCGTGGGTTCTTGCATTATAATTCCTCCTCTTCTCTTCTCCTCTCTTAGTCTCTAGCTCAATAACAAAGGTTGCCACCTCTATTCCTACATCAAAATAATCAATTCTTACCCTAAATCAAATTCAAACATAAAAGAACACAATGAAGATCAAACTAAACAAGAACATATAAAATAAATCCTAAAACAAAACAATAATAACCTATTATGCAAGAAACACATGCCAAATACTTATAAAAACACACACTAATGCACAACTATCGGTTATATTTTTACATTAAATGTTGGGGCAGTCAGAAGGAACTAGAAGAAGAAAACAAAGAGAAAAACGGACCAGAAAAATAAGAAGAAGGAAAGAAAGAAATAGGAGAAAGAAGAAGAAGGAAACGATTCAATTGAGTTTTTAGGTATCCTCTATCTTTTATTTTTGCTTTGGTAGAAGAAGAAATTAGTGAGAATGAGTTTTATGTGCTAAAAATGAAGGGAGAAGGGAGAGAACCAAGAAACCTATTATTGATTTCATTGATTTTCAACTAGATCTTAGTTATTTTAGCATAGATAAACCATGAGTAGATTAAGTATAAGTTCATTTTTAGATATTAAAGCTTTATGGATTTTCCATTTGTATATTAGTTTGAATGAAGGTTTGTTTATTTGAAGGAAACTAAGAAAACCCAAGCAAAGAGAAAAAGGAAAAGCGAACTTTTGTTTGGACCTATTATAAATTAGGTGGGTAATATATTTATAGTCATTGTGATGATTGGCTGAATTCTTGTTTGCTTACATGCTTAAATTGCTTGACTTTGAATTATTATGATTGTTGGAAAATGCACTGTGATTTGCTATCTTGTTATGCTTTGAAAGATTTTGTTTCATTTTGTATAAATAAAAGAAGAAAAAGCACAAGAAGAATGAAAGTATGAACATATGATGAAATGAATTAAGCATTGAAATTTGCTTGTGTGGGCAAGAGAAATACCATTTTGTTCGTCACATGCACGTTGACTTTAAGCCTTCTCCCGGCTGCCTGCTTGTGGCATATGAGCTCCTAAGAAACGGACTCATTTTATTCATGGTGTAAACTTTGGTTTCTCCATTTCGTTCCATGGGACTCTCTCAAGTTATTATGTTTATGCATTTCATGTTGATTTGTTGAGCATGATAAATATTTGAATGTTATGTTTTGATGGCTGAATATACATGGTATGATCTATGTGATAATTTTTAACTATGAATTCTTTGAGCTAGAACTGTGGATATTCTAATTGTTAGATTAAAATGAGATACGTATATCTATATGTGTGCTTGATTATGTGTGGCTCGTCACCAATGGCTATAAGCGTATTAGCTACTAAGCTTCATAGCTCTCCCCATTATTTTTCTACTCCTCAAGTGCAAAACAAGTAGATCATTGAACCTTGCAAGCTTCGGCAATCTCGAAGAAATCTATCTTTTGTAACTAAGTTAGTTTGAATACATTTGGTAACTTTGCTAGCATATTAAGCATGAGCATTCATGTTGTATTTTTAGATTATACTACTGTTTCGATCCTTGATATGTAATTAAAGTTATGTACAAACTCGGTTATGTTTGAGAAATGAAAATAAGAGTTGAAGAATTTCTCTTTTGTACATGTTCAAAATTATCTTTTGTGTTGAGTTGTTATTGTGGCTAGAATTGGAATTATGAGTTGTTAGATGGCCCTCGATAGTTTTGAAATGTGTTGTTACGTTAGGAGTTTGTTATGTTATGAGTTATATATGTATGTTTAGTGATTGTTAGATTCGGGTCTTTTAGAAAAATGTATAAAAGCTCATATAGGCAGTAGAGAAAAATGGGGATAGAAATTGTGTCCTGATTTTCAATGATTAAACTGTATGGATTTAAGCAGAATTAGATATAGTTGTCTTCATAAACGTGTTAGCTTATCCACTTAGCTTTCCAACGACATAAAATTTGTAATTTTTAGACATCAGAATTGAAAGTTATGATTTTTAAAAGTTTGAATACACATAAGTGCACAATCGGGACAAAGCCCTTAAATCTCATGAGTGGACAATCGTGCACTGGCCCTTTAAATACAGGAGGGCACGATCGTAAATAATAGAAGTGTACTATAGTGCACTAGCACGATCGTGCATGACCGAAGCACGGTCTTGACTTAAGAAGTCACGATTATGACTTTAATTCTTTTTATTATTCATAGTCGTGACTCCTTTTATTCACAACTGTGATTTTTTATTTACCAGCTTTAATTTTCTTAGTCATAATCATGACTTTTTGACTTCTTTTTATTTATTTTATTTTATTTTCATTTGATCTTGACCCAATCCTTGCGTATTGCCGCCACGAAACAAATATGGAGACCCGGGTCCAACATGTTTAATATCAAAGCCCACAGTTTTTAAAGATTCCTAGGCTTAAAATATGTTGTGGCATGAATTATTATGATGTGTGATTAATTGTTTTCATTGTTGAATTGATTGGTTGCATTGAGTGACATGCATATCATGCATATATATAGTAAATAAGATTAAAATGAAATGTAAGCTAAAAGTTAGTGTTTAAATTGAAGGAGTAAGATGCCACCTTGTAGAAGAACACAAGGAGTTTTATAAGGATCTACTACACCTGATTCTCCATTAAGAGAGGAGGACTAATGAGTTTAGGGCCCTAATAATTGCTGAGGCAACTATAAGGTAGGATAGTGAGCCCTTTCGACCATAAACCCATGAGTCACCTCTTTCTTAAGAGCCTAATCCCTTAGATCCCAAACTATTCCAGGCCTTTGCTTAGGCTTTTGTCCAGGCCATGGGCCAGATGCCACAAACTCCTACCCTAGCCCTAACTAGAAAAGGGGAGCAATTTGATAAGCTGAGAAAGTATAGGGTAGTAGTTTTTTATAAGACAACTGATCCAAAAGAAGCTGAAACTTGGTTGAGGAAGACAGAAATAATATTAGAACGGATGGATTGAGGATGATGAAAGGGTTGTGTATACTATAAGCATGCTACAGGGAGATGCACTGCGTTGGTGGGAAAGTGTAATAGGGAGTCAAACAAAACTACCAGTGTTGACATAGAAGGACTTCCCAGCTGTTTATAAGAAGAAATATTTGTCTGAGGTGTATATCTAGCAGAAGCAAAGGGAGTTTCTGAGTCTCATCTAGAGGGAGATGACAGTGAGTGAATATAAGCGTAAATTCACATAATTGTCTCGATATGCAGCTGAGATGATAATGAGCAAAGCAGCTAAGTGCCCTACGTTTGAACAGGGATTGCATTTAGCCATCAAAGAAAAAGTGACAACGCAAAATTTTTGTGGCTTCCAACAACTGGTAGAAGCTACATTAAGGGCTAAAAATGTAGAGACTATAAAGAGCGTAGTGAACAAAAAAAGGAAAGGAAGAGAACAGTTCAAGAGGGGAGGTAATAATAGTGCTCCTATATCAAAAAGGAGTGCTAGGACTTTCCCCGTATAGTCTGACGATAAGAGTAGTGGTGCAAGCAGGCCCAAACTAAGGAGAACCATTTCTCATCAAGCCTCAATTGTCGGAGGCAGTAGAAGAGGAGAGGGGGAAAAGCCATCCATTCCCAAATGTGACCATTACGGCAATTTTCATAAGGGGGAGTGCTATAAGCTAACTAAAGCTTGTTTTAACTGTGAAGAAAAAGGGCACATAGCTAGGGAGTGTCCGCAGTATACAAGACAAGAGGGAACTCAGATGCAAGCTCCAAAAAGGGTTGAGACTGTGGGAGTCGAATCTGTAACTGAAATGGACAGTTCTAGTGCAACCAAGAAAGTGAATCCTCTAGGAAGACCGAGGGGTCAAGCACCAGCTAAGGTATTTGTGATGATGAGGGAGGAAGCAAAAGCAGCTCCAAAGGTTATGACTTGTATGGTTAAATTGTTTAATGATGATTTTATTGTTCTAATTGATCCTGGATCTACCCACTCATTTATTTCATCAAGTAAGATTATGCATGGTCAAAATCTGAGTCCATTAGATAGCCTTTTGATGGTTAGTACCCCAATTGGCCAGTATATCATTATTAGTCATGTTTATAGAGATTGTGAAATATTCATTGGTGGAGTAAAATTAGTGGTGGATTTAATACCTTTGAAGATAAAGGGATTAAACGTGATTTTGGGCATGGACACTTTAGAAAAATATAATGCCAATTTGAATTGCAAATAGAGACAGTAGAGTTTAAATTGGATAAAGGTGAAAAGACAGTAGAGTTTAAATTAGATAAAGGTGAAAAGGTGGTGTTTGTGGGAGACAGGAAAGTAAGCCCACCTAGACTTATTTCAGCTCTAATAGCAAAGAAAATGATGAGGAAAGGATGTGAAGCATTCTTAACATATGTGGTAGACACGAAGGTAGACGGAGGAAAATTTGAAGATATTCTTGTGGTCAGAGAATTTCCAGATGTCTTTCCAAAGGAATTACCAGGATTACCACCACCTAGAGAGATTGAGTTCACCATAGAGCTTCTTCCAGGAACTACACCAATATCAATTCCACCGTATAGAATGGCTCCGACAGAATTGAAAGAGATTAAAGAGCAGTTAAAAGAGCTGTTGGAGAAAGGTTATATTAGGCCTAGCTCTTCGCCTTGGGGAGTTTCGATTCTTTTTGTGAAGAAGAAAGATGGATCCTTGAGGATGTGTGTGGACTATAAGAAGCTCAATCCTATCACCATTAAGAATAAATATCCTCTTCCGTGCATAGATGATTTGTTTGATCAATTGCAAGGAGCAAAAGTCTTCTCTAAGATAGACTTGAGATCGGGTTATCACCAATAAAGGATAAAAGAGACTGATATTTCAAAGACTGCCTTTTGAACACGATATGGGCCTTTTGAGTTCTTAGTTATGCCCTTTGGATTAATTAATGCCCCTGCAGCCTTTATGGACTTAATGAATAGAGTCTTCAAGCCTTTCTTAGACCAATTTATTATATTCTTCATTGATGATATATTGGTTTATTCCAAAAGTGATAAGGAGCATGAAGACCATTTAAGAATTGCCTTGGAGACACTGAGGAAGAAAGAGTTGTATTCCAAATTCAATAAATGTGAATTTTGGCTAAGGGAATTGGTGTTTCTCAGACATGTAATTTTGAAAAAAGGAGTACTTATGGATCCAAGGAAAATAGAAGCTATAGTTAAATGGGAAGCACCCAAGAATGTAGCAAAAGTGAGGAGTTTCTTAGTTTTAGCTAGTTATTACAAAAGATTTGTAGAACACTTTTCCATAATAGTAGCCCCGCTCACCAAATTGACAAGGAAGAGTTAAAAGGTTGTGTGGACAGAAGAATGTCAGAAGAGCTTTGAGGAATTAAAGAATAGGCTCACAATTGTACTAATTCTGATCTTGCGTTCTGGTAGTGATGGATATATAGTATATAGTGATGCCTCAAGGAAGGGATTGGGGTGTGTGTTGATGCAAAGAGATAAAGTGATTGCTTATGCTTCCAGGCAATTAAAACCTTATAAGATGACCTATCCCACACATCACTTGGAGCAAGCTACCATAATTTTTGCATTGAAAATATAGAGACATTACTTATATGGAGTCACCACCAGGGTATTTACAGACCACAAGAGTCTTAAATATTTGATGAGCCAAAAGGAGCTAAATCTGAGGCAAAGAAGGTGGTTAGAACTATTGAAGGATTATGACTTGATGATAGACAACCATCTAGGGAAAGCTAATCGCAGGAGCAAGATGAGTACTTAAGCAAGCTCAGAGAAGAATTTAAAAATGGTAAGCCCTCTGAAATAGAGATAAGAGAAGATGGATTGATGGTGGTAGGCATCAGATTATGTATTCCAGAAATGCAGGAGATGAAGGATGAAATTCTTAATAAGGCACATAATGCTCCATATGCAATGCATCAGGGGAGTATAAGAATGTATAGAGATTTAAAAGAGCACTTTTAGTGGAGAGGAATGAAGAAAGATGATGCAGAGTATTCTAAAAATGCTTAGTATGCTAACAAGTTAAAACAGAACATTAAGAACCTACAGGCAAACTTAAACCTTTATCTATTCCCGAATGGAAGTGGGAGAAGATTACAATAGATTTCTTGATGAGATTACCAAGAACCAGCACGAAGCATGACGCAATATAGGTGATTGTAGATTGGCTAACCAAGTTAACACATTTTCTACCAATTAAACTGGCAGATTCTTTAAATGCCTTGGCCAAAAAATACATAGATGAAATAATCTAACTTCATGAGATTCCAAGTTCTATAGTCTCAGATAGAGATCCCAGATTCACCTCCAGATTCTGAGAAAGTTTGCAAGAGGCTTTAGGAACCAAGTTGCATTTAGCACAGCTTTCCATCCACAGATTGATGGCCAATCAAATAGGACAATAAGAACATTGGAGGTAATGTTAAGAGCTTATGTTATGGACTTCAAGGGCTTATGGGGTGATCATTTACCTTTAATTGAGTTTGCTTATAATAATTCTTACCACTCAAGAATTCAATTGGCACCTTATGAAGCTTTGTATGGTAAGAGATGCAGAACTCCTATTTGTTGGGATGAGGAATGTGAAAGAAGACTTTTAGGGCTTAAGTTGGTACAAGATACAGTTGACAAGATTAATTTGGTGAAGCAGAGACTCAAGGCAGCTTACGATAGGATGAAGAGCTATACGAATGCACATAAAAAGGAGATGGAATATGAAGTTGGAGATAAAGTATTTCTTAGAGCCTCTCCATGGAAAGGAGTCTAAAGATTTGGTAAAAAGGGCAAGCTCAGTCCAAGATATGTAGGCCTTTACGAGATTATTGAGAAGATTGGGTCTCTTGCCTACAAGTTAGCTTTGGCACCAGAATTATCTAAGATACACAATATTTTTCATGTATCAATGTTGAGAAAATATAGATCGGATCCTTACACATAGTTCAACCTTCAGAGGTTCAATTAAGAGAGGATTTGACCTATGAATAACAACTAGTAGAGATTCTAGATTCAAAGGAAAAGATCTTGAGAAACAAGACTGTGAAGCTGGTTAAAGTCTCATGGAAGAACCATGCAAGAGAATAGGAAACATGGTAGCCTTTGGAAGCCATAAAGGAGAAATATCCACTCCTAATTGTAGAGTCAGGTAAGAATTTTGAGAACGAAATTCTTTAAGGGGGAGAAATGTTGGACCCCAAAATTTTCTTAGAAATTAGAATCTATTGGAGTTTAGTTATGAATATATATTATTTACAAGTGTTGGCATGAGTTAAATAGAAATATTATAATTAAGTTAAGGAGTAAGTAGGCATTAAATCAAATATGGAAGGGTAAGCTTGAAAAGACAAAAGTTGTCTTAAATTAATAAGAGAAGGAATAAGAAAGATGACAAGAGTCGTGTAGAAGTAAGAAAGAAAAAGAAAGAAAATCTTAGAAGGAACTAAAGAAGATAAGAGAGAAAAAAATGAACCAAAACAAGAAGAAGAAGGAAAGAAAGAAAGAAGAAGAAGAAAGAAGAAGAAGGAAAAGCTAAGTTTTTAGGTATCCTATATCTTTTCTTTTTGCTTTGGTAGAAGAAAAAACTAGTGAGAATGAGTTTTATGTGCTGAAAATGAAGGGAGAAAGGAGAGAACCAAGAAACCTATTCTTGATTTTCATGGATTTTCAACTAGGTCTTAGTTATTTTAGCTTAGATAAACCATGAGTAGATTAAGTCTAAGTTCATTTTTGGATATTAAAGCTTTATGAATTTTCCATTTGTATATTAGTTTAAATGAAGGTTTGTTTATTTGAAGAAACCAAGAAAAAGAGCAAGAGTAAAGGCAAACTTCAGTTTAGACCTATTATAAATTAGGTGGGTAATATGTTTATAGTCATTGTGATGATGGGCTAAATTCTTGTTTGCTTATATGCTTAAATTGCTTAACTTTGAATTATTATGATTGTTGAAAAATGCACTGTGATTTGCTATCTTATTATGCTTTGAAAGATGTTGTTTTGTTTTGTATAAATAAAAGAAGAAAAAGCACAAGAAGCATGAAAGTGTGAACATGTGATGAGATGAATTGAGAATTGAAATTTGCTTGTGTAGGCAAGAGAGATACCATTTCGTGCATCACGTGCATGTTGACTTAAAACCTTCTCCTGGCTGCTTGCTTATGGCATATGAGCTCCTAAGAAACATACTCATTTCGTTCATGGTGTAAACTTTGGTTTCTCCATTTTGTTCCATGGGACTCTCTCAAGCTATTATGTTTGTGCATTTCATGTTGATTTATTGAGCATGATAAATATTTGAATGTTATGCTTTGATGGTTAAATAAACATGGTATGATTTATGTGATAATTTTTAACTATGAATTCTTTGAGTTAGAATTGTGGATATTTTAATTGTTAGATTAAAATGAGATATGTATATTTACATGTATGCTTGATTGTGTGTGGCTCATCACCAATGGCTATAAGCGTATTAATCATAGAGCTTCGCAACTCACCCCATTATGTTTCCACTCCTCAGGTGTAAAATAAGCAGATCATTGAACCTTGCAAACTTCGGCAAACTCGAAGAAATCCATCTTTTGTAACTAAGTTAGTTTGAATACATTTGGTAGCTTTGCAAGCATATTAAGCATGAGCATTCATGTTGTATTTTTGGATTATGCTACTGTTTCAATACTTGATATGTAACTAAAGTTATGTACAAACTCGGTTGTGTTTCAGAAATGAAAGTAAGAGTTGAAGAATTTCTCTTTTGTACATGTTCAAATTTTGTGTTGAGTTATTATTGTGGTTGGAATTGGAATTGTGATTTGTTAGATGGCCCTGGATAGTTTTGAAATGAATTGTTATATTGGGAGTCTATTATATTATGAGTTATGTACGTACGTTTAATGATTATTGGATTTGGGTCTTTTGGAAAAATGTATAGAAGCTCATATAGGCAGTAGAGAAAAAGGGGAACAGAAATTGTGTCCTGATTTTCAATGATTAAACTGTATTGATCTGAGCGATCTATTAGATATGCTGGCTTGTTGGGCAATTTGGGCTTCTAACATTTTGGTACAGGTTGATAGTAAATTAACCTTATAATCAAACTACCTAATTGCCTCCTTAAACTCTTCATTTTTCTTTGCTTATATTGTCAAGAAGTTCTCTAAAAGAGACTCCGAGTTGAACTTTTGAGGAGGGGTTTGAAGAGTTACCATCTTATCTAACTACTCTATCATATTAAAAAAATTAATAAATAGATATGTTGAATTAA
Organism: Erythroxylum baracoense; assembly: GCA_025629805.1. Taxonomy (NCBI): domain Eukaryota; kingdom Viridiplantae; phylum Streptophyta; class Magnoliopsida; order Malpighiales; family Erythroxylaceae; genus Erythroxylum; species Erythroxylum baracoense. The sequence continues at coordinate 17,783,844 of JAOTAY010000191.1, forward strand.
GAATGGAATTAAAAATTGAATGAAAGCATCAAATTAACTTGAAAATATTTAAGGTTACACTTATCCACCTTATTAACTTGAAAATATTTAAGGTTGTCCAATTCATCATAAGTTTTTTTTAAGTTTATAAGAGATTCTTTGATCTTTACTTTGAATTCTCTAATAAAAGAAGATTATATCATGCTAAAGCAAGGAAATGAGAGAACTAAATTTTGCATTAACTTTAAGAGTATACTAATTAATTAGTGAAAATTAAGATGTTTTTTATGTTATCAAAAAACTTAAGTTTTAATGTTTTTTCTTAAAGCTCTTATGTATTTGAATCTAACTAATATTTGAATTTTAGTATAAATGCATTTGTTGAGAGTGAAACTATCATCTTCTAATTTTTATAGTTGATGAAAGTACAATAAATGAACTATATTTTTATATTTGTTAAAATAAATATAAATCTATAAAAATATAAACATTTGTGTGTGTGTGTGTGTGTGTGTGTGTCCATCTGTCTATCTATTTGTCTGCCTACCTGTCTACCTGTCTGTATGTCTGCATGCATGTGTGTGCGTGTGCGTGCATATGGGTACACATATCAGTTTAGAAAAGGACAATTACTAGCATAGATTGCATATGCATAAAGTATGTATAATGAACTTATACAGGATAAATATATGTAAAATGAACTTCTATATGATAAATTCTTTTGGAATTATGTATATTTGAATATATTCTAGTTTTGAATATAATGAATTCAACAATAGGAATTTCTACTTTTTGATTGATAAGGTCATTTAAGGTATGATTTGATAAATCTCGATGTATAGTTTCCTATCTTAATTAGGTTAAATGATATCTTTATTTGATTAAATTCTCTCATATTATGGTCTTTGAAACAATAAAGGTTACCTTACGAAAGAGCCATATACGTGACAAGCTATAAGCGTTGATGAATTTTATGACATTAGAGAATAGAAACTTGATTAGCATCATGATAATTTTCATATAATTTATATATGCATTGGTTAAATTTGATCTCTTTTGAGCATTTTATTATCCTAAAATGTAAAATTGTGAACAATTTAACATTATATAGTTTCACTTTACTGACTTCATACTAATACAAAGGTTAAAGTTAAAGATTAACTCTAGTAGTCATTTGAGATAGTGAACTAGTTGAATTATCGGAAGTATTTGTGAAAAGGATTTTAGTTTCACACAAAAGGCTAGGTGACTTCTCAAACAAGCTTATAACTGCTCTTAGGATATTTAAGTTCAGTATTTTGTTTTATACTAATAAGAGGTAAGAATATGTTAAAAAGTCAAAGCAATTTTTCTCGTACTTTTTCATCTTATAAATGCAGTTAAATTTTATGATTTGGGCTTAAGTTTGAAAATTTATGAAATGAATTAACTTTTAAACTGATATAAGTTGTTAGTTGCCTAATACTTTAATGGCCTTTGCAATTAGATAAGTGGTGAAGAATCTTGATTCATATGCTTGGCCTAATTAATATTTTTTTTAAATTGCTTTATATTTAAGTTAGGATGATGAAGTTGATTTCCTTGACGACAAGCAATGCTTAAGTGTTAAGGGAGTTTGATATATGCTAGATAGACATTTTCCTTTAGTATAAATTTTGATAGCATTGCACTTGTGTTTTGGATATTCTTATAAGATTTGATACTCAAAATGAGTCATATTTTGTCTCAAGACTTGTTGTATCCTCTCTAAGGAAAAGAAGATATTTTGGAGAATAATTTAGTCGATTTGGATAAACTTTAGAAGATGTAAAGAAGCACTCAAGAATATGGCACCTTGTTACTGACCATGTTTTATCATGTCTTATTCTTTTTCTCTAGAAAGTATTTCATCTAGGGATTATGTTCTAATAAGGGACATTCTATTTCTCCTCACACAATTAACATGACCCTATGTTCAACTTATGTTCATCACTATAGGGCATATATAGTCTCATTTTCAATCTTGTTTTAGCAATTATGATCTACATAAAAGGTTACAAATTTTGAGACAAGGTAACATGATACCTGCGCAACCTTGTGTTAGGGTCATATTGGACGTAAAAATTAGGCCTTAATTTATTAAAATAGGAGGAAATTGATAAAAAGTGGGAAGTTTTTGGCACAAATGAGTTTTTAAGCTAAACATTCAATTAGAGCAACAACAACAACATTTCAGCATAATTCCCACTGCTAGAGATCTGGGGAAGTCTAAAAGTACACGATCTTACTTCTAACTAGTACAGAAACTATTTTTAATAAAATTTCATTTAGAAGCTAAATACAATAGCTAGAGATCTAGTGGAAAGAAAATTTTGCAAGAGGAAAATGGATTTGAAAAAGATAATTAGTAATTTAAATATTCAAGATCTATGAAAATGCTTTCTTGATCATTTTTTTTGCTTTCTTTATCTTTTTTTTCTCTTGTTTTTGTGTTATTCTTTCTTGTTTATTCATAAACTAATTAGGTATATATCTAGGTAGAATGGATCATAGGATGTAATCTTTTGATTTGATATTTTGGTTCAATGAAATTTCTAGTTTTCTGAAAAATTGTTCATGTTCTTGTCTTGACTGAATTTAAGGAAAGAAAGTTGAATATTCAATAACTAGATTCATACATTAAGATCAAAAAAATAATTTCCATATTTAGATCATAACAAATTGGAAATAGCCTCTCAACCAATTAGGGATAAGGCTGCATACCCCTTGACCTCTCTAGAACCCGTGATCAGCAGGTCTTTCATTAAGATGTTGATATTGTTGTTATTGTTGTTGTTTATGTTTAGATCATAACAAGGACAATAAGGGTTGTAAGAGTTACTCGAGAGAGAATTACATGATTTTTCATGTTAGGGTAAAACCTATCATGAGAACTCACATAATGGATTAATACATTCTTAGTTTATATTGATTAAAAAGAGATTTCAGTTAATTCAATCCAAGGATAGGGATTGCATTACTCCAAAGAGAAGATAATTGTTTCTTATGATCACTTACTAGACTAAGGAAAAACTAAAGTGAAATCAAAAATACAAAGTCTTAAGAGATATCTTACCTAAATCTAGTTTATATATTGATTATTTTAATCTTGATCACTACTTTGAATTGATGTTTTAGAATTGATTCTCTATTTTCTTTTGTTCATTCATGCTTGATAGTCTATATAGTTAAATTTATGTAGAATAAGTAGTCAATAACCAGTCCTTATAGAATCGTCTAATACTTGCTAGCATTAGATACATTTACATTATATGCTTGGAATATAAAACACACATCAATACGTTATTTGAAACACTACTTATTAGAGAATATGGGTATGCTCAACCACAACAATTGTGAATGGGATAAAAACCTCTTTAATAAATATTTCATAAAAATAAAATATTTAAACAAACCCTTAACGTTGTAAAAATAAATGAATAAAAATTAATCATTTTCATTAATAATCCGTAAAATAAATATTGAATTATTTTCTTTTATAATGTTAAAAACACCACATCATTAAAATTTATCAGTTTCAATTAATAACTTATATGAATCTTAAGTTTTCTTTTCTGGTAACTTTAAAGGTTCTATCAAACATTCTAAAATGTAAAAGTCGTGTCCAATTTCCTTATCCCAATAAAAGGATATCTATTATGAGTTAAGTTAGCCTTATTTTATATTTTATGACTTAGGTTGTTCTGCCTATTAAAAGATTATGAATGATCTAGACTTGTAACACCCATATGCGCCCTGGGAAGATATGTCAATGCTACACAAAACATAACCAAAAATAATCTAAAACATACTAAAGCATTTCCAGAAACTCAAGGAACATACATTTCATTCATTAACGGTTGGGTCATATTCAAAACATAACATACACATGGTACTTATTACGTATAAGCCTTAATTCCAAATCCAAACTATAAAGGTTTTTATAAAACATTAAACAAAACACAAAATACAACATGTCTCATTACATTGAAAAGCAACTCAAAAACAAACTGAAATTTTCCAAAACAAAACACAATCTTCTTAGCCACTGCGGTTGTCTTTTTTCCAATCTCAAGTCTTCTTATCAGAACCTACACGGAGGCAAAAACACCATGCTAACTAAACATAATTGTAACACCCCACTCCCGCCGGATCCGAACCCGATATCGATGGTGATACCCGAGTTCGTGCCCAGCGAGGGTGGTGTGTCACATCACTTAACAATTACAACCCGGTACACATTTTAAATACTCTTCTCAATCGTCATTAATTTGGGCCCACTTTTTTTTTCTTTTTCCAAAACATTTTGTTTACTTAACTGAAAACGAAACAATTTACATTACAGCGATGAAACATAAAGTACAGAAA
>JAOTAY010000191.1:17802509-17813064 GCA_025629805.1 Erythroxylum baracoense
TTCCAAAAATCCAAAGGATTAAAAATGGGCTTACCTTGAATCTTCACCAAACAAAGAGATGTTTGGCTTAAATGGAAACTCTTCTCTCCCTTCATTCACGTTTTTCTTCCTCTAATTTACAAGACAACATTTTTTCTCTTCCAATTCTACCCTTAATGAGTGCTAAATGTCCACTTTACACTTCCTTTAAAGATTCATGGCTTTTATACTTAAGTTACATGCGACAATTGCCCTCAATACATTCCTATTGCTTTAATTTAACTAACCAGTTTAATAAAACCCTACTAACATTGAAATAAATAATTAAACTCTAATAATAATTCTATAATGACCTTATAATTTATTTAAATCATGCTTAACTCAACAAAAAAATTCGGGGGCCAATAACATATATCTCAAACTTTAATAATTAGTAAAAATCTAAAAGGTTTCACTGTATAAATAATGTCTCGAAAATTTCAAAGCAAACACTACTGCAGCAAGTCCTAAATCATGAACTAGATAATTGAACTTATGAGGCCTTAACTGTCTTGAAGAATAAGCAATCATTCTACCAGACTGCATTAAAACATACCCTGACCCTTGGTGTGAAGCATCACTGTAACATCCCGTTACCCATGTTAAGGCTAGAATTAATAATTATGAGAAATTTTTGTTAAATTAGGAAAATACACCTTATCCATAAGTTAGTTGTGACATACACATTTATTTTGCACATTCACATGATTGTACATGCATTCATTGGCATTTTTGGGTAAATTTGATTTATAAGTGGAAATTGTGGATTAAATTGGAGTGTATTAATTGTGATTTGACAATTTTGGTATATTTTGGATATTTTTGAAATTTTCGGTGAATTATTTGAGCTAAAAATTTATTTGGTGGTAAAAAAAATTATTTGGAGACTATTAGTAATATTTTGGAATTTTTGAGAATTTTAAGAATTTTTCTGAAAATTTTGGGGTATTTTAGACTAAGAAAAATGGACAAATGACATAATGACATGTAACACTTAAAAGAGGCTGACAAGTGGCTCACATGCAAGAGGGCCACGTGTCTATGAGTTATTAAAGCAAGATTTTAGGTAGAAACTTTCATTGTTCTGTCTTCGGATAGCTTGTTCTTCACCGAGTTTTTGGTCTTCATTCTCATGCTATGATTTTCTGTAAAGAAGGTAAGTAAACTTCTATGTTTCTGAGTTCCATAACTGATTCTTTTTGTGATGTTTTGCTTGCTGGAATTAAACACATGCATGAGATAGATGAGTTGCAGTAACTATGCATGAAACCGTGGGTGAGTTTTGGATTTTGGTGTTTAGTTTGAATATTGAGTTTTGAGTTGTTTGAGAGTAAGATGAGCTAGAATGGGAGTAGAAATGCAAAGAATATAAGTTAGAAATGGTGTAGGAACCGAGAAACAAGGAAAGAGAGAGTGCAGAAAATGTGACAAAGGTTGAAGATGATGAATAGTGGTGAAAAATTTCTGGTTTTGGTATTTGTAGTTAATCTTGCATTTTGAGTTGTTTTAGCATAAGATAAGTTGCATGGGTGTAAAAATGGAGTAAATGTAAGGGTATAAATTTGTGATGAGGAATTAAGTGAAAGAGAGGAAGAAGATGGAGAAGTTTTGCTACAAAAATGTGGAGAATTACGTGTAAAAACGTGATTCTACAGTAAAAGGGTGGTAGTTGCTTGTATAAGTTTATGAATAGAGTATTTCATGGAACAACCCTCAGTCTTTTACCTATCACTTTTTCTTCCGAACTCCAAATAACTTGAAACTTAGACCAATGGATTTCTGTTTCTCTCCATAAAAATTTAGAGTTATCTGAATTGATTTGAAAGTGATTGATATGATGAAAGTGTGGAAGTCTGCTGGAATGTTATGAATTGGAAAATTTTCATGGTCATGCTTCAGTTTTCTAATTTTAACTTGAGCTGTAGATATCTGAATGAGTTTATGTTTAATTCATATTAAACTAGAGTCATATTTCTACAACTTTTGTGAAGAAGTCGACTTTTAATTCTTTCTTTATGATTTTCAAAATTGGCTTATAATTGAGTCTCAGCTTAGGCTGTAGCACACCAGGGACAGAAATCTTGTCCTGTGGTTATTGAATAAACGGTATTGATTTGGACAGAATTAGGCTAAGTTGTCTTCACCAAAGTTTTAGCCTATTCTCTTAGTTTTAAATTGGTATAACATTTGTAATTTTTGGATATCTGAGCTGAAAGATATTAGTTGTACAATTAGAGGATATGATCAGGTACTAGCCAAAAGTTCAAATGTGCACAATCTGTGGTCTTTTGTGTATAACTCATTGAATAATGAATCAAATTGGATGATCTTAGAGTCATTAGAAACTTAAGACATTTTAGAACAAATTTTCAGAAGGAAGTTGTGCCTAATGTTGTCATTTAGCCTATCATATTAGTTATGTAAAGTTGACCCGAAATCATATGAGTAGAAAATCTGAAGTGGTCAATTAGGTTATGATATTGATTTCACATTGTTTTATTTTGGTCCAAATTATAAGTACCACATGATATTAATGAGGGCTTTGATATCTGATCGATTTGATGATGAAAATTACAATAAGACACCCGTAATTGTCATTGAACATGCATTGTGCATACTTTCTATACATTGATGTGCATAAAAGAATACTTGTACATTTGTACAAAAATGTGATATTTGTGAATGTGTTGTATATGTTTTAGAGGAGCACATCGAACGCCAGTTGGATATTGCCGAAACATCTAGGCAATAGCTTCTTGGAGCGTACTGTGAGTCAACCTAGATGAATTTCCTAGGATTGATTTAATTTTATTTGTTAAGCTTCCAATTATTGACCTATTTGTGAGTTGTTTCTGGATTCCAGACCTGAGGTCCAAGGAGTTAATAGTTGGGCATGTATTGGGAGTGTTTTCACTTGATATGAATTTGACTTTTGATTCTCAACGAAAGTTGAATGCCGGGCTTAGGTCCGATGATTGTGAGATCTTGTCTGAGCAATTGTATAAGATTGTGATATATGAGATTTTTTGAAATTGTTGCATTTCATAAATTGCATGCTCAGATAAAGGCATTGTGACCTGAGTTGCCAGTATGAAGCGCTTCCACGTAGAGCTTTGCTCCGTGATTTCTGATTTTGCACGTAGAGCTATGCTCCGTGAATTCTGTTTGACTGAGCCTTATGGGCCGGTATTTGTATAAGTTTGTGATAGGCACTTGGTCACAACAATAAGAAAGAATGTTGAGTCTCATGCACATAACATTATAAGATTGAATTTCTTTTAATGATCTGCAAAGCTAAAATGAATGATAAATTGATATGATTTATTTGTTATACTTAGCTATATGGATTGTGAGATTATATGATATATCATGTTGTGCAAATATCTGAGGTATATATATGAGCTGAATGAATATATGTGAAATATGTGGTATGTGTGTGTAATCCGGTGAAATCATCGATGATGGTTCACTCATTGAGTTCGCAAAACTCATAAAAAAATTGCAATGTAGTTTTTCAGGTACGAGACAGGAGACCTAGTTCCTAGACAGGACTAAAGGACCCTTTTTGGATTTTGTTATGGCTCAGAGGTCTGTCAGCTGACTCCAGAGGTCTGTCAGGTACGATACCCATTGGATTGAAGCCTACTCGTTTATTTGACTCTTGTGGGTTCTCAAGATTTCATTGCCCGCTATCCTATAATGGGGAAAAAAATTGTGGCTCCTGATCTCCTTTTGTATTATGATTTCCTATCTATGTTGATAAACTGCCCTTGTATCAAAAAATTAATATATTAAATATGAAATCGTAATTTTAAAAACAAAATTTTAATATAAGCGTATGATTTAACTTAGTAATTATTTCAAAGTCATACAAGATGAAGATGTTGTGACGTTATAGTCTAATATTTATTCAATTAATGCTTTTACATTTGAATACTGATAGAAGCAATATGGATAATTGTCTTATTATAAAATTATTCTTAGATAATCGGCAAAAAGTGATAAATCAATATACTCATCTAAAGGAACTTTAATTAATTAGTATATCAAAAAGTGAACTGACTGCCTTTGGACAATTAAGACGCACGTCCCTCTCTTTTTATGCCCTTTTTTGATTTCTTCTATTACCCTCTTGTGATCTTTGCAGATAATCATTATCCCCACTTCAAGTTGTAGATCCCATAGACAAGATAGCAATATAATCTTTAAAGATTTGTGAAAATTTTGAATTTGACTTGAAAACAAAATCTGCAGAATCTGTTCCCATCCTTACACGTGGTTACGTCTAGTCATGAATTTGCTGCCATCTGGAATTTCGGATTTCTTTGTTTCTTTTGCATCTTTTTAACTCAATTTTATCTCCCAAGTGTTGGAAATAATCCGAAAAAAATTAAGTCACAAATCCATCAATTTTGAATAATAATTTCAACATATGAGAGAGATTTATATATCAAATAAGTGCAAAATGACAGCTTAACAAATTCCCCTACACCAAACCTGTGCTCGCCTTCGAGCAAATATGTCAAACCACTACATTATATCAATTCATCCTTCATAAGATTAAGTGCATGCAATTTGTTAACTTGGGCTAGCAAGACTTAGGTTTCACATACATCATAATCACTTTTCATCGATACATATAAACAAAGTCAAAATAAGACATCTTTGTTCAAAAAGCAAGTATGAAACTAAAGTGAATTATTCTCACATATTTCTCTCTTACACTCAAGTGTTTGAGGTCAAAGTGTTTTTGTCAAATCTCCCTCTAACAAATTGCATTACCATAGGCTTACAAATTCACCAGTTATCATTCATTCAAATTATATTAGTTCATAGATCATAAGGACTTTATTATGGGTTGTAATGGGGTTAGGTTCAAAGGTAAGGTAAGAAAAATGGCAAAGGGTTAATTATAAGTATTCACAAAGTACTAAGTAAAAGGGACATTAACATTATGAGATAACCACATGACATAAAGGACTATAACTACTCATACTAATTAATGCTACTATGCTTTATTCTTTTTCTTTTTCTTCTCTTCTTTTTTTCTTCTTTTTTATCTTTCCTTTTTTCTTTCTTTTTTTATTTTTTTCTTTTTCCCTTTTCTTTTTTTTACTAGGCTAATGCTAAGAACAAGGGAGAATAATGAAAACAAGAGAAAATAATAGCAGCATAATTTAACAAACATATAAGTAGAAGTACCTATAAAAATATCTCAAAACACAATACATAACAAAAATCTCAAATTACTCAATACTTCATTCAACTTGTGATAGGGTAATGCTAATGGGGTTTTTGGGTTTTAATGTAAGGTGATTAAAAGAAAACAACAAGGTTAAAGGCTCAAAAGTATTTGCAAAGAGAAAATAACAAGGTGGGTCATTTTTAAGCTAAAGGGTGTGAAAACAAAGAAGGCCTCAATCATTTCCATAAACCATGTAATCAAATAAATTCAATCCGGTTCAGTGCAAGTTCTGAAGGCAAACCTAATTAGAGGAGCATCACACAATACAAAGAAATATAATGACATAAAGATGATGTCATTAAGGCTTAAATTCGCTCACAATTTTACTTCAATAATTCACTTTAATTCTACAATTACCTCATCACTCAAAAGTCAAAATTTTGAAGAAGTTTACAAGATTGGTTATTACAATCAATCTGCATGATTCACTTTAGACTCACATAGCCCAATTCAATTTCATGCATACATTCAATCTCATCCAAATTAATATGATAAATCTTGATGGCCTAACATGCATAACCAATATGCAAAAACCGAAACAATTTAACGAAAAGAAAATCAAAGAACGTCAAGGCCACACATAGTCACAACATGTATTCCAATTCCCCCAAACCTAGTCCAACATTGTTCTCAATGTTCAAAAACAATAAAAGCACAAAAGAGGGATGGGAACAGAAGTACTACCCTAGATTTAAGAAGCCATATGCAACTTTGAAATGAATGAGTACATCTTCCTTTTCAAACGCTTACAAACAAAACAAAGCAAAGAAAACAAGTAAAACACTCAAATCAAGCACCCAAAAGATATGCATAAAAGAGAAAAACATACAAAAGAAAGGGATACGAATGGGGTGCCTCCCATCAAGTGCTTATTTAAGGTCATAAGCTTGACCTTTGGCATATGTACATCATCCATTATCGAATGAATGCTTGAGCCTAACAGGTAGCATGCTCAGACTTCGTGAGGAGTCTGAAGCAATTTCTCTCAAAGTCAACTCTTCTCAGCACGATGCTCTAAGACTTCTGATGAGTGAAACTTTATCGTTTCGCCTTCATACTCTAATGTCCACTCGTCTTTGTGGGCATTGCCCTTCTCCAACTGATTGGATTTCTCTGAATTACAAAATAGCACCTCCAATTCATTGTTGGGTAGTAACGAGTTCTTCATGGCTTTCCACTGTGATGCACCTCCCATCTCCATGAGTGTTTCAAGTGTATCTCTTCCACTCAATAGTGATTTTTCCTGCACCCATGTGTCAATAAAATTCACAGAAACAATATGTTGTTCATCTTTTGGAATTTTCATGTCATCATATATATTGAATTTAATTAGTTCACCATCAAATTCCATAGTCAATGACCCATAATGAACATTAATTTTCGTTCTTGTTGTTTTTAAGAATGGCCTTCCAAGCAAAATCGAAGTTGAAGAAGATACATCATCACTTCCTATCTGCAAAATATAAAAGTCAGTTAGAAAAAGCATATCCCCCAATTGAACTAAAACATCATCTAACACACCCTTTGGATAAGCATTTGAACAATCCGCTAATTGAATCACTACATTCGTTTCTTTAAGAGGTCCCACATTTAAAGACTTATAAAAATCATAAGGCATCACATTTATGGAAGCACCCAAATCTAACATAGCTTTCTCAATTCTCAAATTACTAATTTGACATGGGATAGTGAACATACCTAGGTCTTGATATTTGGGTGGAAGTTTTTTCTTTTGCAAAATTGCTGAAACGTTCTCCCCCAATTGCACTTTCTCATCAAATTTTAATTTCCTCTTTGAAGTGCAAAGTTCCTTAAGGAATTTAGCATACCGTGGAATCTGTTTAATTGCATCAAGAAGAGGAATATTTACCTGAACTTTTCGGAAAGTCTCCCAAATTTCCTTCTCTTGCTCTTCCTTTTTGCTTTGGCAAATCGACTCAAAAAAGGAGGTGGAATCACCATATTCTTCAGCTTGTTTTACGTCATTTGTGAAGGTGCCTTTTGCGTGATTTCTTCTTCTATTTCTCTTCTGGAATCCTTTGGAAGTGAGTCTTGTAATTCCTTACCACTCCGCAGCGTGATAGCCTTCACACTTTGTTTAGGATTGATTTCCGATTGTGTTGGAAAATTTCCAGAAGTTCGCGCTTCCAATCGATTTATGTCAATTGCCATTTGGCTTATTTGATTTTCGATGTTCCGTTGTTGATTCTCAATATTTCTTTGTTGATTCTCAATATTTCGGATACTTGCTTCAGTACTCCGCTGAAACGTTAAAGTGTTAGTAGCCAAAGTTTGCACTATATCTTCCAAAGAAGACTTACCTTCAGAATTGGATGTTGTATTTTGATTTTGCCGAGGTATATATGGTTGTCTATATTACTGGAAATTTGTGGTTGCTTGTTACCCTTGAGGATTTTCATAACGCAAATTTGGGTGATCGCACCATCCCAGATTGTAGGTGTTGGAATATGGGTTGTATTTCCTTTGACTCGGTCTAGCAAAACCTCCCACGACATTCAACTAAGGCGTCACCACTTGTAGCGTCAATCATACTCCTATCCTTGAGCGAAAGACCTTCATAAAAGTATTGATAGCAATTGGTCAGTTATTTGGTGATGAGGACAACTAGCACAAAGTTTTTTAAATCTTTCCCAATATTCGTGGAGTGTTTCTCCTGTATGTTGTCGAATTCCATATATCTCTTTTCGAATGTTGGCTGCTCTTGATGCTGGAAAATATTTCTCGAAGAAAAGCCTTTTCATTTCAGTCCATGTTTGCATGTTTTCTTCAGTTAAATAGTACAACCAATCTTGAGCATCATCCTTTAGAGAAAATGGGAAGGCTCTTAGCTTAATCTGCTCTTCCGTCACATTCGTTGACTTCATTTCCATGCAAACCACATCGAATTCCTTCAAGTGTTTGTACGGATCTTCTCCCAGTAAACCCTTGAAAATAAGTAATAAATGAATCAACCCAAATTTTAATTCAAAAGTATTGTTATCATCTAAATTTGGAAAATTAATGCAGTGGAGTTGTTGAGTGTTCGTGGGCGCGGCTAATTCACGAAGGGTGCAATTGCTGCCATACATTCCATTTTTTGCGTTTTCTGCTGCTGTTTTGTCTGTTTCCGTAGTGTCTTTTTTTGTTTTCTCAATTTCAGGATTGTACTGCAAATTTTCAAATTGATTTGAACTCGTAACGTACATACACCGTTAAAAATTCCCCAACAACAATGCCAAAATTTGGTACTGCTGTCGTCTCCAAATTAAAATGAAACTAACTTTCGTTAATACAAATTAATGTAGTAGTGAAAAGTGGGTATCGTTCCCACGAGAAATTTTAACAGAAAAGATGTCTACGAGTTCGAAATTAAAATAAAGTAACCAGGGGTTTTCAATTTACGTAAATTTAAGAATGTAGAAATAACAAAAATAAAAAATTCACAAAAGTAATTAAATCTGAAAATTTAATAAACAAACTTTGGTTTTGGGTCACCGATATTATCACACTAATATAGATCCTTGATATAAAATTAAATTCATCAATAAATATTCATTGGGGGTTGTTTTCAATAGAAATATGTATTCTACACATTTTTATCAACCAATAACCTAGATACGATCATAAGTTCAATTGATTGATAGCATTAAGAATTAAGAAACCAATGAACAAGATAACACATGTATGACATGCACTTAATCTAGCTGAATGTCTTCTCAGAATTTCTCACTCTAACGTAAAGGAGGTAATCCTAATCGCTACTTGTGATTAACAAAAATGAGTATCATATTTTATTAATCTAGCTATTAAATGAATTAATTCTTAGTTGCGCACCTAAAAATCAATCAATTCAATTAGAAAAAGTAATTTGGAAGACACTCAATGTTCATCAACAAAATAAACTTTATTGAAACATCTCACGCATAATAGATGATAACATGGTTCTCCTTAACCAAGAAAAGGAATTTAGCTACTCACAGCGAAAGTGAAAATCAAAGAAATAATAAAACACATTGTCTCCATTCCAAGTTTTTCCAGAAAATCTGAAAATATTTAGAAAAATACTGTAGAAATTTGAAGCTAACTATGGTTGTCGAAAGCAAGAAGAAAAACTACAGAAAAACGTAAAACACTACTCCTAAAGTGGCTACATGAATAATGCGTAAACAGTGCACGTCCCTATCTTTTTATGCCTTTTTCCGATTTCTTCTATTGCCCTCTTGTGATCTTTTGCAGATAATTCTTATCCTCACTTCAAGTTGTAGATCCCATAGATAATATAGCAATCTAATCTCTAAAGATTTGTGAAATTTTCGAATTTGACTTGAAAACAAAATTTGCAGAATCTGTTTCCATCCTTGCACATGGCCACGTCTAGGCATGAATTTGCTGCCAATCTGGAATTTTGGATTTTTTTGTTTCTTTTGCATCTTCTTAACTCAATTTCATCTCTCAAGTGTTGGAAATCATCTGAAAACAATTAAGACACAAATCCATTAATTTTGAATAATAATTCAATATATAAAAGAAATTTATATATCAAATAAGTACAAAATGATAGCTTAACACTTATTGATTTAATTGAAGCTTTCCGTATTATTTGATTGTAATTCCAATTAGACACGTTATAGGAGAATACCATAAAAATACAAACACCATGCAGATACAAGGAATCTTTTGCTTTTGCTTTTAAACCCACTTTTGATCATGTCTTTTGGTCCTTCTTTCTGCTGTACAATGATTTTGATTAAAGACAGGCTAAAAACCTACACTACATTCTTGGGCTTTTCTTGCTTTGTCCTTTCCAGGGAAGGGAAGACCTGTAGTAGTTTAAAAAAGGAAGGAAATTACTGTTCCAAAAGTGTATTGTTATGTTTCACAAAGCTAAACTAAGAGTTCGTTTGGTTCAACTTTTAGCAGGTAGAAAAGTACTTTTTTTCACCGCAAAAATTATTTTAAGAAAAAATGAGTATTTGGCTGTAAACTTCAAAAGCACTTTTGAAGTAAAAATAGCTTTTTTAAAAGCTAAAATACAACTTTTTAAAAGCTCAAATTTGGAGCTTTTCAAAAAAGCACTTTTTCAGATAGATTTTTTATATCAATTAATGAGTCTATTTTTTAGTCCATTTTACCCTTATGCTTTACACATAATTCCCACAATATCCGCAAACACATCTTCATGTTTATTTTGAGATTTATATAATATTATTTGAACTTTTTATATGTTTTAATATTTATTTTTGAAATTAGTTTTACTTATGTTATAATCTATACAAAAAATTTGGTTAGATA
>JAOTAY010000191.1:17813164-17848239 GCA_025629805.1 Erythroxylum baracoense
ATTATTATTATTATTATTATTATTATTATTATTATTATTATTATTATATGTTCTATGTTTTTTGTTAGAGTTATAAAATTAATCTTTGTAGAATTTAATGTCTAAAATCTAAATTTTTATAAGAATATTCAACGAAATACTAAGATATATAATATTCATACCATTATATTTTTTTAAAGTCATGTCTTTATAAGTCATTTTATATATAAACAGTTAATACTAAACAGCTAATTTTACCAAATATCAATTGACAAACAGCTAATACAATCAGCTGGTCAAATTAGTTAATAGAATCAGCTATTAGTTAACAGCTGATAGAATCAGCTAATAACTAATGCAATCAGCTGATTGCCAATAGGGCCATCTTCAGACTCTCACTGGATTTCTTATCCATCTACTAGAGGTCCTCGCAAGTCATTATAGTATCTTGATTGAACCTTTAATGGGTAAAGAATAAATTCAATAGGTCTTTTCAATAAGGTTCTTTGAAAAGTAGTGGACCAACAAGTCTTCATTATTAATATCTATAGCCAGATCACTGTATAATATACAAGATTGATTCCTTGAGTCTAAATTCCTATTATACTTCTTAAATTTTGATATTTTAAATTTGTACTCCATGCGCATTCGGCTGAGTCTCCTTTTAATATGAGATTTTCCGTTTGTCAACCTTTGAGCCTGGGTTCCTCTTTTGTGTAAGCTGGTTTCTCCTTGAACTCCTTAACTTCTAAGACTTTCAAGTTATGATGGTTCTAATAGTTTGATCTCGGACCTGGTGAGAAAATAATTTGGCTTATCTACTGTTTTAACTTTCCCCTTTGGAGCTATGGTTGACGCAATCAATCCCCTATAAGATAATATTTATAAGTATATGATTATATCAAAGAAAATGAAAAAATTAAAAGGTTAATTCCGTTAGATCCACAATTATTTGTCACTTTGGATTCGGTTCTTAAACCCTATGTTTTAATTTTTTTAACACTTTAACCCTGATCTTACTCTTTATTAGAAAAACTAATAGTAACAACAAATATTAAAATAATTTCTTCTTGTATTATGTAGAAAAATATTTTTCATGGTTGTGCCATTTAGCACATGGTTTGTGCTTCATACAACATTGTGTAGTACATATAATCGATGCTGCCTGAATATTTCATCCTTTTCACTAAGAGTTGTATTAGGATTAAATACAAAGATAAGAAAATTCAAAAAAAAATTCTTGGTGATAAAACATAGCCAATGAGAGTCCTTCATATATAGGAAGACAAAAGAAGATTATAATCATGTTTCTTCGTTCGATGGCTTTGTGAAATTTTAGGTTACATTTTAGGGGTTTTTAGTATAGGTTTTAAATAAGATTTGTGATTTTCGATTTAATTAGGGTTCCAATTTAGGGATTTTGTTAAGGTTTGAATTTAGTGACTTTGATTAGTTTGAATTTTAAGATTTTGATTAAAGTTTCAAGCATAACTATTTCATTTTCATTATCAAAAATCCTCTTTTATCAGGATTTCTTCACATTCCTATTTATTAAAATTGTCCAATGAGTAGTGTTTTGCTTAAAAATTAGGTCTAATTTTGCATTATTTTGATCATTCAATTATTTTAGGTGATTAAGGTCAATGTACGATCTAATTAGTAAACTTAACATTGTTAGAGTATATTTTTTTGTACCTGAAGGCAAAAACTCAACTAGTTTACTGAAATTAAGTTATTTTTCTATATGTTGGATACATGTATAGGTTGATGTAATTAGATTACTAACTTCTTAACTCATTTTAACACGATTGTGTAACATTTAAGTTGAATTATTTTAACTACTACATTTGTTACAAGGAATAAAGAACATCAACGTGTAAGGAATAATTAACAAGAAAATTTAATTTTAATTTGCTATCTACAACATTTAATAATCTATCTTTATAATTCTTTCAATATCTAATCCTCCAACATGTGATAATAATTTGTTGGTCATTAGTATTTTTGATCTCACTAGCATTACCTGCATTTACTCTACATCATTGATATAAGTGTTATCTTTTATGTCCAAACTTGATAGAAAGCACATACTAACTTTATAAAGCATCTAGAGCTCCCAAGTTAATGTGAAAATGTTTGTCCATATTTTTTCTTTATTTTTCTTCATGGAACTTTTGATAGATTTTATTATAATGTTGGTGTAGGCTTTATTTAAGATATAACTGGTACTTCTGACCTTAGAATTAGGATTGATTGTCTTATGGTGGATGTTTCTAATTCAAACTAGATATGAAATATAAAAGTGGATATATAGACTACTTTGGTACTAAGATGGATGAAATTACCTTAGATGATTTCATCTTTAATGTCAAGAGATTATGATATGGGCAATTATAAGATTTTACCTATAGAATTCCATATAAATCATTTAAAGATGGTTTGAGTCGACTACATAATGTTAATGTAGTTAGGATGTAGATACAAGTAATTGAAGAAAGGAAAATGAAGATAATTAAGGGGTATCTGGATGATGAGGAGCATCCTAAATTATGCACACGTAATGACCCTATAGTAAATATTCTTACTATTGTCAAACAAAATTGCAGTGTTTTATTGCATATTTGAGAAATACAAGGGATAAACCAATTTTGACTTGATTTGATGTGATAAGAAGAGAAATCATGAAGATATTCTATTAGAAGAAACAAGGGATGGCTTCATAAAATGACAACATATGCGCTAACTTTATGTCAAAGTTAGAGAAAAATAAATGGGATGCTATTAATTATTTGGCTCATTTTACATGTGATAAGAAATTTGGACTTGAACAATATATAAATGACCTTATGAACTGAACATCATAACAAATGACAGTTATTATTCATTTTCAGGTGTTGGAATATTTGAAATTGAACATTAATATGAATGAACATCTTGTGGTGAATTACTACACTAAGGAGGAATATATAAGATGTTAATGGAAAAGAAAAAATAAATATAATACTAATTGCACATTTTTCACTAGTACATGAGGAGGAACATAAACACAATTAATCCTCTTAACTATAATAAAAGACCAAGAAGGCTAAAGAAAAAGAGAACAAAAGAAGTTGGTGAATCCAATTATTAAACTTTAGCCATGTAAATTTAATTAACTAGGACTTAGGCCTGTAGCATTAAGTAATTGAAAAATTGTAGGATGAGAGAAAATCAAATTTCGTATTTGAAAGAATTGTAGTAAAACTACACCTCACAAGCTTATAGTAACATATGGATTTGTTTTCTTTTGCGAAACTAAGTGAGATTTCTTTAGGGATATGGAACTTCTCCCTCATTTTTTTGTACTTAACTCTTCTCCGCTTATTAAGCTTTAGGCGTGTCTTAAAATTTTAGTCAAAGTCTTTATATAAAGAACCCAAAAAAGAGTTCTAGAGAAAAAGACTCTTACCAAACCTAACTAATCTAATTTATATGATACTTTAGAGGAAGGTCTTATTACTATAAGGGAAGGAGATAAACCCAAGATATGTAGACCTATTGTTCTTATGGTTGGATTCCTCTGATTCTACATTACTATATCCACTTGAGCTATTAGCCTCACTCCCTAAATTAGTTACAATATCCATCCTACTCTCTATAGTTATAAAGATAAAGAAAGTTTATGGTCTAACCTAATATGACACGTCTTTTTTATCACCTTAACCCTAAAACTTCTTAAGAAAGCAAGTAAACGACAAATGTAAGGTTGATTTCTCTCTCATGAAAGCAGGAACAATTTTTGGAAAATGAAAGTGGGGTTTCTCTTATGTCTAACGTCTATATTTAAGGGATGGAAGATCATGATTGGCTTGAATATAAGCAAAAATATCTCCTAAATTTCTAGTAGATAATTAATTATTAGGAAAGTTCTTTCATTAAGAGATAATTAGATTTGGTTTTGTATTATGTAGTTAGTCAATAAGGATCAATTTTTAGTAATATATCGTTGAGTATTGAATATGAATAATTATTTTTTGTGTGGAATGTTTTAAAGGATGATTCATGTCAAGTCATTAACTTATCTCAAATGGGCTTATGTAAGAAACCTAAGTTGAACATCCGAAGGTCAACATTTATCTAAAGTCTATCTCCAGTATGCCTATGTAGATTTGTCGAATGGTTTTCAATAAACAATTTTGAATTGTCTCGACCTTTCTTTGTAGTCCTATGGTAGCTTGAAAGGTTACCCTGACTAAAATTAACTTTTTGTAAACCTGAGAAATAAAAAGTTTCATTCTTAATCTAAGTTTCAAAAAGATATTTAAAGCTAAATTATATACACTTAATGAGTATTAAATGGGCTTAATTTATTCAACATAAAAACATCAACCTACTTTAGGCCTGTAGACTTTATGTCCACTTAAAAGACTAAATGATTTGAAAAAGGTATATTCGATTAAGATAAGATTCGACCTTATAAGAAGGTAGAGTCCTAATAAAAGATCAAATAGCTTTGTAGTAGAAGTTATATTCAAAATCTAATATGATACGTAGAGTCTAATTAGATTTATTGAAAGATTACCTATAAAAGGGAGCCACCTCAAAGATAAGTTCTAACCACTGTCATTAAACTCAATTAGAGACCAACACACCCCTTTAAAGATTATTAAGGAAAGAAGAGGAATTAGACAAGGGGACCCATTGCCCCCTTATTTGCTCATTCTTTATATGGAAATCCTATCTCAGTTGTTGAAGCATAATGTCTCCAAAAAACTTAAATTCAAGTTCCATCTATGTGCAGAAGAGTATCTCTTACTCACTTATGTTTTATAAATGACCTAGTTCTTTTCCCAAAAGCTCATCCAAAATTAGCTAAACAATCATGAAACCTATTAAGCTATTTTCTACAATGTTAGGTCTTAAAGTGACTCTAGGAATGGAAAATAGCCTCGGGCCTGCCAGGCCCAGGTTGATTGAGCCTTAGGCCTAAGTTTTTAGGCTTGATTAGGCCTTAGGCTAGGCTCGAGCTGCTAAGCCCAATTGACCTGAGGCTCGACCTTTCTAGGCAAAACAATGTTGTTTCACTAAAAGCGATGTCATTTTGTTGAAAATGACATTGTTTTGAACTTATAATTAAAAAATTTAGCCGAATAGAGCTCAGGCTCGAGCTGCCTCTAGCTTAATTGATCTCGGGGCTTGATCAAGCCTTAGGTCAAGCCCAGGCCCAGGCCCTAATAGGCAAGGGTACTTTATTCTACCATCAATTGTAAAATTTCTTCATACTAGTATTTCCAACCTAATTGGTATGAGTTGGTCTTATGTAAGGAGGATAATGAAATAAGGGATCATCTACTTTTTACATGTTCTTTCTCTAAATCAATCTGATGTAAACTCAAAGAGCATTATTTACAGAATAGGAACTCTAATTCTATTCTAGCGGCTATTAATAGGTTAATTGTTACACAAGCATCCAAACCACTCTAGAAAAAGCATGTGCTGGTCTTAGTCACAACTAGTCAAGAGTTCTAAAAGGATAAGAATCTTAGAAGATTCCAAAACAAGGTACATTCTAAGCAGACAATTATGCAATTCATTCTATAGAATGTAAATGAACAATCCATATGATGGGAACTATTGTAAGAGTAATAGAGAATAATCATATAGTTATGCAAATACCTAGAAAGCAACAAATCCCACATCATATAGAGCATCCTTTAATGTTGGTGTCATCTTTAGGCAGTAATAAAAGTTGACAGATGACGATTAAGGACTCAAAAAGCATGAACAACTAATTATAGACATAGAATTTGGTCACTTTTACTTGAGGATGATATAGAAGGGAAGAGATGTTGCAGCCATTGGGGTTGGTAATTGGGCCCGGGTCTGACCTAGCCTAATCTATGGTCAACGAACCTCGTGACTAAAGTTAGTCAAACCTCTAGCCGAGCTTGAGCTTGGGCTCAGTGGACTAACTTACAAAACAAAACAATGTAGTTTTAAGTCATTTTTAGCCATGAACATCATTTGTGAGATGAAGAAAAACAAAATTGTTTTGCTTTAGAAGCAAACATTTTCACTTATATTTCTCATAAAATAAAATGACATCATTTTTCACATATTGTATAAGGAAGGTGGCATAGACACAAAGAAGGCTTGAGGACTTGTTAAAGAAGGCAGTTGTTAAAGAAGGCAGTAAGTGCTAATGAAGGGGTGAACTCGAAAGGTATTTTTTAGTCCCCCTAGGTTGGGATCGTCCCCTTCATTTTATACTGACCCTGGCTTGGGGCTAGCCTTTTGGGAAGTTCATTCCTATTGTGCTCATGTCCCTATTGCCCTTCTAGCTATAGTGGGAATTTTCCTGTTCCTTAGTCAACGTCATTTTAAATTAAGTTCGTTTCTTTTCTAATTTTCTTCTCATGCCCCCACCGACCACCACCACAATTACTTCTCCCTCTATTCTCTCTCTCTCTCATCACCATCATCAGACAACATTGTCGCTCACCCCTTCGTCACACTAGTTTCTAGTCGCCAACCCTTCACCCTCCAACCATGATCGCCCCTTCTCCTCACAGTTTTGCTTCCCCGCATCCCCGCCTTATCACTGCCGTATTTTTTGACTTATCTTTACCACGCACCCACCTACTAAGGTAAAGTTTCTTTATTTTATTCTGATTTTAATTGAAGATTAAATTTATGAAATACCATAATTTATAGGATTATTTCCATTAGCGAGGCATTTTTGTAAACTTACACAGTCACTTACAGCGGCATGCATGTGACCGTGTAAGTCATTGTGAGTTTTGTAGATTTAAACGGTCACATACATGCTTGTGTAAGCCCATAAAAACACACACATGCCCTATGTGTTTGTGACATGATCATAGTGATTTGTGTGTATGTGACTGTGTAAGTCACTAATAACTTGCTATGATTATGAATAATATATATATTTAATTATGATTTTGTTATTCAATTATGATTATGAATAACATATATATTAATATTTTAACTGTTTCAAATGGATGAGCATATTCTTTTAGTAGAGAGTTGTAATCCAGTACTAGAGATAGAAGTAAAACTTCTAATCCTATACTAAGTGAAGATAGAAGTTTTATTTATGGTCTTTTGTGTTTAGGGTTAAACTAGGTTTTCTTGGGGTCCGAAAGGTCCAAATAATCCCTCTAAATGCAAAGTTTAGAAGTAGCTATGCATCTGCCCGACGCAGGCCAAGCCGCGGCCTTACAAGCCACGATTGTGGCCTATATCAAGTCTTTCTGTCCCGATCGTGGGCCATGCAATTGGCCCTAATTTGCTCCGGAACTCTTCCGTTCTTTGATCTTTACCCTAAAACACTACCAAACACATCAATGTACCTCAAAAATATCATATTTAAGCTTAAAGGAATGTTCTAACCCATAAAACACAAATAAATCACAAACTAACACAATTCTAGCTTAATCAGATACAAAACAATCAAATAAACAGCTAAACACATATCAAACTATACCTTAAAATACGATGCATTTCACATCTATCTGGGAGTTCAAAAGGTGGAATCTCTCATTTAAAGAGACATGTGGATTCATGTAGTAGAAAAAAGATGGTATTAAGAGGATAAACATTTTTTACCTCTAATCTTATAAGAGAGAAGAATGAAATGGCTGCAACTTCTTATGACAGCAACAAATCAAGGTTTTCAATAGCTTTTATGGTAATTGATGATTAACATCCACTATATATAGTTGACACCAAAAGATTTAGGATGTTTTGTAACTCACTATAATCGGTCTTCAAGATTCCAACTCAAAATACTTTGAAGAAGGACATTGTGAAGATATACAAGGATAATAAGAAAGAAATTTTAAGAACATTATCAAAGTATTGAAGGATGAATTATGGTTGCAATAGACATGTGGACAATCGATAACCAAAAGAATATATGGTGATGAAGAAATATTATATTGACAATAACTGGACTCTACACAACAAAATTTTGAGGAAATTTATATTCTTTAATGTTGTTATCATTTACTTTTTCATTGTGTTATGATTGATGTTGGTAATATTCGTACATGATAAGTTCATTTATGTGCCGACAATCGATATAAATGAAAGGTTGGTAAGTGTGTTGGGAGACTGTTTGGTAGATTTTAAGATCGACACCAAATTATCCACCACAATAGTTGACAATTGTAGAAAAAATGATGCTATGTTGAAAATTTAAAGAATAAGATACAAGTTGGCAGCTTGTTGGCTGGTGAAAGGTTAATCTATATGCATTATTTTGTTCATATTTTGAATTTGATTATGAAAGATGGATTAGATATGATAAAGGAAGCAATAGATTCTATTCAGCATATAGTAATATATTGGAGTGCAACACCTAAAAAAGTTAAGAAATTTGAAGAAACTACATCACAACTATACATTCTGAGTAAGAAGATGTTGGTTTTAGATTATCCAACTAGATGGAACTCAACCTTTAAGATGTTAGAGTTGACAAATCCAATATGTTGATCTATTTCCTAGACCGAGACAAAGAGATTCTCAGTATACTTGCATGCCTATAGAAGACTGATAGGAGAAGGCTAGAGAACTTTGTACGAAATTGGAATTATTTTGTAACGAGACTGAATTGTTCTAAAAATTTCCAACTTCGCACTGTTGCTTTAGCACTATGTGTGAGATAAAGAAAGCTTTATCTAATTGAATTTTTGATTCCAATGAAGTTATTTAGGTTATGGCAGAGCAGATGGTAGAGAAGCTGAATTTTTATTGGTATATGGTTAAACATATTATTGTAGAAACAAGGTGAAGGGTGTTAATTATATATATAATGTTATATAGTAATCGAGCTCAAGAGCAAGTAGATTTCATTAAATAATTATGGCATAACTTGTTTAATGATTATCAACTCAAACTGTATAAAATTCATGATCAAGATCACAATAATTCAAGTTATTCAATTATGGCTTCAATTTCAAGTTCGGGTTCATCTTCTAAGAGCAATTTGATACTTTTATTTACAAAATTTGTGAAAGAAATAAAGGCTAAGACTTTATACAATATGATGGAGTTAGATAAATATTTGATAGAAGATTGTGTGGCTGAAGTTGAAGGTGTGCAGTTCAATGTATTATTATTGTGGAAGACTTGTGGAAATAATTTTCAGATCATGCAAGTAATTGAATGAGACCTATTAGCAATTTCATCATCCAATGTTACTTTGAAGCCTGCTTTTAGCATTGGTGGTCGGGTTATTAGTCATCATTGTGTTCGACTTCATCCTCATACTATGGAAGCCCTTATATGTGCCCTATATTGGTTAGATAATGAAGATATTGAAGGTAAATTCTTATCTTTTTGATATATTAATTTCATCTATTATTTTATATTATCTTACCTTACATTGTTTTTTTTAATTTATATATTAATATAACCACATGTACTAATACGGAGGTGACCAGTCATACTTATCAATCAAGTGGACATTACTTTGATAAAATATTTGAAAATGAAGATACATTTAATTATTAACATGTCCTTAATATTCCTTTAGTTTTAATATTACATTGATAAATATATTGTTTCTACATAGAGAAGAAGTGATGATGACTATTGATGATCTTGACTATAATGATTAGTTGCTCTCTTAGTTTATCTAGTCTCTCCAGTCTCCAGTCTTTATCATGATTTTGTCTTGATTTTTTGTAAATTTTATCATTTAAAATGTTTAGATAATCTTTTTTGTAAATTATATCATCAATTTATGAATTTTATGAATTATGATTTATGAAATCTCAATTTTTATTAATCAATTGAAATTCATAACTTCAATTAATTGAATTAATCACTTTAATTATAATATTTTTCTTTCATTTCCTATAATCATACCCTCCTTCATTAATATATTTAGTTTCGTCTTATTCATTTGATCAATATATGAATGTTTTATATATTCATTTATTATAAAATCTAAATTTTTATTAATCAATTGAAATTCGTAACTTCAGTTAACTGAATTGATCATTATAATTATAATATTTTTCTTAGATTTCCTATAATAATATCCTCCTTCATTAATGAAATTAGTTTCATCTTATTTATTTTATTAATATATGTAAATTTTATGTATTCATTCATTATAAATATCAATTTTTATTAATCAACTGAAATTTGTAACTTCAATTAATCGAATTGATCACTTGAATTATAGTCTTTTTCTTTCATTTTCCTATAATTTTATCCATCTCTTAGTATCACTATAGGCATATGACAAGGTACAGTCAATTATAGTTATAGCTCTGCCCTTGGTTAAAGGGCACACGGGGATAACATTACTTATATGTACATTTTATATATTCATTCATTATAAAATCTCAATTTTTATTAATCAATTGAAATTTGTAACTTCAATTAATGGAATTGACCACTTTAAGTATAATCGTTTCGTTTCATTTCCTATAATCATATCCTCTTTTATTAATGAGTTTGATTTTAACTTATTCATCTGATTAATATATATGCATTTTATATATCCATTCATTATAAAATCTTAATATTTATTAATCAATTGAAATTCATAACTTTAATTAATTGAATATTTTAATTATATATTTTTTCATTTCCTACAGCTCTATCCTTATTTATTAATAATTAAAAAATAGGGTCAAATCAAGGCCTGAGTCCAACCCAAACTCATTGCCATCTCTAGCAGCCATCGAACCCTCGGGAGGATTATTGAAATTTTCCAATCCCTAATTGGGTAAAGTCTAAAGGCTTTGTATGTCTATATAATGAGTCTGTAAAACGACAACGTTGAGATGGCCTTCAAGCACGGCGTTTCATTGTTCTTGTTTGGGTTAGGGGAAGTTTGTTCATTCTGAACTCTCCGGATGCAAGTGTACTTGGGTTTCTATACTGTGAAACCTTGGCTTATGTAATTTTATTCTTTTGATTAATGATAAAAAAAAGTGAAGCTAAGAAAAAATGAAGGGCTAGACAAGTAGACATAAAAAAACAAAATGGATAAAAGCTACACCAGTTAAATGGGGAAAGATTCCAAAACAGATAAGGAAGAATCGGTCATCTTTTCAAAATTGTGGGTGCGAAAAGAGGTAGGAATGGAATGTAAAAAGGGAGTACCCAAACCACAAGCGAAGCATAAGATTCAAAGCTTGTTTTAACGGAGGAACTATAAAAAGTGAGAAATCACAGCCTCATAAGTTGCACTCTCTCTTTTCCTCGCCGATGATTGTAAGCACCATTCATGTTTTCGCAAGTAAAAGTGAGAATCATATAAAAATATCTTGCATTTATAAAATTTATTAAGTATAAATGTTCCTATTCAATTTTAATAATAATTTATTTAAAATGGTTCGATTGAAATTTTAAAAGTTTTTAATACTATGAATATAATATAATTTAAATGATAAAGATAATTTTGAGAATCAGAAAATTGTGCTTTTTATTTTTCTTCGTATGACAATTAATGTGATAACATAATGATTTTATTTTCATAAGTTAAAAGTTTTTAGTTAACGAGGCCGGTGTCCTATCAAGTATTAACCACTAGCGTAAAGTTGTATTGTAGGCCCTCTTGCGGTGGCGCAGAATCAGCATGCAACTCTCTCCTCGGCATTCTCGTAAATCTCAACTGTTACTAAGAATAGGTTCGTCATTTCGTCATTCGTTTCAAGGCAGAGTAACGTGCCACGTTCGCATACTCAGGTCTTTAACTCTTCGTACATCATGCCACGTTTCGTTCGACGGATCTGAGGGGGCCAAAGTAGATCCGTCGCGCCGTTAATCACCCCACGTGGTATCATGGAACGAAAAGAACAGGATTTCTCAAAATCGGACGAAGCCCATTTAGATCGTGGCTTTTGATCTCCTGCCTTCTCAGCAAAACCCGTTCCACGTGGCAGGGCTTGTAACCTTGACTTGATCCACGTTAGCACTACAAAGGCGCTATAATATATATATATATATATTGTTTTTTGGCTCATACTCGTCTGCCTCATTTACCCATTGAAGCTCCGTGTTGCTCTGTCGCTTCTCGGTTCGCCGTTTCTGGACCAGTCAAGTCTTTTCTTCTAGCTTAGGCCAATTTAAACTAAACCCTAAATATATTGAAAAATGCCTTGAGCTCACGTCTTTCTTTTGATCACTCTTAAGTTTGTCTAGCTTCAACTTGATTTTTATATCTCGGATGTTGGAGATTGAGTGAGAGGTAATTTCTTTAAGTCTTTCAGTTTTTTATGCTCTCAGATTCGAAAGAATTACCCTTTCCTGTGGAAGTTTTCTTTGAGAGGTTTGATGTTCTCTAGCGTGCAAAACTGAATTAGTTGTTAATTTAAGTCGTTTGGGAGGATTATTTGGTGAATATAGTTTTTAATATTAAACTCTAGCTTCTCTGTTTACTATCAGTTGTAAAGCTGATTAGTTGGAGCGGTGCTTCTGTTACCCTCAACAAACTAAAAACAGAAAAATAAGAACATGGAGATTACAATTCTTGAACATACTCTATACGTTTCTCCTTCCAAGCAGCTTATATTTGGTCGTGTAGATTTTCCGTTTGATAAGTTTCCTTTTTCTTTGTTTTTTGTAGAAACATTCACTACGTTCTTTTACTTTTTAAAAGGAAACCTGGAAACACACGTTGGTTGGTCTCTTATTAATTCTTTGCTCAGGGTAAAAGACTAAAGAATGCTATTTTTCTTCATGGGATCTTTTCTTCACAAAGCACCTTATTTCCGGACCAAATTTCACTTTGCTGTAGTACTTACTGTTTCTTTCTCGCTCTAAATTTCAATATAGTTTCCTGTAGAATACAAGAAAAAAAAATTTACTTCCAAGATTGGTTTCGTGTTTAGATTGACACATGCTTATTCCTCCCTGCTTTTTAATTTGTCAACAAAAGATAGAATTTACGTTATGATAATGGTGGACTAATAGATAAGTGCTTTTAGGTCTTCAAGCCAAGTACAGGCAAATTATCTGCTTTTAATGCCGGTTCTTGACGAATACACAATAAAACAAATCTGTGGTTCTCGCCTTTAGTTTCCTTACTTTATCTACTACTCTTTTTCTGTAAGCATTGTGCTCTCTGTTACTCGAGTTATAGAAATACCGTAATGGTTTCTCAGGTTTTTGTGGGTGTTGAACCATTATTTTGTGGTACTTAAATATCTTCTTCTGTATAATTTCTTGAGGTTTTATGTTCGAAGAGGTTGTTTCCTAGAAGGGAACAGGATGTGCAAGATCTCTCGTAGAACAAGGAAGGTTTTCTCACGTATCGAATTCATAGTGTTCATCATTGTTGGTCTTTTCAAATCTGGTTGATGTGGATAGTTCACACTAACAATAATGGTCCCATGACAAATGGTTCGGCGGAACTCAATCGTGACATGCAAGATGACCAAGAGGAAATACGGGATGGGAGCACAGGTGAAGGTCAGGGGCTCTCGGAGGAAGATGAGTCACGAATTAATGAGGACATCGAAGATGTTAATGGGGTTCGAGTCCACGGTGTCATGCGGAGGTCACAACAAGTAGTTCGAGGGCCCTTGGTCCAGTGGGATAGGTTTATACCACATCTATCTCTAAAAGTTTTACTGGCAGAAACTGATGATTCAACTCGCCATGTTGTTACCGCACTACTTAGAAATTGTGGCTATGAAGGTATGCTTCTTTATGCAATAAAGTTCTTGCCTGTAACCTTACTTAATCCAATATTATAGTTAGGCACATCTTCTCACTTTAACAAAAAAACAAAGGTTTAAAAAAGGATAATCAGGTGCCATTCTTCTTGCTTGCATGCTATGTAATCGGATAAAGCCATAAAGTTATACTCTTTATTTCAAGTCAACAATGGATGCACTCAGGTAATAACTTACTGGTCCAGTTGCCATGGTTGAAAAGGGTTTGAGATGCACCTAGTCAATAAAACATCTTACGTTGTGGAAAAAAAAAATTATTATGTATATATATTCGATAAAAGATTTTTCTATTTTGTTTAAGAGTAAGATCGTTTGACAACCTTAGAATGAGCTCTGTTAACTCATCTGACAATCAAACAGTTCGAAAATACGTAAAACATTCAGGATTAACTATTTCAAATGGACCGAAAATATATATGCAAAAGATTCAGGATTAACTATCTCAAATGGTCTCAATAAGTATACTAGCTAGGTTGCTACAAAGTTTATGGCAAGAATTCAATCATTGTCAAGTATAAGTGTATTGATGATGCTGCAATTTTCAACACTTATATTGAAAGAGATCATGTGTTCTGAAGGATCAAGAATAAGGAAGGAGGATTAGACTTGTTAAGGAAACTTTTAATTATCCATGTTATTTCTTAGTACTTCAAATAAAGATGTTATTTGGTTTTATCATCTATTTTTTAGAATTTTAAAAGTCATGTTTTCACATTTAGTATTAAAGGAATTCCTCAAATCTTTTTCATTTGATCATAGAGATATATCAGGTCCTTCTTCTACTATTATTAATATTTTTAGGACTCGTTAGTTCGTCTCCTTCATTGTTTCTTATATTTTCTTCCCATGATTAGAACCAGCTTTGGTTTAAAATTATAAGTTTTAGTTTGGATAATGCTAGAGATTACTTCAATTAAATTATTTCAAGCTACTTTCAAAAATAAGGAATTACTCGTAACTGATCATGTGTCGACACACCTCAAAATGGGACGACTGAGAGGAAAAATAGAAATTTACTTAACCCAATTAAAGCTCTTCTCTTTGAGGGGAATGTTCTTAAATTCTATCCAGGAGACAGACTTGTAGCTACTACACGCATGATAAATAGACTTGTCTCACTTGTGTTAGATGATAAAAGTCTCATAGATCGAAACTCGTAATACAACTATTATCCGACTTTAGAATCTTAAATGAGCTTCCTGATGAGGTATTTGGTTGCATTGTCATTGTACATGTTCAGAAAGTTAGATCCCATGTCATCAAATATTTTTTTTCTAAGGGTCTATTTGGTTTTTGTTTTCATTTTGAGATTTAGTAAAAGAAAACTTATTTTTTTGAGTTTCTGATTTTAGTTTACTCCAGTTTTTTATAACTTATGAAAACTACACAAATTAGTTTTTATTTTCTTTATTTGTTTTTTATCATAATATGATTTATCATGAGTTAAATATATATATAATTTAATTATTTGATATTAATTAATTTTTATAATTGCTTCAAAATTAATTTTTGGAAAATAAAATATTTCTAAATTTAGTAATTATTATAATTACAATTTAAATTTAAATTATCTCAAATGCATAATTTTTGAATAAAATTAATTTTAATAATTAAAATTTATATTAATTAATACATTTTTGCTTGTTAAACTATATTTATTAATAAAATAAAAAATTTACAAATTATCATTAAATATTGTATAAGATATTAAAATAAAATAATTTATTTAATTAATTCATAAAATTAATTTATCTTTAAATTTTATCTTATTTAATTATTAATAATACAAATATAACTATATTAAAATTAATAACCAAGCAGGTTTTTATTTTTGTTTAAGAATATAGAAATACTAAATAAGAAACAGAAGAAAAAAACATAATAGAAAAATCAAAGTGAAATTAAATTTACCTTTTTATAACGCTTCTTTATGAAAGTTCTATATGTTAGCTTATGTCACTTTCATTGAACAAAAATTATATTTTGATAAATCCTATCTTTAGGGAGACATCAATGATGGAAGAAAGTATTAGTATGTTCAGTAACTTGACCTTTTTTTATCTATCCCAAACCCATTTTTAACAACTAGTTATGTGTCTATCTTAGAGAATACAGAAATTACTCCTCTAAAAAATATGATCTCTCCTATGTTTGTGTTATTCAAGACTTTTAAAGATATTTAATAGTGTATTTCAAAAGAGAGATTGTTCTAGATTTGAAACAAGTCCAAGAATCTAAAGCAAACTCTTACAATGAGTTTATGATAAGATCTTATTCTTCTTTACATACACAAATATTTGAAACACTCATAAATGACATACATCTTCTTATTGTTATTAGGAAAAGTGCTAGAAAGTGCACCAAGAGACAACTATATTTATTGTCCCACTATGTATCACTTAAATACCTATCACCAGCTTATAAAAAGTTCACTGTGAGTCTAAATACCATTTTTATTCTCTATATTTTTTTTGAGATATTGTCAAAAAGGGAATGTAGAAATATTATGAGAGAGGAAATGGATGAGTTAGAGAAGAATAAGACATGGGAGATTATTGATAAACTAGAGGGGAAGAGCATAGTTGATTGTATATGGATCTTAACATTAAAATATGAAGTTAATGGATCACTAGAGAGATATAAAGCACGGTTAGTTGCTAAAGGATATACTTAAAACTTATGGGGTTGATTGTTAGGAGACATTTGCTTGAATGACAAAAAGGAATATTTGTTATTTTTGGTAGTTCACTTTGATTGGTAAATGACGCAGTATGATGAGAAGAATGCCTTCCTTCATAGATATTTAAATGAAGAAATCTATATGAACATCCCGCTAGATTTTTAAGAAAATATAGATAATAAAATTTGTAGCTTGAAAGAGGTTTATATGGATTGAAACAATCTCTCAAAGCATGATTTGGAAAATATGCTAAAGATATAAAGGGTCGAGACATAAATAAAGTCAAAGTGATTATACTCTTTTCATCAAACACACAGTTGCAAGGGGATTCATAATACTTTTAGTGTATGTTGATGATATTATTGTAACTGAAAATGATGAAAAGGAAAAAGAGAAATTAAAACAACGATTAATCAAGGAATTTAAAATAAAGGAGTTTAGAAGTATTGACGTGGAATATTATGCACAAAGGGATTTTTATATCTCAAACAAAAAATGTGTGATTTGATCTCATGAAAAAGACATGAAACATTGAGTACAAATCAGTCTCTACCCTAATAGACCCAAATCAAGCTTGGAGATGCTAAAGAAGAACTAGCTTTTGATAGAAAGATGTACTAGAGGCTAGTAGGTAGGCTCATATATCTTGTTTATACTAACTTGACAAAAAATATTGTGGTAGCATATTTAGTCATTTTATGCATGATGTATGAAAGTCACATATACAAGCCATGTATAGAATGTTGTATTACTTAAAAGGCAATAAAGGGAAAAACTATTTAAGATGAATGATCACCTCGCCCTAGAAGCCTTATATTGATGGAGAGTACACAAACTATGCAGACAATCAATATTGTTCATAACCCTATTCCACATGGTAAGACAATGTAGATTGATATAGACATTTCATAAAGGAGAAATTGGAGGAAGAATTCGTATGCATGTCATATGTTCCATTGGTAAGCCAACTAACTAATGTTTTAATGAAGGGATTGAATTGCTCAAGTTTTCATGAAATTATTTCTAAGTTAGGAATGAAAAAAAATCCTTATATACAAGCTTGAGGAAAGTAAATCTTTTGATATCTCAAAAATTTTAAGATTTTAGATGATTGTTTCTTTTTTTCTTATACTAAGATATATATATTTGAGCAATTCAAAATAAATTGTAAGAAGGATTCTATTTCATATCACTTCTTACTTTAGAACAAAATGACTTTGATGGCAGAGTTCTTTATCTTTGATGCTATACCTTTTTTAGGTTTTTGCCTAAATTGGCTGTAAACTTCTTATTGTTATGTGAAAACGGGACTTAGTTGACTTATTTTTAACTAGGCATTAGCCTAATTGTTTTGATGTAGAGGTTCGTCTGCTAATTTCTAGATAGGTGGGCAGTACAAGATGTTTACTTAAGATAAAGCTGGTTATTTTTTAATAGAGATCCCCAGTGATCTGTCGTTATTAGATGGACATATCACCATCAACAGCCTCTTAGAACACTTATTTTATGACAATTTAGTCCTCTTTGTATGGTCGTCACTTGTACTCTTGTGTTGATTTTGAGTAATTTATGGAGCAGAAAATATACTGATCAATTTCGCAGGGAATTCCATGTTACTTTCTTGCTCTTTCTTTTGAGAAAGCTACATATTTATTTATATCTCCTCCTCTTAGCAGTTACTGCAGTTGCAGATGGTTGTCAAGCTTGGAAACTCTTAGAAGATCGGACCAATCATATTGATCTTGTTTTAACTGAGGTAGTCTTGCCTTGTTTATCAGGAATTGGCCTTTTATGCAAGATTATGAGCCACAAAACTTGCAATAATATCCCTGTGATTAGTAAGTATATTCCATTACTCCACTTTCTTATATTTGATACACTTCTATTTTACCACTCTCTTCTTAACAAATTGATACTTGTAACTGCTACACCCGGTGAGTTT
This sequence comes from Erythroxylum baracoense, assembly GCA_025629805.1. Lineage (NCBI taxonomy): Eukaryota > Viridiplantae > Streptophyta > Magnoliopsida > Malpighiales > Erythroxylaceae > Erythroxylum > Erythroxylum baracoense. The sequence continues at coordinate 17,831,466 of JAOTAY010000191.1, forward strand.
TATGTGCAGTGATGTCAACTCATGATTCCATGAGTATGGTCTATAAGTGTTTGTTAAAGGGTGCCGTTGACTATTTAGTGAAGCCTATTCGAAAGAATGAGCTTAAAAACCTTTGGCAGCATGTTTGGAGGAAATGCCATAGCGTGAGTTGTTACAATTATTCCACTTTTGCATTATCTATATCATGAACCAATACTACACTGTAACTACAGGTCTGTACTCCATATATGCATAAACACCAATCGTCAGCTATTCCAACTAAAAAATTAAGGTATTGATTTTTACCTATAGTGCTCTCATTTGATTTAATTCTATAACTATGTTATATGTTCTCTCTCTCTCTCTCTCTTTGTTTTTAATCATATTATACTATTTCATCCGTATCTTTTTTCTTTTGCAGTTATTGTTCGTCCTTTCACCAGTCTATCTGTAGTGGGAGTGAAAGTGGTGTACGAACACAAAAATCAAAAAAGTCAAAAAGTCCGCAAGAGTCAGATAACAACACTGGAAGCAATGATGGAGAAGAAATTGGGACAATCGGGAATGTGGGGGACGGAAGCGATCATGAAAGTGGCACTCAGGTATTGTGCACTCTTATTGGACAAGCTAATAGTTCATTGGTCATTCAAGTTGAGACTTTCTTGTGATGTAACTTCGCTATATCTATAAACCCCTCTTATTCTCTGCTTATTTAGTGGCAAATATGCAATTCTTAAAGAAGTGTGCTTAATCATTAATACTTTGTTATATTAGGTACTTATCTTGCATCATACTTGCAAATATTTAAACATCTATTCCCTTTTATCTTGTTTGATTTAAAATTTTTGCAAACTATTTTGTGTAAAAAAACTGATGTGCTGCTTTATTTCCAAAAAGATCTATTTATAAAGAACAAGTCCAATAAGAACTAAGTTTCTGTCTTCTATGTGCGTTAAAGATTGAATTATTAACATTTTCCTCTGCATTCCTTAAATGATCATATCATGTTAGGTACTTATCTCACACTATATTTTCAAATTTTTAAACATCTATTTCATCCCATCCTGCTTAATTTAAAACTCATACAGGCAGTTTTGAGTAGAAATCTTGTCCGTTCATTAGAAAACATAAAATCCACTTTTAAGTCAAAATCAAATACAAGGAATGTTAGCAGTGAATTTTAGCAGAACTTAGTATATGGGAGTCAAATAGGTGTCCATTGTGAAACTCGGGTTAATCTCCACCAATAATAACAAATTCACCTTAAGCATTATTATCTAGGTGAATAGAATGTGAACGATTGTACCAAAAAATCACTCCAGGTAAATTCCCAGGAAAGACTAGGGGGTCACAAACGGTCCCACTTAAAACCCAATCTCCTAGATAGAATTTTCCCAAACATGTAATTTAATAGCACAATAATTTACTACAACTATACCCAACAATAGCTATTAAATAGATAAATACAGAATACCAGAATTTAACGAGGTTCAACCAATTATGCCTACTTTTTCGGAAACTACTAAATTGATATTTCACTATTTTCAGGAAATAATAAAAGTGAAATACTACAAAAGAGCGAAGGAAAGACAATTTTTTGGGATGTTTTAACTAAGGAGGGGAGGCTCCTTTTATGGTTTTAGAAACCTCCACCATTCCCACAGATTTTTGACGTGAGATTATGGAATGAGCGAAAATATTTGACCAACCAACAAATCTTCACCTTGATGAATGCCACTTTTTCAAATCTCTCACAAAACTCATCTTTAGTAATGTCTTCAAATACTCTTCAAAGTGCCCATCTTCAAATTTTAGCAATATTGATCAAGTCCAAACAATGTTGGAACTTGAATGCAGTCACCATCTTTACCAACATATCAGTAGGATTCTCAGTGTTCTTAATCTTCTAGATTGTTACTCCACCTTCTTCTGGAACCTCTCGTACAAAGTGATAACGAACATCGATGTGCTTCGTCTTTGTATGATAAACTTAGTTCTTCACTAAATAAATAACACTTTGACTATCATAATGTACTTTGATATGTTTCTGTCCAATTCCCAATTCTTCAAGCAATCCTTGAAGCCAAATTGCCTCCTTCACAGCCTCTATATCTGCCATATACTTTGCCTTTGTAGTCGACAAAGCAACTGTTGACTGTAAGGTAAACCTTTAACTGACTGGTTCCTTTGCAAGAGTAAACACATAGCCAGTAGTTGATCGACTTTTATCTAAATCACTAGTATAGTCATAATCATGATATCTAACTACACATTGACCATCTTGCTTATCCCACTGAAATACCAAACCAACATCTACGATGTTTAGAATATACCGTAGAATTCATTTCATAACTTGCCAACGCTCCTTGCCTAGATCATGCATATACCTGCTCATAACCCCAACTGCCGGTGAAATGTCGGGCCTTGTATACACCATAGAATACATCAAGCTACCAATCACATTTGCATATGGTACTTTAGTCATGTACTCTCGTTCTACATCTTTCTTTAGAGATAGGGATGCACTAAGCTTTATATGAGGAGCGAGCAAAGTACTAACAGGTTTTGACTTTTCATTCATGCCAAAACGTTGTAGTACCCTTTTTAAATATTGCTGTTGAGTCAAACACAATCTCCCCAACTTTCTGTCTCTACTTATCTCCATGTCGATAATTTTCTTGGCTTCACCCAAATCCTTCATTTCAAACTCCCGATTCAACTGAATCTTCATTCTCTCAATTTCTTTTTGATTCTTTGAAGCTATTAGCATATCATCAACATATAAGAGAAAATAGACGTAGGATCCATCTTGTAGCTTAAGAAAATACACACAGTGATCATATTTGCTTTTTGTGTACTTTTGTCCCATCATAAACTTATCAAATCGCTTGTACCACTGCCTTGGAGATTGCTTCAATCCATATAACGATTTTCAAGCTTGCACACCATATTCTTTTTTCCAACAACTTTAAAACCTTCTGGCTGAGTCATATAGATTTCCACCTCTAAGTCTCCATGTAAAAATGCAGTTTTTATATCCAATTGAACTAATTCCATATCAAAATGTACTATCAAAGCCAACAAAATTCAAATGAAGGAATGTTTTACAACTAGAGAGAAAATTTCATTATAATCAATTCCCTCAGTCTGAGCATAGCCTTTGGCAACCAGCCTTGCTTTGTAGCGAACATTGTCCTTATTAGGAGATCCATCTTTCTTTGCATATATCCATTTGCATCCAACTGCCTCCTTTCCCTTTGGGAGACTAGCTAGCTTTCACCTCTAATTTTTATGAAGGGAATGTATTTCTTCATTTATAGCTATTCTCCACTTATCTTCTTATGAACTTTGGATTGCTTCCTGATAAGTTGTAGGAATGTCATCAATTTTAATTGGAGATGCATAAGCCACCATATTAACATAACGAGCAGGTACTTGAATGTTCCTTTTTGGTTTTCTCAATGTAATTGGTAATTGTTGTTGTGGAGGTTCTTGGGTTGGAACCTCTTCTTCATCTGGCTCCTCTTCTACTATAGGAGTTTCTACATTTGCTTTATCATTTGCTAGGGTAACAATTCTTCCTTCAAACTCCACCTGTTTTGGAGTACCATCTGTTTGCTTAACATTTTTAGTTGTCACCTTTCTTAACATGGTAGATTCGTCAAAGGTAACATCTCTGCTAAAAATTATTTTCTTTCACTTTGGGCATCAAAGACCATATCCTTTTACACCAGAGTTGATCCCTATGAAACTTGCTTTCTTTGCACGTAGTTCCAACTTTGACTCCTTAACATAATAATATACAGTGGAACCAAACACATGTAAGGAATCATAATCTGTAGCACGTTTTTCAAACCATTTTTCCAAAGGTGATTTAACAACAATAGTAGTTGATGGAAAGCAATTGATGAGATGGCAAGCATATGTAATAGCCTTAGCCCAAAATTCTCTGCCTAACCAGCATTAGACAACATATACTGAATTTTCTCCAGAAATTTTCGGTTTATACATTCTACCACCCAATTTTGTTGTAGTGTATCCCTGACTGTGAAGTGTTTGACAATAGCTTCATCTTCGCAAACTTTTAAAAATGAATCACTCATGTCCTCCCCATCATTATCTGTATGGAGACGCTTGATCCTTCTACTTGTTTGAGTTTCACCATCTTCTTCCATTTGAGGAAAACTCCCAGCACTTCATCTTTAGTCTTCATAGTATACACTCATACATTTCGGGCAAAATCATCAATGGAGGTCACATAATAGTGTTTTCTTCCCAAAGAAGCTGTTTTGGAAGGTCCCCACACATTAGAGTGAACATAATCTAAAATAACCTTTATATTATGGATTGCAGTGCTGAATTTCGCTCTTGTCTGCTTCCCTTTGACACAATGTTTACAGAAGTCCAATTTGTAGGCCTGAACTTCTTGTAACAATTCTTGATTTACTAAAATCTTCAAGCATTTTTCACCTGCATACCCCAAGCGTAGATGCCACAACCTAGCTGCTTCTAGCTCTTGATCATCATTAGAAGCTACTCCTGTTGTTCTAATAACTGCATTACCTTGGTAATAATACAAGTTATTGTTTCTTCGAATTCCTTTCATTACCACTAAGTGCACCAGAGATGACTTTCATCACTCCATTTGCTGCAGTTATAGTATAGCCCTTTAATTCTAAGAATCCCACAAAAATGAGATTCTTCATCAAACTTGGCATGTATCTGACATCTGTCAGAGTTCTAGTTGTTCCATTATGATTCCTTAAGCAAATTGAACCAATCTCATTTGTTGTGTAGGATTGCCATTTTTTGCGTAAACTACTCCACCTTCTAGCTCTCTAAAATCGAAGAACCAATCCTAATTGAGATATATCTGATGACTATATCCTGAATCAAGCAGCCATAGACTAGAAGGGCTTATTGAGAATTAACAACCAATGAAAGATTTGAGTCTGTATCTTCACACTTAGCAATATTTGAATTCGCATCATCCTTTCCCTTATTAGGTTTGTTTTTATTCTTCAGTTTTAGACAATCCTTTTTCCAGTTCCCTTTTCCTCGACAAAAGGAATATTCATCTTTGCTCAATTTGATCCTTGACTTCGATCTCCCTTTCTTTCCTTTAATCTGGCTCAGCGAACGACCTCTGAATACGAAATCTTTTGCTTCTCCACTTGTGCATTCTTCCTTTATCTGCCTTCTCAATTCATGATTGTACAAAACAACTGTAACTTTACTAAAAGACATATCAACCTTCCCATAAAGTAGAGTAGTTTCAAGAAACTCAAACTCCTAAGGAAAGGATCCCAACAACATCAAAGCCAGATCTTCATCTTTAAATGTCACTTCCAAATTCATTAAATTAGTAACTAACTGATTAAAACTGGTTAAGTGATCATTTATAGTGATACCCAGAATATAAGAGAAACGAAGCAATCTCTTCTTAATTTGAAGCTTATTTTGTGCTTTTCTTCAGGAATTTCTCTGAAAAGACAGGATCGAATTGAACCATATGCCAAACGATTTATAGTCTCTTAATATTTCTCCTCAACATCATCTAGTTTCTTTTCTTTAATGGCGATGTCAATACCTTGCTGAAAAAGAGCGTCTTAAACCTCACTTTGCCACATGATGAAATGACTCGTACCATCAAAAATCTCCACCGTAAATCTTACATTTGTCACAGCAGTCTTTGCTAGATATACAAGGTAGAAGCTATCAACGTGGTTGGTGCAGTCATATCTTTGATTTCTATCATTTCTGCCACAATTTCTATTCAATAGCTATCAATGCAGAATCCCAATAGCCCAAGGAAAAATCTTTTTTGATGTGAAAAATCAGATTACGCTGCAATCACATAGCATACTAAGAAAAAACCTTGGCTCCGATACTAATTATTGTGAAACTTGGGTTATCCTCTACCAATAATAACAAATTCACCTTAAGCACTATTGCCTAGGTGAATAGAGTGTGAATGATTGTACTGAAAAATCACACCAGGAATTCCCAAGAAAGACTGGAGGAGTCACAAAAGGTCCCACTTAAAACTCAAGACAGAATTTTCCTAGACATGTAATTTAATAGCACAATAATTTAATACAACTATACCCAATAATAGCTATTAGGTAGACGATTAAAGAACACTAGAATTTAACGAGTTTCAGCTAATTATGCCTACTTCCTCGGACACTACTAAATTGATATTTCACTATTTTCAGGAAATAATACAAGTGAAATACTACAAAAGAGAGAAGACAATTTTTTGGGATGTTTTAACTAAGGAGGGGAGGCTCCTTTTATCGTTTTAGAAACCTCCACCATTCCCACACATTTTCGATGTGGGATTATGGAATAAGCCAAAATATTTGACCAACCAACAGTGTCAACATGCTCGAGATACAAATATTCTTTATACACATGAGATCAAAATTAGCGAATAGCATATTTATTAGAGATTTATTGAAGATAATCTCTATGAATTAGGAAAAAATGGTGAATTAGGTTGCAATCTTGATTATCAGTATATTTTATATACATACGTGAAAGTTAAACCTATTTTGCATAAATACTCAATGTAAAACTCTCAATACTCCTCAAACTGTAGTATAGATATAAACAATGTCCACCTTGATATAAACTTCTTGGACCTCTTAATATTTAATAAACAAATAAGCTAATTAGTCTATGTAATTAGCTCTTTAAATACAGTGTTTTCGTTGAATGACAACCTACGTTTATATATTTCATCCTCTTGTAATAGATTGCAGTATACGCACTATATAGGATATTATGACAGTGAACTGAAAAGAAGACAATGGCAGTAGAGAGTGGAGCAAGGGATTGAAGATGATGACTAGGAATAAGAGGGACAAGTTGTTTATACATGAAAGGAAGGAGACAGTAAAGTTTGGTTTAGTGTGAGAATAGATGGCTTACAAGTGGAATAAGTCGATTGGGTAATGATTAACAGCTGGTATATTCATTACATATCAAAGTAATGATTTTAGAATAGTTAGTTAATGAATATCAAGATTCATATATATCTCTCTCTGTCTGTCTGAGTTCTTTCCTAAATTTATAACACTAGACACAAATCAATACCCATTCTTTCACCTTAACAATTTTAGAACATCATTCACGGAGATAACAACCCATCCTTTGGCCTTAACAATTTTATAACATCTATTCAAGGAAGTATGAGTGGCAACAACAGAAAGTACAAGATTGTAAGATATGAATGTTTGGAAGAAAATATGAAGGCCAAAATGTAGAGGCTGAAAATGAGACACGAGAGAAGCATTTAAGAGTTAAAAGAAGTGATGATGTAGTTTCGCAATAATCGAACCTAAGAAATCAAAGAACTGAAGAGTAGGATTGAAGGCTTCCAAAAGTAGGAACATGAGCTCTGTAATACAACAACCTATATATATATATACCTGTAAGGTTCAACAAGATGGAATTTTCAACTTCCAATAGAGAAGGATTGCACAATTGGATATTCAAATATTTGTAGTTTTTTAACTTAGATAGAACACTCTTGGAAGTTAAGATGTTAATCAAAGGGCAGGGCCCTAGTTTGGAACTAACTCTATATAAGGAAAAAATGATGATAAAGATTCCTAACTAAGGGGAGAACATTCTAAAATGGGAGCAGAGGTTCAGGGAATCAACCTTCAAAGATCCAACTGGTGATCTAAAGGAGTTAAGGCAAATGGACACAATGAGAGGGTATTGTACCAAGTCGATCTTTAATCGCATATTCTTGAGACTTACTTGGTAAGCTTATTCTTGAAATGCTTAAAATTCGAGATTGAATACTCAATAAAGATATGGAAAATAATCTATAGCAAGCTTATGATTTGGCTAGGATATACGAGATGGTATTCCAATAGATTTTAGGGTTATTGTTTCCACAAATAATAAAAATTTAATTTTTTGATCTGTATCTTCCATTTTTGGAAACTTATAGCAAGATAAGGATGTATCCACAAGAAAGGTTGGGCTCTAATTCACAAAATAATTTTGGGTTTGTCGAGGCTTCAATACATAATTGGAAACAAACAGATGAGAGAGAATATGTTTTCTAATAACAAGGTGATGGATGAAAGAAGAGTCTAAGGGCTTTTTTTGGATGTGATGAGAAATTTGTACTGGGCATAAGTAGAAGAAAGGAATGTGATTGAGGAGGATAAGGAAGAAAATGAGTAAGAGTCAAAGGTGGAACTAGCAATTTCCTTGCAAGCAATAGCGAGTAATGTTTCAGGGATGTTTTAACAAATAAAGTTAATTAAAAAGTACAAGATTGGGTTATACATATCATAATTGATGGAAGGATATTCTTAGTCCTTAGTGAAGTTGATGCTAAAAAAAGGCAGCTTTTAATAGAACACACAGGAGAGTCGCCGGCTCTTGAGAGACTGATATTCTGGTTTATGTTTCGCAAAATGTAGGAGAAGCTACGATGGGAAGCAACAGTTTTGAAGATTCAGAAACCTAGTGGCTTTTGAGGGAAATTGGGAGCTATTGAGAGAACAGTGCCGAAAAAGAAAATGGAAGAAAACTAACAGCTGGGTTTTTCTCTGATACCACATGAATTATGGAAAAGGTGGTGAATTAGTAGTATATGTAGAGTTTATGAAAAGAGTTTAGGTCTGAAATAGTTTATGTGAAACAAATATAAACATATATAAAATTCAGACATATGAATGGGAAGTCTCTATTATTTCATTCACCCAATCAACTATATTTATATACAATGCTATACTGCAGTTACGTGCAGTTATGCAATGACATGTAACCATCTTACCCCTTTCAAACTGTATTTAACTACTAACACAACCTTTCAATATAGAAAAAGTAATCTTTCAATATAGGTAACATATAAAATGATATGTCAGCAACTAAACCAAATAAAATATTCAACGCTTCTCCTTTGGTTTAGGCGCTGCACATACCCAGTTTTCTTCTTAACACTTCAAACTTGACTTTGGGTAGAGCTTTTGTCAGTATATCAACAATCTGCTCCTCAGTTTGTAATAAAGCAAATTAATTTAACCTTCATGCTGCACTTCTCTGAGATAATAGAAGTTGAGCTTGAAATGATTGGTTTTACTATAAAAGACGACATTATTTGAAATTGCAATACAAGTTTGATTGTTAACATAAATTCCTATGCTTCCTTTTTAAGACAACTTCAAATCTACAAGTAATTTTCTCAACGAAAGAGCTTGATTCACAGCAACTGTTGCTGCAATATATTTAGCCTCTATAGTAAACTGAGCCACATCTTGTTTTTTACTAAGCCATGAGAACATACCTGAACCAATACCAAAGCAATATCCAGAAGTACTACGCATATCATCTACACAATCTGCCCAATCACTATCTGAAAAACTTGCAACCTGCATGAAATGCTACAACAAAATTTAACTCTATAATTAAAATACCTACAATATACTTGACCACACTTTTTGCTGTTGTATAATGCACTTCACTAAGAGAGTGCATAAATCTAGATAACAAAGTAACAGCATGTACAATATTAGGCCTTGTAACTGTCAAACACATTAAGCATCCAATTAGACTTTTATACACTCCTTCATCCACTTTACTTACTCCATCAGATTTACTAAATTTTTTCGTTTTTACTAAGCCATGAGAACATACCATAACCAATTCCAAAGTAATATCCAGAAGTACTATGCATATCATCTACACAACCTGCCCAATCACTATCTGAAAAACCTTGCAACCAATATAAATTGGTACAACCAAATTTAACTCCATGATTAAGAGTACCTGCAATATACTTGACCACCCTTTTTGCTATTGTATAATGCACTTCACTAAGAGAGTGCATAAATCTAGATAACAAAGTAACAGCATGTACAATATCAGGCCTTGTAGCTGTCAAATACATTAAGCATCCAATTAGACTTTTATACACTCCTTCATCCACTTTACTTACTCCATTAGATTTACTAAATTTTTTCTTTTTTTACTAAGCCATGAGAACATACCAGAACCAATACCAAAGCAATATCCAGAAGTACTATGCATATCATCTACACAACCTGCCCAATCACTATCTGAAAAACCTTGCAACTTGCATAGATTGGTATAACCAAATTTGACTCCATAATTAAGAGTACCTGCAATATACTTGACCACCCTTTTTGCTATTGTATAATGCACTTCACTAGGAGAGTGCATAAATATAGATAACAAAGTAACATCATGTATAATATCAGGCCTTGTAGCCATCAAATACATTAAGCATCTAATTAGTCTTTTATACACTCCTTCATCCACTTTACTTACTCCATCAAATTTGCTAAATAATTCTTTCTCATTCATAGGAGTATTTATAAGCTTACAGTTCTCCATGCCAAACTTCTTCATAATCTATTTTTCATATTTACTCTCACTAATGAACACTCCATTAGACATTTGTCTAACTTCCACACCTGGAAAATAAGTCATTTCACCAAGATCAGTCATCTCAAACTCCTCCATCATTTGTAACTTAAATTCTGTCACAAGCCTTTCATTACTTCCTTTCACTAATATATCATCCAAGTAAATAGAGATAGAAATCATGTCAGTATGATAATTTTTGACATAAAGAGTAAATTCACATAGACTTCTTATAAACCCCAGCTTCTGTAAATATTTATGTATCCTTTCATACTAAGCTTTTGGAGCTTGCTTCAGCCCATACAAAGCCTTCTTCAATAAATAAACTTTCTCTTCTTGACCAGTGACATAAAAACCTTCAGATTGTTCTACAAAAATATTTTCATTCAAAGTACCATTTAGAAATGCAGATTTAACATCTAGTTGAAAAACTTTCTAACCATTTTGAGCAGCAATTGCTAGCAGCATCCTTACAGTTTCCAATCTTGCTACTGGAGCATATGTTTCTGAATAATCAACTCCAAACATTTAAGCATAACCTTTCACAACTAGCCTGGCTTTATATTTATTAAGAGATCCATCAGCATTAACCTTTGTTCTAAACATCCATTTTACTCCTATAGGTTTTTTAGTTTTTGGTCTCTCCACTAAAACCCATGTTTCATTTTTTTCAATCATACTCAACTCTTCTAACATTGCATCAACCCATTTTTTTCTTTTGCTGCTTCTACATAACCTGTAGGCTCATAAATGGATACATTGAATTGTTCATAAATTTCTGACAGCAACCTGGTTCCTCTAATAGGAAAATCATCTACATCTTCATCAAGACTTTCTTGTTTCTTTTCAAACTCATTTACATTGTCATTAGCCCAATTACATTCACCATTTTCAAAGAAAGTTACATCTCTACTAACCACCAATTTATTTGTATTTGGCTAATAAACTCCATAGGCCTTTGAGACATCACTATAACCCACAAAAATTCCAAGTTCTGCTTTCTTATCTAATTTATCCATTTTCTTATAAAGAACAAATGTAAAACATAAGCAATCGAAAATTTTAAGATTGTTCATCTGTGGTTTGTATACATACCAAGCTTCAAAAGGAGTCTTTTCCTGTACTGTTATGGTTGGCAATCTATTCAACAGAAATACTGCTATACTTGCAGCCTCAACCCAAAATTTCTTTGGTAAATTTTTCTCATGAAGTAAACATCTTGCCATCTCCATGATAGTTTTGTTTTTCTGTTCACTTACCCTATTTTGTCGTGGGTTGTAAGGCACAATCAATTGATGATGTATGCCACCATCTTCACAAAATTTAGTGAACTCACTAGATGTATACTCCTTTCCATTATCTGATCTCAAAATTTACATCCTGCAATTGCTTTGATTTTCTATCCAACTTTTGAATTTCCAAAATATACTAGCCACTTCAGGCTTAAACTTCATAAAATAAATCCAACACATCCTGCTGAAGTCATCAATAAAAATGATATGCAGCCCCTTTTAACGAGACTTCACTCATAGGTCCTCCCAAATCTGTATGAATCAACTGCAACTTCTTGGTTACTCTCCTGGCTTTGTTATAAGGGAAGGAAGTTCTGTGTTGTTTGCCGTATTGACAAGCTGAACAATCTGGAATTACTTCATCCAGACTAGATAATACAATCACAAGACCTTTCTTTTGTAACGTAATCAAGGCAAGATGATGAAAATGACCCAATCTCTTATGCCAAATTTTCGTTTGATTTTCAACTACAACAAATGCATTTACTTCCCCCAGAAAAATAATTTGAAAACTTTTTTCTTTCATCTTCAAGCGAAATATTTCTTAACCTTTAAGATTTCGAATGATACATTGCCTTCTGTCAAGATACACCTTATCGTTCTTTTCTAATAATTGACAAATACTTAACAAATTTTGATCAAGATCAAGCACATACTTCACATCTGAAATTAATTTAGTACCTGACATGGTTTCAACTGCAATTGTACCTTTTCCTCTCACAGGAATATATTTTCCATTAGCTATCTTCACTCTAGATACAAAAGACTTGTCAATGCTCCTGAAAAGTTCCAAATTATTTGTCGTGTGATTAGTACAACCACTGTCAAGTAACTAAGCTTCATTTTCTACATTGCCTGCAAAACAAGTTGCCACAAAAATTTGTTCTTCACCCTATTGGTCTGCATGATCTGCTATTTTTGCTTCTACATTTTCTTGAGAAGTTTTCAATTTGCAAACTTTATATATATGTCTCAGTTCATGACATTTTTTGCAACGCACATTTGGTCTCCACCAACATCTGAAATGAGGATAATTACGTTTGCCACAGTGTTGACATGTTTTTTTCTCCTTTCCATTTGTACCAGTAGAAATATTGCTACTATCACCATGTATATGTTTAATCACCAATTTTCTTTGAATAGCTTTTCTGCCATTTCTTCTTATTATTATTGTAGTCTTGATTTTTGAATTTTGCCTACATAGCACCTTCAGCAGATCCATCTTCACGTATCAACCTTCTTTGCTCTTGTGCTTACAAAGCACTTATAAGTTCTACCAATGAAATTTCAGACAAATCACGAGATTCTTCCAATGTAGAAATTTTGGCTTCAAACCTTTCTGGTAATGTTACAAGAATTTTTTCAACAACTCTCTTGTCAGTCAAGTCTTCTCTAAGCAATCTAATTTTGTTGACAACTTGTAGAAGTCTGTCAACGTATTCCTTCATTATTTCAGATTCCTTCATTCGCTACATTCACGTCTGAAGTTCAAGATTTTCATGCTTTTTGTTCTAGCATTTCCTTGAAACTCCTCCTTTAGATATTTCCAAATAGCATATGCAGAATCCATATTCATTATTTTGGTAAATAAGGCATCTGATACTGCTGAATGAAGACATAACTTTGCCTTGAACATTTTGGTCGTCCTATCTTTGTGTATCTTTAATTGCTGCACTGTAGGATTGTTTGGCAAAGGATTGACATCATAATCTATTTCAACAGCTTCCTAAATATCAACAACCTCCAAATAAGTAGTCATTTTCACTGCCCAGACTTGATAATTTTCACCATTGATAACAGGTGTTGGTATAGGTGAAAATTCATTGGAAGCCATTCTTTACACTCAATACAGGTCCCTCAAGATACTAGTGCTCTGATACCAATTGTAGAGTTTAAGTCTGAAATAGTTTATATGAAACAAACATAAATGTATATAAAATTCAAACATATGAATGAGAAGTCTCTATTATTTCATTCACCCAATCAACTACATTTATATACAATGTTGTACACCAGTTACGTGCAGTTATGCAATGACATGTAACTATTATACCCTTTCAAACTGTATTTAACTACCAACACAACCTTTCAATATAGCAAACGTAACCTTTCAATATAGCTAGCATATAAAATGATATGTCATAAACTAAACCAAATAAAATATTCAACGGTATACAATCCTAATCACCAATACGCTCTGTTTACATAAATGAAAGTCAAGTTTATTTATATAAATACCTATATATAACTCTTAACACATCTAGTCTCTAATCATTATAAGAGATTATGTGTAGAATGTCTGCGTAGTCGTAGAGAGCTGCATTTGGCAAGGATGGATCTCCAGTACAAACTTTTTCATTAAATACTTACCATCATTCCATCAAAAGTTCAAAAAACAGAGACATGATTAGGCTCTCAGGGTAGACGTAAAGGACGAGTTGGCCAACAAGTGCATGGTTCATGATTTGCAACATCTGCATATAACTGTTTTCACATGTGTGTTTGTGTTTTTATATATACATATAGCATAAGAAACTATTTACCACAGATATTGGAAGGGACAAATTTTTGACTGGGAAGGCTGAATTCCACCAATCATATATTTGACTGGGAAGGTTGAATGCCACCAAATTGACAACTCTTACTTACGGGGTTATTGTCATGCATTTGTAGATCTCTTGGACAAAGATAGCTGTGGAAGTTGACAGTCCCAAACCAACTTCTCCATGGGAGCAATTAAATGATCCACATGATACCACCTGTGCTCAAGTTATTCATTCAACGCTTGAAGAACTAGGCAACAACTGGGTGCCCACAGGCACAACTAAGGAATGCAAATCGCAGGGTAATGAATTTGGCATTCATGGCTTTTTGTATCAACGATAGGACTTTCATTCCGTGATGTCTTTCTTTTCTTCTGTTTCTTTTATCTTTGGTTAAATATTATGTTCCAGTCCAGGTTTAAACAGTGTTATTATAGGTAGGGACTTGGAGACACGGGTACCTACATTTCCAAATCTACAACTTGAAGACCCATGTGAAAAGTTACTGACAACCAAAGATGGCAATACTGGTAAGAAGTTCTTTGAAAAACATTCAAAGAAAGACGGTGAGGGAACAGATAAAGGACTGTTGGAACTTAATGGTGAAAATGGAGAATTCAGAAACCAAGTGGCTGATGTAATGAGCGTGACAAATATCAGTCCTGATCCTCAGATAGGAAGTGTGGTCTTTAGCATTGAAAATGATCTCTCCAAAGTGTCCAGTGCAAAAGATAAAGGCCTCTATCAAACGAAACAAATTCCTTCCCTTGAGCTCGGTCTGAAAAGGCTTAGAGATATTGGAGATACAGGGACTACTGCTCATGATCGGAATGTTCTCAGACATTCTGATTTCTCTGCATTCTCAAGGTACAAGGATTTGTTTAACATGATATATTTCACTTTCACAACCTCCCATGCATCTAATGTATCATTCATTAACCTCCAAAAGATAAAATTGACGGTTGAAGAATGTTCATCCCTTTTCAGGTACAATTCAACTTCCACTCCTAATCAGGCTCCAACAGGAAATGTTGGTAGTTGCTCTCCACTCGATAACAGTTCAGAGGCAACAAAAACAGAATCATTGACAAATTTACATTCTAACTCGAATAGCACGCTTCCCAATCAGCGCTCAAATGGCAGTAGCAATAATAATGATATGGGCTCCACTACCAATAATGTTTTCAGGAAACTGATTGTACTCCGTGACAAACCGGCCCCTAAGTCTACAATTAAGAATCTGCATTCATCTTCTGCATTTCAGCCTGTGCAAAATGGTCATACCCCTGCTGCTCACCCTCTGGGGCACTGTAAAGCCAATGCTGGAATCGATAACATGGTTTTGTCTCATTCTAGAGGAGTGAACCAGCAGGTTCGAGTACAACACCACCTTCATGACTATCATAATCACCACCACCAGGTGCACAATATGACCCTGCAGCAGCAGCAGCTGCCAGCCAACCATGATAATATATCTTTGAATAACATGGCTGTAGCAGCACCTCAATGTGGGTCCTTTATTGCTTTAAGCACAAACGTCAAAGGCAAAACTGGTTTCCAAAATATAAATGCTGATGGTTCAGGAAGTGACCATAGAAGCAATGGACAAAATGGGAGCAGTGTTGCTTTGAATCCCAGAGGAGGAAAGACGGATGGTGAGAATCAGATGGCTTGGAAAGGTGGAACAAATGGTGGAATTGGTTTGGGGAGCAGGAATGGTATTGATAGGAACCGCTTTGCACAGAGAGAGGCTGCATTGAGCAAATTCCGCCAGAAGAGAAAAGAAAGATGCTTTGAGAGGAAGGTAAGAGTAATTGCATTTTACCAATCAACAAAATGACAAAGATGTTTATCTGCTAATAATTTCCCTAAAGATAAGACAGAAAATTTTAGGTGCTCCGTTTCTAACTTTCTTCTTCTTAGCTAATATGTTCATAAGTGGGCTGATCCTTTTCCAGGTTCGATATCAAAGTAGAAAGAAACTGGCAGAACAGAGACCACGGATTCGAGGGCAGTTTGTGCGACAAGTGGGAAGAGAAAACAAGGACAAGGAAGCATGTAGCTGACACTAACCTTATTTTCAGATTGTGGTCGAAGAATTCGTTTTAGCAACGAGGCTGGGCTAGCTATGTCATTAGAGGCAGCTTACAGATTCCACAAGGACAGGCTTTTGGTGCTTGGCTGTGAAGAAATCAGAGAATATTATTAATACTTAAAATTATTATTGGAGCAATGACTCAAGGCATCCTTATGCTGGTCTGTATGGTTATATGATTGTATGATGGTGGAGATGCATGACTATTTATTACTAGTAAACAGAAGGCGACCCTTGAAGGGGTAACCTTCTCTAATAAAACAAACTCTTTGATTTGGCGTGCAGTTGGCTTTATAGAATCGTATGCATTAAATGGTATTTTTGTAACAACCCAATACCCTAGGATACGCATCGGGACGCCCGTAGGTCATTCCGACACATAACCTAAGATAACGGAGCGTTACGTGTAATTACTATCGAACTCCACATGGCATCGCATACATTAAAAG
>JAOTAY010000191.1:17848339-17862143 GCA_025629805.1 Erythroxylum baracoense
CCTAACTTCTCTAATTGGTCTTCTCGTAGACCCGTTTCCCGGATCCGACCCGTTATGTGGGACCGGGATGTTACAATTTTAGTCTCAAGCACAAAGTTAAAGATCCTACTTTAAGCAATGGTAAATTAGTTGCTTTAATTTTTCTTTTTTGGGATTTTGCTCTACCAATTATTCTTTAGTATATCATTAGTTACTTTAATTTTTATTTGATATTAATAGGAAAAAACCGATGACTAGATACACGATAATATATTTTACTCAATATTATAATACTAATTCAACTTTAAAAAGTGACATTAAAATATTTTAATGTTTAATTTGTAACAAAAATTAAATAACAAACCAAATTAGGTTAGTTTTTTTTGACTACGTAGACAACACATATTCTAATTTTATCACCTATGAAATTAATTATTAAATAAATTAAAAATATCATAATTTTAAAAATTCCTAAAATATGACCTAATAACCTTAAATTCTTTCTTCATCTACACTACGTTTTACTCATTACCCTCTTCATGCACTCTGCCGTGGATACGTCTTTATCATCGTCACTACTTTGTCGTTACGCCTTCGTGCTCTACCATCATTACACATCCCTTATCCACCTTATAATATCTCTGATCTAAGCTCTAAACTATCTCCTCCATGCTTCCTTCTCTGCCTGGTAATGTAAGCTTTGATGCGTGGATATCACCATGATTGTTTTGCTTTCTTTGTCAAAGGTTAACTTTTCCTGTTTGGATCCAACTTTGGGGCCTCTAACTTATATATTATGCGCCTAATTTTGGTGAAATAGCAGAAAATGGTTTGAGTGAGTTTCTAAAAGTCGATTTTAGAGAAACCAACTTCAGACCATAACGATGAGTCTGTTAAAGCTGCTTCCTTTTTGGAAGAGCGAAAGAAAGCCTCAACAAGACTTGAAAGAGTGAACTATAGTTCTCTGCTAAAACTTAAAGGATTAATCCCTAATACTAGATTAGGGGAACATAGTTTTTTCATAGCTAATTCAAAAGGGGACCTTCTAGCAACCAAAATTATATATATATTCCATTTCCCTTTTGGTCCATAATTTCAGTTAAAGCATTAAAGTGTGCTGATCTCTTATCAATAATAGATAAAAGGGGTCTAAATGCCTCTTAAAATAAAAAAAATGCGAAAAAGAAATATCATATGAGCTATAAGACAATTGCCTATTTATCTATTTTTTTACTAATTATTCTTTATAAAAATAAATGTATTTGCGTTATATACACTTTCTAGTTTCACTTCAGTCTTGACATCTCATCGGGATCCTTATTTGGACGTTGTTGTTGTTGTTGTTATTGTTGTATATACTTTCTTGTTTCATATTGTATACTATTAGTTGGCTTTAGAACATACATGTAATTAGGATATTTCCTATTATGTTATCTAACTTTGTAAAGGAAGAAGCCCATCAGACATTGCATCACAATCTCACTCAAGCCCATCAAACAAATGATTAACACACAAAAACCAATTCACATCAGCAGAGATCCAATAGATATTCTAGAAGGAAAATCTGTTATAACAAACAATCTAGCTGCAATCATTTTGTACTTATTATTCTTTCTATTGTAACAAAATGTAGGAATATTCCAGCTGTATTATGGTTACAAAAGTGTGTATAAATATACACACTTTACTGTGTATTAACAACGCTGTGAATACAAAGAGCAATTTTTTATTTTTTCTAGTTTCATTACATGGTATTAGATCCCATTAAAGACTAATGTCCATGGCTGCCATATCTTCCTCTACTTCTTCTTTCACTGCTACTGCTGATTCATTCTCTGATCAGCTTCTCAATTTTCCTTCTCTTGCTAAATCTTTGAATTTTACCATTACTAGACTTACTCGATCCAATTATATTACTTGGAGAGCCCAGGTTCTTGCTGCGATTCGCTCCCTGGAGCTGGAGAAATTCATTTCTCCTTCTTCTGTGATCCCTGCTGCTTTTATTTCTTCAAATGACAGTTCTCCTCAACCCAATCCTGAGTTTTGCTTATGGTGTCGATCTGATCAATTACTCATCTGCTGGTTGCTATCTATTGTTGATGATGATATTGTTAGTCTTGTTACTCAATCTCAATCCTCTCTTGATGTTTGGGTTACTCTTGAGAAGCTTTTTGCTCAAACCAGCATGGTTAACGTCCTGCAATTAAAACAACAGCTATCATCTATTAAAAAGGGGATCTGACACTATTAGTACATATATACAGAAGATAAAAATTATTGGAGATTCTCTCCTTTTGGCTAGTCATTCAGTCTCTGAAATTGAGTTAATTCTCAGTGCTCTTGCTGGTTTAGGACAAGATTATGATCCTATTGTGTGTCTGTTATCAAATACTATGGCCTTTTCATCTTTACAAGATGTTCAAAGCTCTCTTCTTATACATGAGACTCGTCTGGACCAGTAAAATGCTGTGTCTCAGATTTCTACATCATCTGTGATTCTTGCTATTTTCTCTTCTAATACTCGTCCTTATACTTTTTCTGATGGTCGACATGGGGGATGTGGTCGTGGAGTAAGAAAAAGGGGTGGTTGATCTAGTCCTCGAGTATTTTGTCAGCTCTGCCAGAAGCCAAGTCATTTAGCTCTGCATTGTTGTAAACGATTTGATCAGCAATGGCAGGGTCCTCTATAGTTTTAGCAACCTTGGTGACCCCCTTCTTAGCGTATGCACCCTACACTGGTTAGAATCCTTCTCCTCAAGCTAACTATATGCATTCTGGTCCTTCTCATGCCTATATGGTTCCACAACAACAAGTTACATCATCTGAACCATCCTCTGAGTCCACTTGGTTTGTTGACAGTAGTGTTACAAATCATGTCACTTCTGACATTTAAAACTTGGGTACCATTTCTCCCTATACTGGCAATGATCATCTGGATGTAGGCAATGGTAATATTTTACCCATCACTCACACTGGTTCATTCTCTTTTAAATTCAATACTTCATCTACACCATTACATCTCAAACAAACTTACTACATATAATGATATTATTGTTGAATTTTCTGACAATGGTTGTTTCTTCAAGGACAAGCTTTCAGGGAACACTCTTCTACTGGGCACTCTGCAGGATGGTTTGTACCACCTCACAATAACTAAATCATCTTTCTATCTTGGACAATCTGCTTCACATTCCTCTTATCATTCTATTTCTCCTACTGCCTATGTTACCACTGTTGATGCAAATGTGTTACATGCTACAATGGGACCATCCATCCTCTTCTAATCAATCGTTTATACCTTACCTTACAGCACAAGGCATCACACCACGATTTTCTTGTCCCTATACACATCAACAAAATGGTGTTTCCGAAAGAAAACACCGTCACATCACCGAAATGGGACTCAACCTACTCTCCCATGTCTCTATACCTCTCTCTTTCTGTCTAGAAGCTTTTATCACTGCTACTTATCTCATAAATCACTTACCCAGCCCTGTCACAAACAACAAATCACCTTATGAGCTTCTGCATAACAAATAGCCATCCTGTGATCATCTCAAGCCTTTTGTATGTAGCTACTATCCTTACCTGAGGAGTTATTCCTCTCACAAATTCAACTATCATACTATTAAGTGTGTTTTTCTTGGCTATAGCATCTTTCATCATGACTATAAATGTCTAAATGCTCATGGACAACTCTACATTTCTCACCACGTAGTATTTAATGAAACAAAATATGCTTATCCACTGCTATTTTCTAAATCATCAAACTCTAATTCTTCATCACACAGAGCTCATTCTCATCTACCCATCTCCCTGTTACAAGCTACTTCACCTTCCTCACAGCATCCTGTAAGAAGTTCCCTGCAGAAGGATTGTTCTTCAAGGCCTTCTCCAGCATTACTTCCATTATAGGTAAATTCTCCTTCTTCTTTATCTCCAGTATTACCTACACAATCTGTTTTTCCTAGCCATTCACCAATACAACATATTTCCCCTCCATCTCACCCTCTCCAAACAACCACTAACCCTACCCATCATTCTCTCCCAGCCACTAATAATCATACAATGCAAACTCATTCTAAAAGTGGCATCTTCAAACCAAAACTATATCACACCTCTCTACCTATCACCGAACCCAATTATGTTTCCATTGCCTTACAGGATCCTATTTGGAAGGCTGTTATGGATGCTGAAATGTATGCTCTACACCAGAACCAGACTTGGACTCTTGTCCCATATCATCCTAAAATGAATGTCTTGGGAACTAAATAGGTTTTTAGAGTAAAATGTCACTCGGATGGCTCTTTTGACAAAGTGAAAACTCGCTTGGTTGCAAAAGGGTTTAACCAGAACCCAGGTGTGGATTTTACTGAAACTTTCAATTCAGTGATCAAATCCTCCACCATCAAAGTGATCCTATCTCTAGCAGTATCTTTTCAATGGGACATACAACAGATTGACATCAATATTGCATTTCTCAATAGGCCACTACAAGATGAAGTTTACATTCATCAATCATAGGGGTATATAAATTCCACTTATCGTACTAATGTTTGCCATCTTTCAAAAGCACTGTATAGGCTAAAACAAGCCCCTCGAGCTTGGTTTTTAACACTCAAACAGGCTCTCTAGAACTGGGGTTTAAAACCCTTAATATGTGACACATCCTTGTTCTATTTTTATCATAAACAAATGAAGATATACCTTCTAGTTTATGTGGATGACATCCTGATTACTGGCAATCATCCAGCAGCTATCCAAGATATCATTAATCGACTAAATAAGCAGTTTGCCCTAAAGACTCTTGGATAGTTACACTATTTCCTAGGTTTTGAAGTCAAGAGAAATTCTACAGGTCTGTATCTATCTCAACAGAAATACATTAAAGATCTGCTAATCAGGGCAAATATGGCTACCTGTAAACCATGTTCCACTCCTGTTTCCATTTGTCAGAAGCTCTCTGCATTTGATGGCAATCCAATTGACAATCCTACTTATTATCGCAGCATTATTGGCGACCTTCAGTATCTCTGCAACAATCATCTTGATAGCTATTATATTGTCAACAAACTAAGTCAATTCTTGACTAATCCCCTTCAACCACATTGGATTTCTTTAAAGCGGGTTCTTCGATACTTAAAAGGTATAGCTGACATAGCACATCTTTTTCGTCCCTCATCGTCTTCTTTGCATGTACATGCCTTTTTAGGTTCTGATTGGGCCGGCTCTATTGATGACCAGAAATCCACCTCTAGAGGTTGTGTCTTTCTGTGGGGGCATCTCATTCATTGGAGCTCGAAAAAGCAACTCGTCGTAGCTCGCTCCAGTACTGAAGCCGAATATGGAGCTCTTTCAACTCTCTCCACTAAAATTCTTTGGCTCTTGTCACTTCTCTCCAAATTAGGGTTTGCACCTTCTCAATGCCCAACCATTTGGTGCGACAATAATGGAGCAAGAGCCTTGTCGCAAAACCCAGTGTATCATGCTCGAACGAAGCACATTGAAATCGATGTGCACTTCATTCGTGACTATGTTGCTGATGGAACTCTAAAGATCAAATATATCAGTTCTAAAGACGAACCATCAGATCTGTTAACAAAACCAATGACCATCGCCAGACACTCAATTTTGTGTGCCAAACTCAATTTGCAAAGTCCACGAAGCTTGAGTTTGAGGGGGCATGTAAAGAAACCTGCTCAAGGAAGCCCATCAGACATTGCACCACAATCTCACTCGGGCCTATCAAACAAATGATCAACACACAAAATCCAATTCACATCAGCAGAGATCCAACAGATATTCTAGAAGGAAAATCTGTTATAACAAGCAATCTAGTTGCAATCATTTTGTACTTATTATTCTTTCTGTTGTAACAAAATGTAGGAATATTCCAGCTGTATTATGGTTACAAAAGTGTGTATAAATATACACACTTTACTATGTATTAACAATTCTGTGAATACAAAGAGCAATTTTTTATTTTATCTAGTTTCATTACAAACTTTTCCTGTTATGATTATCTAATACTAAACTCAATACTTTCTATATTTCTTTAGGCATCTTGACTACATAAATTATATATAAATTTTAAAACTTTTTGCTATCATCTACGTTTAAAGTATATATAATTATTTTATGGCCATTGCATCTGTGATGCTTATAGTTTCTAAATCTGATAGTTTTGATAAAGAATAATATAATATATTGTTGAAAAATGTGAACTTTTATCTTCTAGTTTGAAATCCTAGTCTCTGTGCATGCATGGCTATATACAAACTTTGACATTGTTATTGTTTTCATGCTACCTATATATTTAGTTATATAATTGAATAAGTGTAGTCTTGTCTAGTGCTTGAAATTTCTGAATTAGTACTTACCTCATGAACATGTCAAGGATGGCAGTCAATCTTTTTGTAGATGTAGTTATGTAAAAAAAAATGCAGAATGTGTAAGAATGTTTTGGATTCTATTTTTAAAACACAATTGGTATCGAAGTTTATGAATCTCTACACCTTGAAACTCCCATACACTTAATTATTTCTTACCATGATGCGTGCATTGCTTGAGGGCAAGGAGTGATTTAGTTTTTTAATGAGAAAGAGAAAGAAAGAAATAAAGAGAAAGAGAGAAAAGGGAAATAATGTGTGTGTGTATATATATATAATTTTTTGATAAAAACCCTTCATAGTGCTTAATATAATCTACATAATTTTATATAACATTTTTCTTAAGCATTGCTGCAAAGCACTTAAACATTAAAGAAACTTTTCATAATATCCTTTTACATAGTATACCATCATAATTGCAACCTTTTATCTAAAAATATATTTTATTCTTCAAATTCTTGATATAAACATGATTTACTTTTAACTTTAATGCTTATTAATTTTTATACTTAAATTTCTCTTTAGCGTACTAAATTATTGATTTTTTTGAGCTCCAATACTGTTATTGTTATAATGCTTAATGTATATAAGATAGGTTTTAATAAAAAAGAGTAAGTAAAAAAAAATAGAAAAGTTGATCATAAAGAAGGTGATTTGGGGCATTAATTTCTTGCACGTTAAAAACTATAAAGTTCAAACTTATTCTTAGTTAAAAGTTAAAAAACATTTTATACTATTATTTATTAAGTCGAGATCATCTTATTCTTATTATTAAAATATTTAAAAGATGTAATCATTGAAGCATTTTCCAAACACAAAGTTGTCTATTTTAAACTATAACTGGAGAATCAAAGTACATGCTACACAATTTTTGGGAGGAGTAAAGTAAAAAGCACAGAAACTAAATATGGGTGGACGATGCTTCTGATGTAAACATCCAAGGATACCAATTTAGAACACATTTGGGACTAGGAGCAATGGCCTCATGGAAAGGGTTTAGTAGAAAAATGCTCGCTTCTGCTGAAGGTAGTTGATGTATCGAAACAAACTAACAAACCCTTTCAAAACTCCCATTTTATAGCCCTGAAAGTCTAATATGGAAACAATGAGTCTGAAGTGTAAAAGTTTGTGTTCAATATGAATGCATATTAATATGCCACAGTAAACTTCCAAAGGCGAATTTAAACCTCAATTGCTAGCCGCAAAAATCAAAGTGTGGTTAATGTTCTCAACTGCAAAGTTAACAGAATACATAATTATTAAGGCATCAGCCAATTCGTACAGCAATTTCGGTCCCTAAGTTTGAAGCTTGTTGTAGGCAATCAACCGCTCTTCCTTCCAAACGGTGTTTATATCAGCTTCGCTACAAGTCTTCTTTTCCAGCAAATGATGACCAAAATTAGATTTTTTGCCTCCTCAAGTTCTGCTTCTAGGATGGAAATATTCAACAACATTTTCCTTGACCTTAAAACGGAAATTGTACGTCTTATTCTTTAGATTTCCATTTCCATCAGACACTCCCCGGTTCAAAACTGTTAACTGCCACAGAAACAGTCATAAGAAAATCGAAGTTACAAGAAAGAAGCAGCCGCAATAGCATGAATCTAGCCCACCATAACACTCGCAATCGGATTGTAGAAAACCAATAACTACAGTAATAAACAAAAAACCAAATGAATCGTCACAGATTTTGGAACGACTTTCTATTTGAAATTCAATCCTATTACAGGCTTGTGGGCTTAATTAAATACAATCCAATAGTTACCTGCCCATGCACATCAGCCGCCAAACCAGTTCCTAGTGGCTCTACTTTAACCAAAACATCTGCAAGGTACTCCATTTGCAGTAGGAACGCACAATTCTCCATGCTTGAATAGATATCAGCATGATTAAGTGTCACTAGTGAACAACCCTATAATAGGAACACGAGTGAGTCAAAGAAACAACTTGCCTAAAAAATCACGAGGAAATAGACAAAACCAGTACATATAAAATATCTTACGAATTCTGATGTTAAAGTCTGACAATAATGCAGGAAATCCGAAACAAGACCTGAAGAGCCATCAACTGCCACCTCGATAAGAGATATATCGTCAATCATGATGGTAATATAGTTTTTGTTGTTCTGTGGGAATGCATGTACAATTTGCAGTATCTTCCTAAACACTGCAACGAGCCAATCTTCGCCACTTTTATCTAGCCCAAAAATAGAAATCAAAAGAGCTTTTTAGCCATAAAACCAGTCCCATAACCACAAGAAGAAAGGAGCTAAGAAACAAGGAAACAAATTCATCAATATTTTAAGGATGTCACTAATCGGTCACATGGTAAAGCATACATTGCTACAGAAAAATAAATGTAGTGAACCACCCACTATTGTCAAGCTAACCTTCAGACATTTGCATAGAAGAATCTACCGTCCAAAACGACCAAAAATAATACACATGATAAACAACAGAAATAATCCCCGGAAGCAATTCAGGAATTGACAAGAAAAATGACCAACTTCCTTATAAATAAGTCTATCATGTGTGTAATTTCTGAATTTTCTCACCTGGATACTGTAGTCTAAGCATATCAAAGAAGAGAAATCTGCCGTTATCTCTTTGGACAGCCAAATTGCAACCCTGTTATGGGAAAAAAGAAAAAAACAAAAGCATTATAAGATAGGCAATGAAAGTGCAAGTACAAAGATTAAAAGACAAATTTTACAGACGCATGCATTTCGACGTCAAGAAGCTCTGTATCATTGTAAATGCAACTATGCAATGATCCTAAACCAACACCATAAGAAAAAGGAGGGAAAGAAACGATCCAAACCCACATAGCTCATATTATCCATGCAAACTAGAGTCATTTATTTACAATCCCAAACCACTCAAGTCCTCAATGAATGAATAAACAGAAAGAGAAGTTGAACAGGGAAAAGAAAGATATAGAGAGTACGAGTTTGCGAAGAATACGATCATAGTGAGAGAAAGGACGAGAAAATGCGAGGAAGATAACGGCGTTGGAGGAATTGGGCAGAAGTAATCGCTTTATGAGTTGGTGAAATACGAACGCTCCACTTGTCTCCACGCAGTCTTCTATTGCAACCACTTTGCCCCTCAAACCAAATTCCTCATCTTCTAAACCTAACGCTTCATCCAGAAGATTTGAATTTCTGTAGTTCATTTTCTCCCCCAATTTCAATTAGGGTTAGGATTTATGATCGCTGAGTGAAACATACTTATTTGGAGAAATATGTTTTGGGCTGGCAATGTTTCAATCCAAAAAGACTAATTCGGTTTATTAAGACAGGCCCAACATCTTACGAATCGTGTCCTACAATTCTTTGATTTCACTTCGATATCTTTTTGTTATTAAGTTGTTTCTTTTTATTTCATGATTCTTAATATTTTTAACAGGAAATTACTTAATTATTTTATTTGCATAAATTCGTTGTATTTTAAGTTTTTTTTATTTGCATAGGTTGTAGTTCTTTATATTTTAAAACTGGTTTGAAATTAAAATATTTTAAAATAATCAATTAGAATTTATTACTAAATAATTTGATTATTATAATAATTTCAGTAATTAGTATTAAATAATATATATCCAACTAATGATGAAATATAGTTGCAAAAAAATCAAAATGAAATTATTTTATAATTTTAATAAATTGTGAAATTAAGAAAAATTGGAAAATATGATCCGAAGACATAATTTTAATCAAATACATTTTATTTTATTTAAATCGACAACCAAAAAATAAAAACAATACAACACAATCAAATATGTTCTAAGTACAGAAGACTTGGTACCACCTAGAGGCTGACGTATTAAAACGTCATATCTCTTACAAAAATATTTCATTACAGGATCGACCAATGAATCCAACATAGCTTATTTCATCGTTTCTTTAACATGTTTCTATAGTTAGTTGTATATTTTGGACACCAGCTGGCCATGGTGGGCCGCGTTCCTGATTCTACCCCACTCAATTTTTGGGAATGTGCTGTCTGTCTCTGAGCTGTCGGATCATATGACGTGCTTTTGTCTGATGATACCCTCGGAATTGGAAAAGACAAGTGTTTCAAATCATGTTTTTTTTTGGGACTACAACGTTGATTTGTAATTCCAAAATAAATAAATAAATATTGAAAATTTAGAAGAATAACATGTCCTAAGAAAAATTTGGAAGTTTTAAATGGATTACGTAAATAAATACATAAAATTACAAGAGTTATTTAGTAAAACTTAAAAGACGTAGGGGCACGAGTACAAAATTGATATCTAAATATAACAATCGTCTGAACTGAGCGTGCGCGCACACATGCACACGCTTCTCTTCTCTTCTCCCTTCACATTTTGAAGTAAGAGGGAGAGAGAGAGCAGATCATGGGCTGGTTTCTTTGTTCTGGAAAGTCAAGAAAGAACGAAAAGAAGAAGAATAAGTCTGATGATCAGATCCCACCATCTTCTGGTGTGAATGCCACTTCTAAAGTTTGATTCCATTTTTGCTCACATTCGCTTCATAATTTTAAACATTTCTATCATGGAAGATTCTACAATTCTATTAGAACCGCCCACATTCATCAACTTTATTTCGAGCTATGAAATAAATATATTGATCTGGATTGAACCCGTTTGTTACTATACAAAATAATGGAAACTTTTCAGTGTTGATGCTAATTTAATTGCAAGCTCTTCTTTGTGCGGAAGGTGACTTAAATTCAGTCCTAATAGTTTCTATCATGTTTGAAACTCTAAGGTTTCTTTTAATTCGAAAGCTTTAAAATCTGTCTTCAATTTGAATAATGGAATCAGACGATTATCACTGGAATTATAGAGACGTAGTTCATGAAGTTACCTCTCTTTTTTCTTCGTGGTTTTTGAGTTTGATTGCCTAAAATTCAGAACTGTATATATTTTTGCTGATGTTATGGTAAGCAACTTTAAATGCCTTTTCTGTCCAATTGTTTATGCAGATAAAGTGAAGGCAACCTTGACCTTGGATGTTAAGAAGGTCAGTACTAAAGAGGGAGGAACTGATCATATTGCAGCACATACATTTACATTTCGTGAGTTGGCTGTTGCAACAAAGAACTTCAGGGCAGATTGTCTTTTGGGTGAAGGAGGTTTTGGCCGAGTATATAAAGGAAGGCTGGAGAGTACCAATCAGGTTTTTTGAAATAGTTGGATTTCTCTTTTCATAATGAAAAGTTTCAAAGGGTTAATGCAATGTACCTAATCTATTGTGTAGTTCTGGGTCAAACAATGCCTGTATATCCTTTATTGCCTTGTGATATTCCTTTATGAAATTTAGCTTCCTCGAATGGAAATTTATCCAGACAAAACTGTTTATGGACCTCTCCAGAAAATAAACAGAAGAAATGGAATAACTTGATGGCTGAAAGGATCAGCATGAAAATTTGAGAAATTTACCTAATTACAAGAGAGCCCATTTAGCCAAAGACTAGCTTGCTGATTCAAATTTTATATTGAACTTGGATTCATTTTTGCGCATCATATATTGCTTCATTGCAAAAGTAACGCTACAAATGGCTATTTTTTGTGCTAGTATGGCAATCCCCACCATTTCGTGAGACTGCATCTGTTAAGACTTCTGCAGCTGTAGCCACTATACTATCCTCACCCTTACCCTCACCCTCATCCTGTGCTGTATGTGTGATTTTCTCATGACCATCAGAACATTAGCACCATTAAGGGCCATAACATATGAAGGACAACATAATTCATGGAATGCCTCTCCAGATTTGCATCTCCATTTCTACTTCATAATTCTTGTGTTTTGAACTTTATGCAAGGCATTTTAGCTATAGCATACCCTGCTTCATGAAAATATTTTGGCCACAGTGTCAAATCATACTTGGTCTGCATATCATTAGCAAGTCATGCTTGTTTTAGGATCATATTGAAGCTATATATCTGCTTCTTGTTGTTTCCTATGAAAGGGTGAATTAGTTGTCAAATGCAGCAAAATTTAAGGTGCTGTGTCTCCTAATGGCATGTATAATTGTTTTCTTATTTTGTCTCTTTTATTTCTTTTATTCAAACTACAATAAAGTTGCTTTCTTCATCATAAGATCTCTTGATATATTATAAATATTATAATCTGCTTTGAGGATTTTCCAGGCATGATTGACTTCTTGTAAGACGTTATTTGTTTGATGTGATGTAGGTTGTTGCAATCAAGCAACTTGATTGCAATGGGCTGCAAGGGAATAGAGAATTCCTTGTTGAAGTATTGATGTTAAGCCTACTTCACCATTTGAATCTTGTTAACTTGATTGGGTACTGTGCTGATGGAGATCAAAGACTTTTGGTTTATGAATACATGTCGTTAGGATCTCTGGAAGATCATCTACATGGTATGTTCACAACTTGATGATTTAGTTGCTACGCTGCAGAAGTTTCAGACCCCTTGTGTGTTTAACATGCAGGAATATAGTTGGAAATTAGTTAATCAGTTGCAGAACTTAAATTTGTGATATTTATTAAAATCATACATTAAGAAAACTTTGAGCCATGTCATTTTTATAGTACTAACAAAAATGTTTAGTTCTCATATTGGGTATAGTTTGGGAAGCTTACAGATATTCTACATTTTAGTGATTGTATAAGTTTTGTCCAAAATTTCCCCCTGTTTTTGTTTTTTTGCAAACTTTGCCTATTGACTTACATTTTATTGCTGACTGCAAGTGATTTTTTTGCATGTTTAACTAGAATTTTAACATGCACCAGTAATTTGCTTCTATTGCATTTGTATTTTAGATCTACCACATGATAGGAAACGACTTGACTGGAATACAAGAATGAAAATAGCTGCTGGTGCTGCTAAGGGATTGGAGTATTTGCATGATAAAGGTAACCCACCTGTGATATATCGTGATTTAAAATGCTCAAACATTTTGCTTGATGAAAATTATCACCCCAAGCTATCTGATTTCGGGTTGGCAAAATTAGGTCCTGTTGGAAGACAAGACCCATGTTTCCACTAGAGTTATGGGAACTTATGGATATTGTGCATCTGAATATGTAATGACGGGTCAACTTACACTAAAATTGGATGTATACAGTTTTGGTACTATGCTTCTTGAAATTATTACGGGGAGAAAAGCTATCGAAAATTCCAGAGCGGTGGTGAGCATAATGTTGTTGCATAGGTAAGTTCTGAATTGACATAGATCATAGGGCAACTGCCAACTTTTTGCCCATAGGGATAATTACTGATTTATAAAGGTTGCTGAAGAAGTGTTTTTGCATTGTATATTTGCAATTTCATGCCACTTTTTACGTTATGCAATCCAACTATTGCAATTTCTGTTTAAGTGTTTGAAACATAGCTACTTTAGCTGTAACATCCCCTCACTTATGGGAAGGGTATTTTGGTCATTTTGGATTGGGTTAGGATTATTGAAAGTGTTTTTGAC
>JAOTAY010000191.1:17880341-17902381 GCA_025629805.1 Erythroxylum baracoense
ATTCACTATTTATTATTCATGTGCATATATGAATGCATGAATATGTCAAAAATACTTTAAATAATTCTAACCCGATCTAAAATGACCAAAATGTTCTTCCCATAAGTGAGGGGATGTTACAATTGTAGACTGTGATGGTGGATATTTTGTTGTTGATGTTAAAATCCAATAAACATTCTCTCAATACGGTGGCCAAATTCTCACTTGTATTTGGCATTGACACATAAATGAATCTATCATATACAAATATTACCAACATCAGTCATAAATTCATAACATAATGAAAAAGTAAATGATAACAATATTAAAGAATATAAATTACCTCGAAACACTACAAGAAAATAACAAATTACCGACGGAACATTACCGATAGAAAATATTTCGTAGTAAATTAGCAACAGAAATGGATTATCCGTCGGTAAATTTGACAATTTTTTTTGTGACGGCCAAAACATTCGTCGGTAAATATGGAGGGAAAATATTCCCACGTGTTTCCTGACAGAATATAGCGACGGAACAGTAAAGTTCGTCGTAAAAGTAGGTAGTAACGACTCGCAGGAAAAATAAGCATCTTGAATACCGACTAAATCATAATTATGTTGGTAACTGTCGAATTGTTCATAAAATAAAACGACATTGTTTGGTTTTAATCCAAATGACAACGTTTTATTCACAAACTTAACAAGCTCGAAGCCCCCCTTTTCCCTCCCCTCTGTTATTTTCTCTCTTCTTCCTACCATTAAAGTCGTTAGTCCTCTTCCTTCCAAGCTTCCACCACGATTTTTGCTTCGTTTTTTGTCCATCCTGCAATATTTTCAAGTAACAAAACTATTGGGTTTATTTTGTCTCCAGAAAACGAAAGCGTTAAATGCTTATATATATGACCGTGAGGGGCGGGGGGGTGAGTGTGTTTTGTTTGGATTGTTGGTTTGTACTTGTTTGGATTATTGGTTTATGCGTTTTTAAGTTGAATTGTTAGTTTATTTGTGGTTTTAATGTGTTGTTGTTGGTAAATAATGAAAAAATGTTGTTGTTTTGTTATTAGTTAGAGATAATTCATGTTGCCTATGAATTATTTGATGAAATATCTTTTAGGGGCATATCAGTTGAATTAGAAACAAATCAAATTGGAATTATTGTATGGTTGAATTAATTTGACTGTGTTGGTAAATAAGATGTAAACTTGTCTCGCTCGTGTATTGTTTGGCTTATCCTGAGTCTTGGTATTAGTAATCGGAAATGGAGAAATTAAAATTATAAGACAATTAAAGTAAATGTCGGAATATGAAACAATTAATTTGCATTATTATGATTAATATTTCATAAATAATTGATTGATTTATGTATTTATAAAGAGAGAAGATGCTAATAAGAAGTTTTATGTCTTCTTTCATATATAAATGTATATCATAACACCTATAACCACAAATAAGAAAGCAAATTATCACATGCTTTTAGTATATGATAAACCAGCGAAACAAATGGTACAATATTGGAATTAATGAAGATAAAATCCCAAATCCATATTTTAGGGCTTATTAATTATATTGACATTATACATCATTAATTGTTGTCATAATTAATGATGTGTGATGATATAAAGATCTTTTTCTAGCTATTGTATCTCTATGGATCATTCTCTTATTTCTAGGAAAACAAAGAAATAAAATACAATTTCATGGTCCGCTATAGAGGTTTAGTATATAAGCATAGCAACCATAACTTGTGAACTTCTACGACTCAACTACTTTCCTCAAGATCTACATATTCTTACGTAGCTTATAGGAACCCTCATTTGTGATAACAAAGCTGCACAATAAATGCCACAAACCCTTGTTATCATGAATGAATAAAATAACTTGATATTGATTATAATTTCATCATAGATAAGGTACAAGAAGGTTTTTAATATACTCCCTACATTCCTTTACATTTATAACTTGTAGGTATAATGACTAAAGGCTTAAATCAAGTGCAACATTAGTTTCAAGTTGAGTCTTATAGAGGCTCTAAATTAAGGGAGATGTGAAATATATAATAAAATATTGTAATTAATTTATAAATTTTCACATGTACAATTAATTATAGCCTTTTAACATGTAAGTATGATATAGCTATATTAATTGATGATGACTTTTATATTCTTTCTTTCTCTCTTTTCACTTCTTCTGTAAATTCTTTTGATTTCTTATATTCCCCAAATTCGTTCAACGCATGAAACTTAAAAACAAATGGATTCAAAGCAAATCATAGTAAGAACAAATATTTCCATCAAATCAAAGCAACCAATGTTATTGTTGTATAAAGAAGAATAGACTTAGGGAGAAAGTAAATGTGTTGACAATAATGTAATATAAATAAAACACTAGACTAATACCTAAACCACATAACTAGTAGCATACCCTTAATAAAGCTACAACAACTTTGTAATAGTGATGGGCTGACGATAGTTAGTGAGTGATGAAAACTTCAACACAGAGTAAGAAATGAGAGGAGTATGCTCTGAGATCGACATTAGAGATTTAAAGTGAAATGAGAGTTAGGGAGAACTGATGTAGGAAAATTAATTTTGTTTAACCTAATAGTTTTTCTCAATTCTTATTTTCCATTGGATATTTATTATATACCATATTGATTAATATATTCCTAAAAATTGTTCATATAATTCAAAATGATAATTTAGTACAATATTAAATATTTCTGTACTCTTTTTATGATAGAAAATTCCTAACTTTGGCTTTACCTACCATGCTTTGATTGTAGGACCAAATGTAAATGATTAATAGATAGAATGAACTACTTCAACTTTGGCTGTCTCCTTGATCTCTTATGCTTTCAGTATTGAATGTTTAATTAAAGATCAAGGAAACAAATAAATCAATAGAATAATTAGTTATCAATTCATTCTTTTAAATATATTCACGCACCATTTTTATTTTCCTCTTTTTTTTAGACTAGTGCTCTAAAATTTTGATTTTAGACGCACCAAAAGAATAATATAGACTTTAGTTGTTTATAAGTATATTTCATATTCTTATGCAAATCAATTATTGATGATTTGGTCAATTATAATTGGCATAAACTATTAATATGAGAGGGCTTTTTTATTCCTTTCGAGTTCAAAAATTAATTATAAGAGTAAAATGAAAAAATTAAATTTTAAACTTGCTTTATTATATGTTAGATTAGCAAACTTAGATGAAGATATGCTCGAATTAATTCTACTTTTACTTGACTAATTTTGATGGAATTAAAAAACTTAGGCACATCTCCATGATATTTAATATGGGTCAAGAAAACAATGTAATATTTCAATTGCTAAGTTTTTTATTATGTTTTACTTAGTTATATATTAAGTTTGGATGCCATTTAAAACTCCTAGTCTTTTATAATTTATTCTATTTAAGATACGTAACTTGGATCCATATGCAAACAATAATAGTATGTATCTTTGAAAGCTAGAGGTTGAAGAACCTCATACCATGGCCAATAACGCATGCAATGTTAGAGACATCGGTATTAGAAGAATTAGAAAGGACAAAAATACAATCGTCACCTAAATTAAAACCAAACATAAAGGGATTTAGTTTAATTATGAACTTGAAGTAAGAAAACCAAAAACCAAAAGCTAACTTTATTAAAAGGCCGAGAAACACCATTAGATTTAACTAATGCAATTTATCTTATTTTCTTAACAAATATTAGAACAAGTGTCTTATATTAAATATGAAATATTCTTTTTCGCAGGCCTTATATTATGTTGAAGAGCGTTGCTCATCCTTCCTTTTTATAGTCTCAGCAGTCTGAAGATGTTGATGAGAGTCAAACCTATCTTCATGCAATGGGTGGTAAAGCCTATCGTGGAGCGATATTCGGTTTAGGTTTATTTGCGAACACATGTTATTCGCAATCCTTCACATCCAGTATAGTAGCATCTAGTAGGCGGTCCGCACCCAATGAAGTCTGTGAGCTTCGGAGCACAGTATAGACATTGGTAACTCAGTTGCAATAGTCGATAGAGTACATAGCTCAACTCCGTAATGAGGTTGATGAGTTGAAAGGGAGATACAACTCCTCATGACAACAATCAGAGCATCCACAGTCACCAAATGAATAGCGTACTTGTAGTTATTTCATATGAATTAAATATTTATTATGTACAAAATAATTTTTTTATTATCAATTAAGATAATTTTTATTTTATATATAATTTTTACTATATATCATCAATCAACTTTTTGTTTTAACAAATTAAACTTAGAAACAAATCAAAATATTATCAACAAATAACTGATAACTGTATAAATTATGCATCAATCATAAGATCATCAAATAAAATTAAATGCAGGAAAAAATAAAAAATAATTTTACTGAATTTACAAACAAAAAAACAAAGTTCATCGGCAAAATCTATTTGATTTACTGACAGATAACTAAAAACCATTTTGTCTGTCGGTAACTTTACCAACCGAAGCAATCTTTCTATTGCAAAACTTACCGACATCATAAAATAACCGTTGGTATATTCACCGACGGTAACATAAAATGTCTGTCGGTAAAGTTGCGACGGACAATTTGTGGTTCTTCACAAATTATTACCTACGAACGTTTCTCCGATACCTTTATCCGTCGGTAAATTCCGTCGCTAACTTAGCTTACCGATGGAATGTCTAAGTTTTTTGTCCGTAATTTCTATCGCTAAATTTCATTTTTCTTATAGTGAAAGTATATTGCGTAACGTCTAATCATTATCAACATAATATGCTATCACTACCATATAACCCTTCTTTTGGTTATCAGTTGTCCATATGTTCGTTGTTATGACAATCCGTCCTTCAACACTCGACGATGTTCTTATTGCCTCCCTCCTTTTATCCTCGTAGATTTTCAATCTCGTTCTTCATTGTATTATGACAATGAACCTTGAAAGTCTGCTGCATAAATAACAGAACATCCTGAAACTTTTACCTTCAACCATAGAGAATGAATGTTCATCTCTAATAATCATTTTACCCATCGAAAACCCTGATATGTTGTTGTTAAAAGTTGTTACACTCGCCTCATTCTTCCCTTTCATCAGGTTAGGGGTAAAAAATGTTTGACTTCCTAAAACCATGTTCCGTCTAGTACATGAATCCATGTCTCTCTAAATGAGATCCACCTTTCGAACCACTCGAATACAACTTATGACAATACTTGCACTCTACTTTTTCAATCCCATCGATCGATATAGTTTTGTTAAAGAGGTTCCAAACTTCTCTTTTTACGTTGAGTTATAGTTGAATTTCTATCTTGACTTGGTTTCGGAATAAAAGTTTCCACTTATATCTCTGATACTGAATTAGAACTCTCAACTGAAAGAATATGCTTATCCATCTGAAACAAAAAACATATAAATACTTAAGGTTATAAATAATTAACATATAAATATTTGAGGTTATAAACAATCAAAATGAGCAATTGAGCATAACACTATTAAAAATAATCAAAACACATGTTTAATGGCAATATAAATTATGCTAATATAAGAAGTAATGACAAAATATCATATGCTTATGTATTTAGTAGTCGAAACATACGTGTATAAATTATGTTAATATAAGAAGCATATCATTATTTACAAACAATCAAAACAATAATGGTTGAAGATTAGTATCACATGAACAATAACAAAGCTAGAGCTAGCAATCAAAAAGACATCTTAAAATCACCATGTAGTGATTTTTGTCGAATAAAAAAATAGATTTTAGCAAGAATTGATTGTGGGTATGCTATTGGGCAATATATTATTGAGTTCAAAAGCATGTTTTGGTAAAAATAAATTACGAATAGTCCAGCCTATCATTCTTTAAGGATTTAGTTTCATGATCATTTTGATAATCACACGGACAAACCATGCAAGCTTCCTCCCCTAACACGTGTTTCTAACAAATTTTATCATACAATACCATGAAATGGACTAAGTCCCAGTTCAATAGTCAGAATACAATCATCTTTGGCTAGAAATAACCATTTCTATCTTAATGCAAACTCAGACCATAAAAGTTCATATATAACTAACTAGAATGTATTCAAAAAATTAAAAAAGGACTATAACATGTGACATATACATAGGTATTGAGATGCCCCCACACCAGACATCTAAATCTTTATTTTGTTAACTTCTCTTAATCACAGCTCCATCAGACATATATAAGCCACCTCAACACTTTCACAACACAATAAAAATCAAATTTAGGACATATTTAAATTTTTTGGATAGAATACATAATTAAAGGTTGAATCTAAAGTCAATACCGAATTTAGGACATATATAAATATGTTGGATATAATACATAATTAACTTTTTATGACTAGTTATAAAGTATATCATCAGTTGGGCATTACATCAAACAGTCCGAGTGCATTATCCAATATTCTCATTATTCAATATAAAAAGTTCATAAATTACCTAAATCAAATCACTATCACCCTCTAAACCACAAGAATCTACAATCCAAACAATCAACTATTAATAACCAACAAAATTTGAGAAAAGATATTTCCTTAATAAGTTAGTTAGTAGCATTGGTGATGACGATGACAAGGGTGTTGTGTCAAACTCCAACAACAGTCAACAAAAAAACAAACCCAAAATAGAGAAGATGACAAGCAATAAAGAAGAAGAATGGAAGAATTAGAAAAAGTGATTCACTGACAATTGATGAAGAACAGAGAAGAAGTGATGAATTGAAGAACTAAATTGTAAAGAAGAACAACGACGTAAGTGATCTGTGTAACTGTGTTTAATGATTATAAGAATTAAAATGACGTTGCTTTACTTCTTTTTTTTTACATTAACAGAAGCAAAACAATGTCATTTCGCTTCTAAGGCAAAATGACGTCATTTTGACTAGGTAAGTTTATGTTTTAATTATAACAAAATAACCTCATTTTGCTATAAACAAAGCAACGTCGTTTTGGCTGCTTAGGCTATGGGCCATAGGTCGAGCCAGTTAGCCTGAGCTTAGGCCCAACCTGAACTCAATGGCCTGTGGCCCATGGCTTGGTCAGAGATTCCACGGGCCAATCTCCTTCAGCTTGTGGCCCATGGCCTAGTTTGATTGAGCCTGGCTCGTTGACTAAGGGCTAGGTCATGTTGGGTCAGGTGTTTTTTGTCATTCCTAATCATTATAAAAGTTTACATAACACTAAGTTTAACTAACATCATTAGAGAAAGAAGATTTTGTGGAATCTGTAAAGCATACAACACTTCATCTAAAATGAGTGGTTAACTATCGCTTGTGTCTAATTTGCATATGTCAATCCCTTGTACAATCACTTTGGAATTGTCACCTATATAAAGTCATTTTATTCCATGTAAGATCTTCCAAAACTCTATAGAAGCATCTATATCCTTTGCTATGGAGTTTGTTACTTCTGAATTTACAATCCCCAAATAATGTCATTTAGTCAAAAAAATAGAATAAGAAACATTCACTAAACAAATTTATGCACTATAATGATGTACCTTTTTAGAATCGTTATAATCGTAAGTGAAGTGACCTTTATTACCACAAGTATAGCACTTGACAAGTTTCATGCTCCTTTTCTTAAAGGGCCACTTATGTTTTCATGTTGATTCCGTTTACCTTCTCAGAGTCCTGAGCAGAGTTGTGGTATCCCTTGTTCTTTTTCCACTTAAGTCCAATATGGTGCTTGCTTTTCTTATTCACAACTCCATGTAAGTTATAACTAATTGTATATACCTTAGAAGACATCTTTGAGGCTTCTAAGCACTCTTTTTATAATATAAGATGCCTTGCAGCATCATCTATAGTCTTGTTACTCTTATTATGAGTTAGATAGATCTTTATGTTCTTCCAACTTTGAGGCAAAGAACGAATTACAACTTGCACTCATTGCTCATTGAACAATTCATAACGAACATCCCTCAGCTTATATATCATGTTTGACATTTGCCTCATATACTATTGCATTGTATGATCTGGGTGTTTCTTATATGTATCAAACTTGATAGTAAGTGACCGTATCTTGGTCATTAAGGTACCGCCAAATTGTGTAGCTAATGCAGACCGTATGTCTTTAGCAGTTTCATATTATTGGAACTCATGATGTTATTGTCTATATTGCTCAGTAACGTAATGTAAGCCAATGAGTTTTTCCTCTTCCATAGCTTGTACGCATCACAGTCCCTCTTATATTAGGTTGAATTTCCTTCCTCAGGAACATCTATAGTTATATTCAATGACTCAACAACCTCTTGCTCCTCCAACATATATTGGATTTTCATAGTTGTCATTGTTTAGTTCCTCACCCTTATTAGGTTCAGTGACAATGTTCTATAAAGCAGCAGCCATTGTTGGAACACTAACTTTCTATAAAAAAACATATATTATGAACATCAATAGCATATAAATCGTGTAAAGACTAACTAATCGAATTTCAAATTATTATGAAATCAAAATACCACATATACTGAAAGGACCCATCTCAGAGTTCCCCTTCTGGAACCCGAGTGGAGCCCTCTTGGTGACTGCATGGTAGCTCTCCAATCGATATCTAACTTAACTGAAGGGTTTCCGCAAAATCAAACCTTTCAACTGTTAAAAAAAATATACTTTAAAAATTAAAAGTGCAAAAAATAGTGGGAAACCTTTTTATATAAAAATCTGACATCATAACGACTGCTTTTCTTACATTCCCAAATTTCAAAAACCTGTATAACACATTTTAAAACACTTATAATATTTCATATAACATCTCAACTTCTAGAATGGGACTTAAGCAATCACAAACATATAATTTTCAACATTTTAAAAATGTCATTGAAGATCAAAGCCCTCATAGTTCATTAAGTAAAAGATATTTACAATCCTACAAATATTCACAAGATCACACTTTCGAACCCTTTCAAAAATACACATAGCAAAAATGACACAAGCACAGCAGCACCCGACGATATCACTAATCATGCGGTGGGATCCCAGCTACTGTAGCACCTGTACACATAACTGGGGTGGTTTATATAAAAACATAAAAATATGAGTGAGTTAAATGAGCTCAGTGAGTATTAAATCATTTTAATGAAAATTAAACCTTTCATAACATCATAACTGAAATAAACTCATACAATAAGAAAGCTCTAGTAATAACATAACATTTCGTAAAACACAATTTTAATTTTTCTAAAATGCTATTTCGAAATGCTTTTTGACATTAAACTAATAATATACAAGTTTCCATTTTCCTTTTTCCTTTTTCTTTAAACAATAAACAGTGATTACAATAAATTTTCTGAAAACTTTTATATTAAAAATAGTCAACCATTAGAATTGGTACCATACGATGCCTCTTAAATTACTTTTAAAATAAAGCTACATTATTATTCATGAATTGTCTTACTCAATATAGCCCACCACTAGTTTCTTTACCACACTGTACACTAGACACAAAATCACAAAGCTGGTTATGCATCATTTAGCAGCTATTGTTTAACCATTATTTACGGAGCTAGTTCTATAACGCTTACCCTTAATAGGTTAAACACTATAAACCGTTAATTACAAAGCTGGTTCTGCATCGCTTACCTATAAAAAGTTTGGCTAGCACTTTATATACTCCATACGTGTAGAGGATGACACAAATACTTTACTAACTGACTCATTCTCTCTTTATTTTTCCGCTAATAATTCTATACGCCCTTTAAACACTGCTATGCATGATCAGAATACTCTGACTGTATAGTTACATACATAAAGCCTAGCACTGTACCATAGGCAAAAGTAACTCACATATTTTCAATTCATCTCATTTTTTAAATCAATTATGGGAGGATTAATAATCATTCAGTTTAATGGATGTCATCAATTCTTTTGCAAAGAATTTAGTCATATAAAAATTAAAATACACTCACAACTTTCTAGTTTCCTTTTCACCACTTTGAAATCCTTCAGTTAATTTTGTTCTCAGATCTAAAAACCTAATACGAATACATTCAACTCCTTAATACATTTTCCAATCAAATACACCATATACCAAGTGAACTTCATTACTTTCCACATAGACTCCATATACTATTTTTTTCTCCAAATAATAACATAACACTTCATTTAATAATTCCAATACCACAAATATACTTAATGACCATCCTTAATCACATTCACATGGACATTACATCATAACCATACTTTTATTCCAAAAATGCCTTTAACGCTAAACTTAACATATTTTACATTACACTTTTTCCAATTCAATTCCATTTGACTTCTAACATGTAAAACCAATCCAAATTCTCTTTTATGATAATTTAATATATACATTTAAGCCATAAAATTTCATTAACAAATTTTTACATAACTCTACACCCTTGACTGAATTTCAACCAAAACCAATTATAAACTAATCCTTTTTTATTTCTTTACTTCATTAGCATCAAAATCATGCTATGAACATCATAAAATATGAAAGTAGAATTTCGATCATAATAAATTAAAAATTTAAGTCATGGCCGAAAATTCATTTAGTCATTTCCATGATTTTTCTTTCGTTCTTTTATCATTAAACTGACTTCCTCATGTCATTCATTAATCTTAAATCATCAAATGGCAAAATAAAACACTTTAGGCAATAGATCTCACCTTTGACCAATTTTGACCAAGGTTCCACATGTAGTTTTCTTGATTTTTCTTCTAACAATTGCTTCCAATGCAATCTAACCTTGATATCACATCAAAAGGGCGCAATTTACACCATTAAAACCAAATCTAACCTATAACACAACAAATCCAACTTTTCAACAAAACTAGTAAGCTTAACAACCCATTTTCTTCTTCCTCTTCACTTGGATGGCTATGGGATCATGTTGGATGCTTGATTGGAGGTAGAAGAGCATGAAAATTCTTTGGATCACTTCTCTATCTCATGACCAAATCTCCCTCTTCTTCCTTTTCTTTTCTTCTCTTTTTCTCTCTCTCTCTTCCTTCCTTTCTCCAACAATGGGCGTCCACATCTTCTTTAAAGAGACGAAAACGTTGCTTATTTATGCTTTTTCCCACCATTTCCCTTAGTAACATCTTATATTACAACTTTACCGAAAATTTTCATATTTACACTTTAATCCCTACCACTTGTCACCATTTAATTGTTTACTTCTAATGACTCATCACCTTACACATATCATTCTCTTATTGGTCATTAAGTGTGACTCACTAATCCACTCACACTATTTTATGCAAAATGACCAAATTGCCCTTTAATGCATTTAAATCACCAACTAACCGAATTAAATTATGAAAATATTCCACAACCATTTTATCATCAAATTGACCGTGAAATACTCTCATTAGGGTCAATACTTAATGATTGGTTTCTTTAAAAAAATTCAAACGGGTTTAAAATTCTCAATACCTATTATTTTCCAAAAAGGGCATTTTAAGTCCTAAACTTTCGGAACTCACAAAATTCATCCAATCAGACTTATTTTGATCCATTTTAGTATCATTAAACTCTAATACCTATTTTGGGTAATTTTTCAAATTTTCAAGGTGGAGTCCTCAAAATCACTATTCAAGTAAAAATACTATTCACCTAAATTCACTATTCATCCAAAAATACTATTTATTAAAATTATCTGAATTTCATTCAAAAGTGTCACCTAATTCTCAAAGCACATTTAAGGGCTTTTAAAGCTCATTCAGACTCATCCGTAGCTTTTCAGAGTTTTCAGAAATTTTCTGAGAAATTTCCGGTCGAGTCCAGAACTATCTCTGGTCTATCGATGATCTCCATTATAACCTCAATAATACATTTAAACACTTAAAATACTCTATTATATCATAAATAGAGCATATTCTATAAAATGCATGTACAACACATTACATAGTACAATAATCAAAGTAGGATATTACATATATGTTCAATCATCATTCATATTACAACTAAGTATTAACCATTATACTTCATATGACTTCCTTACGTATAATTCATGTCACATATGTTATAAAATATCAAGCATATGTCTTCATAAATGAACAAGTTAAATGTAGTTCATTACAATATATTTCATATAACATAAGTTGTTTGTTCAATACACAAAATGACTATAAGTAATAAATCATACGTGGAATAATGTTTTGAGTTAGTGAAGTTCTATCTGAAGTGTTTCTATCTATTTCTATCGGGAAACCTATAGGGTACAAAGTTTAATTAGTTCCCTTCTTCAAATTTCCTTTATATATGTTGTCATAGCCAATCATATGTCTTCGTTTTAGCTGTTTCCAATTTGCAAAGTATTCTCAACAGTTCACCTTCAGGTTGTGGCAATGTTGAAAGTAAAGTCATATACTTTACATCAACTTGTGTGTAATCCAAACAACTATTGAAATACAGTTCTTGCATTAAATTATTAATTGTAATCACTGGTCGGGTTGTCAAAGTCCCCAAAATAATTCTGATTCACCAAACTTTTGT
The DNA here is from genome assembly GCA_025629805.1 of Erythroxylum baracoense. NCBI lineage: Eukaryota > Viridiplantae > Streptophyta > Magnoliopsida > Malpighiales > Erythroxylaceae > Erythroxylum > Erythroxylum baracoense. Next base: position 17,892,813 of record JAOTAY010000191.1, read on the forward strand.
AGTAGTCATGGAACTAGGTGAAATCCTTAGAGAACTAAACACTAGTTTCTTAATTTCAAGCAATAAAAATAAATGGAGGGTTTTTGACTAAATAACTGGTTAACTAAAATTAAGACGAAAATAAATTAAATCAACTGAATTTAAAATTGAGAAAGTCAAGATTATCAAATTTCGATTCAAGGGAAAGATTTTATTTAATTGTAACATTGATCATTGGTCTAAAAAGAATTTTTTCACGATTCAAACAATTAGTCTGAAATATATTAGGATAGCTACAATAAGTCTCAAATTTTCCTAAATTAATTAGTTCAAACCTAGCATCCAAACTAAAATTTATCATCTATTGACAATGTGTGATAACATTCCATATCAAATAAATGATAGCAATAAGCTCCGTGAAAAAAACTAAACCCTAAATTAAATAATCGAGATAGCTACAACTATTCAATTTAGTTTTCTTGTTTATCATAAGTTAAATATGAAAATTCATAAATAACCTATTTGCCACTTGTACCATTCTTTCATGACAATTACGGATCACTGAATTCTTGGATAGCGATAGAATAATCAATATTAAATTAAATTATTAGATTAATCGAGTATCATTTATTCATGAAATATGAGAACTCAAAATAAGAAATACTTGAATTAAAATATGAATAAAAGTTTGGAACACAAAACCTCACAAAATTACAATTAGAGTATTGAATCCCCTTGAACCAGACGATTGAGTTTAGCCACACATGGCTTTCGCTCCAATAAAAAAATAGAAGAAAGACTAAGAATTGCTAAAAACGTAAAAAGAGAGAGAAGCTAATTTTCTGTCGTGAGGAACGTTCCTTTTATAAGCTTTTTTGATCTAATCCTAATCTAATATTTTTTGATCTAATCCTAATCTAATTCTAACTTGTAAAGATGTCTATCTGAAACAAATTTAAATTCAAACTCCTACATGATAGGGATAACAAGAAGTTTCTCGGTTAAACTCCAACTCTTCAAATGATCAGCCTTATCCACTGTATCAATTTCATCACTTTATCCAAAATTTGTAATTATCATCAATAGAGTCCCAATTCAATGCAATATCCACATTTCATCTCCTAAAACAAAACAAACATTAATTTCCATATTTAAGCATCAAAATAAATCCAAAACAAAGGGGATACTATCAAATAATATAGCAAGATGAGATCTTATCAATCACATGCTGTGTTAGGCTTCTCCATATATCATGTGCAGATTGAATAATCGTGCTAACACGATGATGATATGTCTCATTGATGTTGTTGTACTGAGAAGTTTGGGTGCCTTGTAAATAATTCACATTACCATAGAAAACAAAATTTTAGTGATCATTGGCTTATACAAATACCTATACATAAATGAATTATTTCATTAACACAACAGAGAACCCTTGCTCTTAGAATGTAGCTCCTAACTCTAATTATAAATTTATTTCAAATTTAATTTAACATTTAAAGAATTTTGATTCAATTAGAAACTCGTTTCCAATTTATTGAATAATTTTTTAATGTTAATTGAATTAAAAATTTATTTCTAACTCTTATTATTATTAAACTAATAATCAAATTTCATAATTTTGTTAAATTAGAAACTTATTTTAATTAGAATTATACTAATCAATTTTATAATAGATAAATTAATGATGTCATGGATATAAGATATCTAAATTTAGAAACTTGCTTCTAAATATTAGTTTTAAGTCCAAACTCATAGCCTAAATTGATTCATATACTATTTTAATTTTTAGGCTAATACGTTATACTACTAGCCTATTTAGTGTTTTTTTGTTGGCCCATCTAATCTAGTTTACAAATCTGGTTGGTCCAATTTAAATACTTTATTTTGGCCAATTTAAATATTTTGTTGTGCCATCTTCTTTTCAGCCACATGTTGCCGCCTTATTCATCCGATGGGAGGAAGAGCCACCAATGACAGTGACCATAGGCGAAAATTTTCTCTCACCCCTTTTAACCAATGGGTGACAAGAGGACTCCCTTCTAGGTGATGACACGACGGCAGGGTAAATGAATCTCCATTTCACCACCAATTACCGTTATGGTTCAACAGGTAGGACCATCACTGATATCATTGTCTTTCAATCCTTTCAAGGCGATGGGAGCGGCGACTGTAACGCCACCAGTCTCGCAATTATACTGATGGTAACACCCATCTGTACGGGTGTTGTATGGATTGTTAATTTTATCTGCTTTTTATTGAATCTTAATCTACAGTGCTGGTGTTTTGTTCTAATTAATGTTTTTATCTATTTAGTGCCTTTGTGGATTTATGGTCCACTATTTGTATCATGTCTGATGATGCTAGAATTCTTATTTTTATATCTATTTGTGAATTTCTTCAATAGTAAACAATAATTATTGAAATTTCTAATATGTTTAAGACATAAAACAAAACTTAATAGAACTAATTAGGAGAGAATCTAGATAATTAATATTTGAAAAAAATCAGTTTAACACAAAAAAACTCAACTTTACATTGTCTAGATCAAGACAAGTACAATTTGAAATTATTGATAAGAAGCATATAAAAGTGTAAATTACAAGATATGCACAATCATATGTAATATCTTGCGTAATAATGTATCATATATAATATCATTTACTTGCATATTATGTTGGTTCAATGCAAAACTCTTCTGAAAGTGACTCGAGCGCTATGCAAGCTTGTTAATGACAGAAAATGACTTTGATGAGAAATAATTATTGACAAAGACTCCCACTATAAAACCAAATTAAAGTGGTTGAATTTTGGGTTGTTATAGCTAGTCCATGAAACATTTTCTAGGAACATGGAAACTGGCTTAGGCTCGCAATCATTAAGGAAAGATGAAAAACGTAAAACTCAAAGTTTGTTATGTCTACTAAAATTCTATGATTTCCAGTGTAGTACGTACTATCTTTGATTTTGGCATGTATTGGTTGTTCAATTGTTAGTTGAGATAAAGGTGAAAATATGTTTGTAATAGAACAATGAAATATCTGAAAAGATTTTAATGAGACATACAGAATTTTTTTTTTAAAACTAAGAATATCCTGCTTCGCTCTTGCGTGCTTATTATGTAGTTTCAATAGCGTGTGCATTTGAAGTATAAACGTTAGTATCTGGCCGTAAAGTGATCGTGTCTAAATTTAGAGTAATCTGGTAATGAGTTCACAAATCAATTTTCTCATATTTTTCAAGTTAAAGTTAAAATGAAAACTATGAAATTATTGGGAAAAAATTACGTAAACTTAGGGGGTGCTTTGTTTTCAATTTTATTTTTAGTTTTCTTTTTTTTCAAATTTAGTAAAAAAACATGTTTGTTTAAATTTTTAGTTTTGGTTTTTTTCCGTTCTCAAAAATTACAAAAACCATAAAAAGTAGTTTTTATTTCCTGTTTCTATTTTTTATAATCATATTTACTACAATTTAAATATATATTATTTAATCTTTAATTTTTTAAAAAATTATGAATACTTTAATTCAACATTATATATTTTATAAATTAAAATTAATTATCAATAAAATTTTTTATAATTAAATTATATGTAATTGAATCTTAATAATTATTAATAAATATAATTAAATTTAAAATATTAAAATAAAATTTGATTTAGTAGTTAAAATATATTTCAAATAAATATTAATTTATAAATAAAATTTTAATTTTTAAATTATTTAATTTATTAAAATAAGATAATTTTATTAATAATTTGTTAATAAATATTATATAAGATTAAATAAATTTATTTAATTAAAAATAATTTATTTTTAAGTTTGATCTAATATGTGATTATTATCAGTGATAAAAATATAACTACGTTAACATTAACAACCAAACAAGTTTTTAGTTTTTATTTAAAAGAAAAACTAAAACAAAAAACTGATAATGAAAAATGAAAACTAAAACAGAAAAACAGAAGTAAAAACAAACGGCCCCTTAGCGTTCTCTAGTTATGGTAAAGTTGATCAAACGTAAATTTATTTTTCTTCTTAAACATTTAATGAAAAATATTCAATATAATTGTATATTTAGCTATATAATATTTAAAGGAAGAGAAATTTATAGAATCCAAGAATATCTTATTCGTATAAAAGTTAAATATGATCTCTTACAAAAAAGTACCAGTTAGTGTATATAAGAATATTGAAAAAAAAATTCAGCGACAGTTACAAAAAACTTATAATGATCTTTTAGAGGTGATAAAGCACAACAAATATTAGAAAAAGGAAAAAAATATTATCGACATAAAATCTTATTTTTCTTTAAAAAAACACTCTTGGTTCTCAACTAAGTTTAAAAGGTGTTTTGATTGATAAGGATATTATTTTGCTAAGTAAAAGAGCTAGCATTAGATGGTTGTCTTATTCATGTATTCTTTTAAATACTTGAGATGTATCTTATTTTCAGAAAGCAATAAATGTTACATCAACAGTAGATCAAAGATTTAAAGCACCTCCTTATTATGAGACTTATGTAGCTTTAGCTTAAGATTTAAAAGGAAAGTCAGTTGATTGTAGATACATACTAGTCTAGTTGAGGAATAACAAGATGCACTATTATGACAGATGAGTAGATTAATTAAAACAAAGAACATTGATTAATTTATTAGTTCATTAAAATATTAGAACAATTTTTATCAAGTTTTTTTATGCTTCTGGTACAGTAAAAAGTACTCGTATTTTATTTGAATTATGTTATGGACTTGTCAACTTGGTTGGATTGAAAAATATTGGGCACTTTATTATAGATAATGCAACTAATTATGTATCAATTGAATACTTGTCACAATCAAAGTAGAAATATACTTCAGTCTCTATGTGTTGCTTATTATACAAATCTCATTTTAAAAGATTCTAAATATATGAACAATATTTGTAAACTTGCTTCATGTGCATATAATATCACAATTGTTTTGTATAATCATCTTACATTTTTATCTTGGTTAAGAAGTAAGAATGTTGGGTTGAGATTGTGTGTCATACTGCTACTAGGTTTGCAACTACATTTAACTTTAAAAGTGTTTATGATCATAAACAAATACTTCAATTTAATGTCAATTAAACTCTTAACAAATCATAAGTTATCAAAGGTTGCAAAAGGAAAAGAAATTTCTGTTATTGTTTTAGATAATAAATTTTAGGATGCCTATTTGATTATTTGAAGATTATGACTCCATTTATAAGGTTGTTGAGGATTGTTTACTCAAATAAGAAGTTATCTTTGGATTTTATATATTGACATGTATAGAGTTCACAAAATAATTATAAATATTTTAAAAGCAGAAAATGTATAAGCCTCATACAAATATTCTTAACCAGTGATTGAATAAGCATCTTGCTCAAAAGATCCATTTGGGAACTTACTTTCTATATACTTATTGCTTACATGGTGAAGGTGCATGTCTAGACATTGATATTATGGGCAGTCTTTTTAATATGATTGAATGTAAAGGAATTTTTTTAATGAAGAGTAATCAAAAGTAATAAATGAAATTAAATTGTATTGTAAAGGTGTAGGGAGTTTTGCTATATCAAAAAATGCAGCATGGTACGCTGTCATTATTAGCTTCATTCTTTACTTATTAATATATGTTTATATTGTAACTTTTAATTTAAAATATAGATAAATGGTGAAGATTGTTTGATAAAAGTGCTCTAACATTAAGAAATTTTGCTATAATATTACTTAGTGAAATGACATTCGTATCAAATTGTGAATGTAATTAGAGTTTTTTTAAAATATATTCACACAAAAAAATGAAATCTTTTGGAGTATCAAAAACTCAATGACCTTGTTTACATTACTTATACTATGAGAATAAAGAATATGTATTTTATTGATTGAGTTTTATTTTTAAGTATTTATACTTTGTAGTTTTTATATTAATTTTATAATTTCTCTATTTTGTATTTAGAACACTTAATAAGAATAGAACATATGATCTAGTTGATATTGATGTATTGACCATACCAATTTTTGGATCAAGAAAAAAGAGCTATTGTTTGATCTTAACTATAGTGAACTTGGAAAGTATGAAGAAAATGCATTTTTCATAATTAATGAATTAAGAATATTAACTTTTGGTCAATTGATATCTTTTTTAATCATATTTAAAATTAAAAGTATAATATGTTATAATAAAAATAATGTCATACATTACTGATATATAGTTTATTTAAAAATAGAAGAAGATGTTAATGCAGATACTTTGGATAAATGAAAGTGACGTTAGAGAATTTATAAATTTTGAGGATCATGAGACTCAATATGTTTAAAAAATAACACTTTAATTGTTATTATTATTTATAATTTTATATTTGATTCAATTTTAGTTAGAATTATTAGATTTTTTATTAGACAATTATCTATTAGCAGATATTCAAGATTATTTTTATTTCAATAAAGTATTTCATTTCTATATTATATTTTTGCTTACTTTTATGATTTCTAATTCTTATTTACTATTTATCAATTTCTTGACAGTCTAATACTAGTTGAATATTTAAACCTTAAACCTTTACTCCTATTGGTTTGATGTCTAATCCAATTTTTAAAACATTAGTTTTATAATGTTAAATTTTTTAACCTATCAAACATTTAAGAAAAAATTAACCTTATCAAACATTAAGGTAAAAATCTTTTAGCATAAAATGTCTCTTTATATTTCAACATTCAACAATTAGAACATCAATTATAGAAGTGTAATCATTGTTGTTGATTATGATTCTCAAGGGATCATATAATCAAAGGCTAGAGAATTAAGACTTACAGTTGGACAAATAAATCTCAATTTAAAAATTTTTGTTGGTAATTAACAGTAAAAAAGTCAATTAAAAATGATGATGAAGAAAATGATAATTTGCACTCGTTGAACATATAATAGGAAAAAGTTTTTCACAACCAACTATAAAATTAGACAATGTCACCATAGAGATTGTCGAATAGATTGTCAAAGAAGATTTTCTTGTGAGTTAATTCTTGCAAACAATATAAAAGAAACTATTGAAAACGAATGTAAATTGTTAGATGTTAATTAGTAATGTGAAACTCATTTTTTTAAAATTAAAGGGTCTTATGGTGCCAATTGAGAAAAGAGGTAGCACGACTTATCTTTAATAGTTGTATAAGGGATTTCATTTTACTTTGAATGATAGTGCTTTAATTAATTTAGGTATACTAGGGAACCATTTCACTTGGAACATGGTAAAGGGTCAGACTATCAGATTTTTTAGCATCTTGATATAGCTACAACTAATAGTTATTGGTTGGATATGTGTTGGACTTGTTTTTAAGTTATCAGTTACACAATCTCAGCTTATGTTGCTCTTTTCATATCCCTTTGTTTATTTTTCTTATGCCTAAGGTTGTTGGATTAGGTAATAGTTCTTTCCGCTTTGTAAATGCATGGCTGGTGGAGGATGGGTATGTTGAGGTTATGTGATGCAGTTAAGGCAATAGCTCAAAGGAATATCTTATTAAGAAAGTGTGTCATTATGAAAGGGATTTATCCATTTTTGGATCTAATTTGAGTCATATATTCAAAGGTCAAATTGAATGGCTAAGGCATCAACTATATATGCTAGAATAGAGGTCTAATTCTTCATATTTTGAGGAATTAACTTAGGTTAAAAGGTAACTTTATGAGGTAATGTACTAGTAGAAATTATTCTAAAAGCAATACTTAAAAGTAAGCTGATTAAGGGATCACGATGAAAACGAGAAAATTTTTATATGTTGGATGCAAAACACCAACGGAAAAATGATTTGCTTAACCTTTAAGATAAGGATGGTAATTGGTATGGTTGTTTTAATGTGCTAGAGGACATCATAAGGCGCTATTTTGAATTATTATTCACCTCTTCATATGAGTAGGTAAGTGATATTCTAGATTGTATCCATCTTTAGATGACAGGAGAGTAAAATAAAAGACTCATGAGAGAAATGTCACTGGAGGAGGTGAGATAGGATGCTTGTTATATAGGGTCAGATAAATGCCCCAGTTTAGATGGGATAAAGCTTGCATTCTTTTAAAAATTTTGACCAGTTGTGGGTGTTGATATTTATTTGACTTGTATTAATTGGTTACAATCTTGTTCCTTCCCAGTATCATTATTTAAAATCATCATCATTCTAGTTCCAAAGTGTATTTTTCGATTACTATAGGTAATCTTTGCCCTATCTCTTTTTGCTAAGTCCTTTACAAGATTATAGCTAAAGTTTTAGGGAATAAAATGTTTCAAGTCTTGCCTTCAATTATTTTTAAACTTTAAAGAGCTTTTGTATATGGGAGGATGATAATAGATAATATGATGGTAGAAGTGGAAATCCTTGGTTTTAAAGTTTGATATGTTAAAATTTTATGATTGTATTGAGTGTAAGTATCTTCAGTCAATTATGCTCAAACTGGGTTTTTATTATAGATGGGTTAATTAGATATGCTTTGCATTTCCTTTGTCTCATATGTGGAGAAAATTGATAAACACTTTACTTGTCCTATTCTTTCGCACTGTGGCTTACACCAAATTGATCCTTTGAGACCTTATCTATTTATTATTTATGTCAAAAGTCTAGTTACCTTAGTCGATAATAGGAAAAGTTAGGGCCTCATCTATAATTATAATCATAACAAAATTCCTCCCAAATCTCAAACTTCCTATTTGAGATCGATAATTACTTTGGTATCAAAGTTAAGGAGAAAGTACATACTTTAAAATATATTTTTATGAGGTAGGAGAAGGTGTTAAGTGATGCTATTAATTTTAGTAAGTATGCATGTTCATTTAGTATGAACCTTTTCTCATATAAGTAGTCATTTATGATCTTTATTATGTGTAAAGGAGATATTCTGTCATGAAAAGTATTTAGGTATGCCTTCTATTATTAACCATGATAAAAGAAGGTGTTTGGCCATCTTAAGGATAAAATATAGAAGAAAATGTATGACTAGAACAAATGTTTTTTTTCAGAGGCAGGGAAAAAGGTGTTGTTAAAGTCTATATCTCATCTTTACCCAGCTACATCATAAGTAGGTATATGTTTCCTTTGAGTCTTTATGAGGATTTGGAAAAATTAAAGAATGGGTCTTGTGGTCATTAAGGAGAGATCATTAAACTATTAGATGAAAAGGGTCAAGAGATCTTTAGGCTCTAAAGCATTATGATGGTATCAGTTTCATCTTTTCAATTATAGTTGGTTAGTAAGTGGGCATAGAGACGTATGACTCAACCTTAATTACAGTTTTCTCAAGTTTTCAAAGTATAGTAATGACCTAGAAAGGATTTCTCTGGAGTAGATATAACGATAAACTAAGTTATTGTTAAAGGGGAATTCGGTCAGCAAAAGATTTGTTAGTTAATATGATACGCTGACATATTCAGATAAGAGATAATGCCTGATAGGTGTGCATTAGGATATGTTTTTATAGGCAATTGGCATGTGTTTTCTAGTAAAATTGTTGTTTATTGTTCTAGTTTAGGATTCATTTTGTATGTTTTCATTAAGTTTCATTTCCATTGTTGTTCTTGTGTGTTTGATGCTAATTGAG
>JAOTAY010000191.1:17902481-17916177 GCA_025629805.1 Erythroxylum baracoense
TTTAATTTTAATTTAATTTTTCAGATTATTTGCATTTCACAATTTAGTTTCTTAAACAAAGTTATGTCTAAATTAAGTGGTGTCTAGGCATTAATCCCTGTGGGATCGATATCTACTCTTTTTACAACAAGTCACGACCCATTCACTTACAGTTTTTAAGCGCAAAACAAGTAGATATGTTTTACCATCAATAATGCCATAGTTTTCAAGGATCCCTAAATGCCAAATAATATAAATCCAATTTTTAGCTTTGATTTTTATTTTGGCAATGAGTTTACTGGACTTGTTTCTACCTGGTTGTTTGGTATAGAATGAGAGTTAATATCAATAATGTGCAACAGTAAAGATAGGGACCTAATTCTTAGTATCCCATTTAACAATGCTAGATATGAGGATATTCTATAATGATCTTTAAAGAGGAGGAATGTCTATTTAGTTTGTTCAACCTATCATCACTTGACAGAGGTATATAGTGATGTTGTTATAATTAATTCTTCTAGCTTTTACCAAAAGTTATGGATAAAGATGACATTTAAGCCTAGCTTGGTCTGAGTCAAACAAGCTTTGGGTTAGCTCAGACTGCTTAACTTGACCCAACTTGAAGTCTAAAAGTTTTAAGTGAAAACAATGTCCTTTTGATTAAAACAATATCATTTTTAAAATTTAAAATAAAAATTAATTAGGTTGAGTCTAGGCATGATCAAGCTTTAGGCTGCTCAAGCCTAATAAAGATTGGAGTCAGGTAACATTCCTCAGGCTCGATCAATATTTGGGCTAGGCTCCCAGTCTAATGAAATCCTTAGTTGTGGAATATAAAAATCCTCTTTATAGTGCAATGTTTTATTTGGAGAATGTACTCTAATTTTTTTCCTACAAAAACTTCCTTAGTCTAAAAATATTTTAATATTAAGAATGTTTGCCCTTTTTTGGGGGTGTTGATGAATTGAATATTCATATTTTCTTGTACTAAGGTATGAGTTATTTCAAAGATGGAGTATTAGCTACGCTTGATTGGTTCTAATTGATGATGCCTAGATCTGAAGAGAATTTTATTTCTTATTATGCCATATTATTTTAAACAACAACAACAAAACCTAGTGGAAATCCCACTGAGATGCCATATTATTTTCAAGTTTGTGGTTTTTCGAAATCAAGCAATTTAGGTGATAAAGTTCAAATTGTGAATACAATTATAAGAATGGCTACTTATACTCTATAGTAATGGGAAATGACACAACTAAAAGAGAATGTAGTGTCCTCTAATCCTCCTATAGTTCTTGTTGCTATGAGATGGCAAAAGCCTTCGATTGGCAAGTTAAAGTTAAATTATGATAGAACGACATTAGCATTTTAGAGAGGAGCTGGTAGTGATTAGGTGTTGAGAGCCTGTAGTGATACTCTAATGGTTGTAGGCTATTTCTTCTTTCAGTACATTATCAATCTAGAGCTAGCTGAGACTCTTGGAATCAAAGAGGTCTTAAGTTGGTTAAAGTTGAATAATTTGAATAATGTTATTGTTGAAAGTGATGCTCAAATTGTCATTCGTATGAATACTAGTTGTTCTATGTTTAATTCCACTCCAAGTTTGATAACTGATTTTATTTGTATACTAAAGAAGTTCATCCCAAATGTTAGATTCAATTTTGTCAAGCAAATTGTGAACCGAGTTGCGTATACTCTTATGAAGGTGTTTGATTCAGTTTCATATTGTAAAGTGTGTTATGTCACCCTTAGTCCATATATTAGTTTGTTGTTGTCCACAAATTTGAATTAATGAAGATTTTCCTTCTAAAAAAATAATTTCTAAGATTTGCAAAGTCTAAATTGACCATTATATGAGTGTTATTACACCATTAACTTGTAACAAACTTGAGTGCTAGAAAGTTCATAAATGAATTTATTAACACCTGAATAGGCACTAGTGAAGATAATATTATAATAAAAAGAAGAGTTGTTTGAAAGCATAGTGGTCAATTACGAGAAAGGTGCAACTATTAGTGCTTTCGATCTAGTATAAGAACCTAGGTCTCGATAAGCCCCTAATATGATTCAAAGGTTTTATCACTTTCTTTCCTAATCAAACCCAAAAGAATAAAAGTAAAAACATCTAGATATATTAGAAGTTTCTAACATGAAGAAACATTAGTAGTTCTAATTCTCTCTTCGCTTTTATCATTAATTGAGAATTCCCATAGGATAATGGTATCATTATCATCTCTATAAAGTAAACAATGTTGTTCTAACTTCGTTGCTTTAAAATCAAACTTTTAAAATTTTTTTGAAAAACATAGTTCATAAAGACCTTATGACCAAATAATGAATATAAAACTCTATACACCTTTTGGTCTAACTGGGCACCATAACTAACCAAATCATAAGGATGGGATTTTCAAGTTAGGGGAAATATTTAATTTTCAATGACTTAAGTGATTTTCAGTGTTTTAATTTTAGTTTTATTTTTAATTATGCTAAATAATGCAAAAATAAATAATTATTATTTTAACATAATTTTGAGATATTGTATTTAAGAGATATATTAACAAAAATTTTACAAAAATATAACATAATTAAGGATTGATAGTTAATGTGATCTATTTTTAAACGTTAAGAATTAAATAAATAAAACTCTAACATTGCTTTAGTCTAAAATTAAAGTAAACTTTTTTTATAATATCAATTGTTAATAAATTTTTTATAATATCAATTTTTAACCCAATCAAACATTTTTTAAAAATTAACCCTATCAAACATTAAGGTAAAAATCTAGCTAAAAATCTAAGATGACCCCTACCATTATCTCTGATACCAGTTTACCCCATTATGATTCCAAAATGAAACAATTTGCCCCAAAAATACTCACTATTTCCTCCCTCCATCGAGTAAACATTACATCTTATTAAGTTAGGCCATATGAGCATGCCAGATAAGTTCAGCTGCCAATAACGTGTAATTAAATATTAATTTCTTATTTTTAAATTAACTAATTTATTTTTTAAATTGTTTTCAAAAAATAAAAACCCAAGACCTAATTTTCCTTAAAACCTAACCTTGATTGCATCTATACTTTATTTTTGTCTATTTTCCCTAATTTGCAGCAAATTGTTAATATCTAAAGACAAAGGACGATTGCTTCTTCTTTTTCCATATCATATTAGATTGTTCTTAAGCTAATAAGTGCTTGTTCTTCTTGGTTCTTCTTCCTCCTGAGGCAGCTTGTTCATGGTAATCCTTCATATCCTTCAATTTTCAATTGTTAGTTGTTTTTGTCCGTGAATCAAGCATTGGTGGATGACTAAGGTGTTTATGTTAACTTGATTAGTCTCTATAATTCCACCTTTACCTAAGCATGACTTTAGTTATACCCCCTTTATCTACATTTTAAATTCTCATATGGTATGGAAAATATAACTGAATGAACAAAGTGTTGGCATTGAGAAAATTTTGGAGGGTAACAAGGTTTCAACATAGGCACATATTTGTTAGTAGCTTTACAAAAGTGATGAAGAAAAGAAAAGAACAATTTAGCATCCTAGAATTAGATAAATGTTTTCAATGGCCAACTGAGTATTGGTAGAGTATATGCTGTTATATGTTCATTTTTGTTTTCTTCCAAATAAAGAAAATGACTTCCTAATTTGTCTCATTTATAATTTCTGAAAAATAGTTAATAATGTCATTTATAAAAAGTAAGTGTGAAAACCATATTTAATATCATTGTTATTTGTTAAATGCGCGTGTTTCTGTTATATTTTATGTTTCCATTAAGAATAGGATATTTATTTGTTGGTAATTGATGGTTATGTTTCTTATTATTACTTGGTTTTGTTATGGAGTATAATAGAAAAATGGAACAATCTGGATTGGAGATTTCATTTTTTTAGTCTTCAACTAATAATAGTTCTTCATCTATCATTCAATGTTCATTTGGATTCAATGCTTGTTTAAAGACTTCATAAAGTGAAAAGAAAACCAATCATAGGTTTTGTAAGTGGCCAAAATATCTGTTAGTAAAATTATTTTGTTATGATATTCAATATGGGGACAAAAATATAATAAATGTGTTAAATAGTGTTTTGGTGATGCTTACAAGGTTGAGAGTTATAAGTCCTTTCATTGGTATGATAACCCCTTCCTAAATAGGGTTGTTTATATTATTCAAAAATTGATAAATGATAATGCTAAGTTAAAACCCCAACTAACATTGAGTTACAAAGGAACAATTGAAGATGAGGTATGTGAGGGAGTTATTAGAAGACCAAATAAGGAGGAATAGAAGGAATAAATCGAATTAGATGAAAAAATAAATCAAATGAGAATAAATTAAAGTTTGCTATAAATGATAACAAGGAGCTAATTAAAAAAGATATTTATGAACAATATGAGAATCATAAACCTTTAAGCTTGTAATTTTGAGATTCATAAGCTTGTAAAGCTGAGATTCATATTATATAGGTCACTAATTTTGATATTCATATAATGTAAAGCACTAAAAAGAACAAGATTCAATTAATGAAAGTAATTATACAAAGGAAAATAATGTATGCTAGTTTGAGTTATGTATATAATGGCTACCAAGTTGTATCATTCTACTACAACGTTGCAATTCTAAATCACAATGGATCCAACTAGAATGTTACATAATATACACAAAATAAACAAACTAGATCTAACTGGAATATATAAAAATATACAAAATGGATCTAACCAAGTATTGGATATTAGATCTAACCAAAATTCTCTACAAGTGAGAACTAGATCCAACCATACTTTTTTACAAACTAGAGCTAGATCCAACCAAAAATATGTACAAAATTGACAATTATGCACCCAAAAGATATTATATCCAACCATAATTCTCTACAAACTAACTAATGTACAACTAATTGTCATTTACACTTAGTTAACTTCTAATTTGCATTTTAAAAGCTTATTAGTTTGAATTAGAAACAACTTTTCATTTAAAAGCTCAGTTTTGTAATTCTTGTTATGTAATACTTGGGTCTACCTTCCCCCTCATCCCTCTTGGTTGGAATGATAGTTAAAAAGTGTTTAGATCAATTGATCCAATTGTTCTCTTTCTCCTCAATGGTAAAGATGTAAATGATGATACAAATAAGGTTAAAACAATAAATTATTCATGTAACAAAGACATAGAAAACAAATAATATACATGAATAATAATATATGATAACTGACAATTGTGTTAAACTAACTTCAAGTCCACTAACTTTAGAAGGTTGTCTACTAGAAATTAAAGAATTTGGTTGAGACAAAATTTTTGTTATTGTTGGATCTTCATTAAGCCTAATCAACTGTCCAATATTGACATTTCATTAATTATTAGTTACCGAGAAAAACATAGATAAACCTCAACTCCATCTTAACTAAAAGGTAGTCAACCAGATTTACAACTTCTTTTGTTATGACCACTTTTGTCACATTTTCCACACAAATGGAATTTTCCCTTTTATGATAGTCTATGAGGATTCTTCATTCGCTTTTATTCATCTTTATCTTTTTGACTATTCTTTTTAGGCCATCCAGACATAACTCTTTTTAAAGGTGGATGTATCTCTTCATGAGTATTTGATGGCAATATTTTTGCACTCTAATTGGTTGCAAGACATTCTTATAAACTTCCATAAACCTCCCTCTATGATAACATTCATCTATATACACCTATAATTATTGTTTTGCATTAAAAATGACACTAATCACATGACTTCAACGATACCCGTAGACTTCTCATTTCTTATAATAGCAAACCTGCTCCTTTCCCCATTGGATAACATATGTGTCATGTCCATTAGTTAATTCATACTTCTTATCCCCGTTCCAAATAACTTTCCATTTCATTGCTTTCTTTTTATACTTGTTCAATTTTCTCATCACTTCAGGTGTTATGACCCCTTCTATCTTTTAGCTTACTCCTTGAGGTTAGAGTGTTTCTACATTAACTTGGTTAATCTCCAATATGCTAATGATAAGGCAATCTTTTGCCACTAAATCCAAAATTTTAATTTCTCACTCATGTTGTTGTCCACAAATGGACATTTGGACTTAATGCTTCGAAAAGCCCTACTTCATGTGTCCTTTCGATATTTAAGCAAGTCCTATACATATCCAAGTCCAAGTTTGTTTAATTTGATGAGTCTATCATCAAATTCTTGTGGGAATGTTGCCTAGGCACAATTCCAAAGTGCCTCTAACACATCCTATGTGTAGCAGAGGATAATACTTCATTCTTGGCTCACATGAATGTCTGTAAATTAAAAACAACTAGTTAAAGCATTCATAGACGAAAGTATGTAAAAATAAATTTAAGTTGGATGAATTACCTTTTGCATATTAGGAGTCATAGTTATTCCTTCACCATATCCAAGCTCTAAATTAATGGATAATTGCTCTATAAACTATGTTCATGTCTCGATATTCTCTACCTTAACTACTTCCTTGCAATTAGATAGTTGCCTCAGTTGCCATCAACTCCTATATCATTTAGAAGTTATCCTTGGTACTTTTTTTTTGGAAAATATCCATCTATATCAATTTTTAAAAGATTAAATAATTTCATAGCTAAAGATTAGGAACATTGTATAACCATCACTTATTAGTGAGCCAAGATGGCCCTATCTAACATAATAAGGGACCAATATATAGACCATGCTATTATAAGATTAAATACTAGAAATGGTAAGTTTAAAGCTCTATATGTTCCTCGTGTGGGTAAAGAGTTTGTAAACCACAAATATATCTATCATGTCTTCTTATTGTATAGTTTAGATCAGTTTTAACTGTACCTTTCTTTTCATATTCACTTACCCGTCTACTTGATTTCCTAAATGTTATGGTGGTTGCATGTGATCATTTCTTCAAAGCTAGGCTTCGACTAGATCTTTCCATGCAAATATAGGAAGAAGTTGGTAAGATCTATACCCATTCTTTATTGTATCAAAACACATATACATTCTCTTGAATATCAATTTATCTTTTTCCTTTCTAATTTGAAGCTCTACCATAGGACCTAGATTCTTTTTTTTTTCAACTTAGAAATATAACCATAAAGCTTCATGTATTCGTTATGTTGCTCTTTTGTTTTTGCTTTAAGAACCTTCCTTCATGCATACTTCCGCATGCTAGAATTAACAGAAAAATTTAATTTCTCCCAAGATCCTTCAACCATTTTTTTTCTAGGATTTTTTTCTTGAAGTGTCTCATGATAAAGTTAGATGTAACTAGCCTTGGCTTATTTGTTAGATTGCATATGTGCTCTAGATTGTAACTTTTTAGCTTCAAGCATTTATCTTTTCTATCACATAAAGAATACAACTCAAATGGACAACTATCAACGCAACTATATCTTATCCTTTTTGTTTCATCTCTCTTGAAACTCAAGCTAAATCATATTACTACTACATAGTCAACAGTCACTTCTTTAAAGTGTTTAGTGCTATCAAGCACCATCCCCAACATCTATTCAACTGCAACAACTATAATAACATATCTATTAGTTTCACTAGGTTACCTCATAGTAGCATATGATTCTTCACCATTAGGATATTCATCACCAGCTAAAAAACTCCCAATGTCAAAAGATTCAATATAAATTATGTTTTGACATGCATCAACACTAATGTTGAAATCCAAGTCAGATTCAACTCTATCATAACCACCCAAATCACCTCTATCCTGAACATCCAACTCACCTCCATCTTAAGCACTCATATCAAAATCACCACCATCGCTCATTTTAGATTTGCTACCAGCTGATTCTTTATCTTCGAAATCACCTCCATCATACACTCTAACATTAGTATTACCTCCCATATCCACTCCAACATTAGTATTACTTCTCAAGTTAATACCAAAATCACTATGACCTCTCAAATGAACTCCTCACAACCTAAATCAACATTAATCAACATTAACATCACGATGAACTTCCATTTCAACATTATCACTTCTCAAATCAACTCCTAAACCACTATAAGAACCCATTTCCACTCCAATATCATATCCCAATTCCACAACCATCTCAGTTTTATGGCATTTATCATGTTATATTAATATAGGTATGGATAGTTTTGTTTCATCCACATGCTCCAAATAAATATCAGTTATACCTTGCACCTAACAATTTAATCAAAGCCAATGCACTTTGATTAGATTCTAACCTCCTCAAACCTTCTTCCAAATCCTTCTCAGGAATCAAATATCACGCACCAACAATATTTATATATCCAAAAATTGCACTCATTTCACATACCTTTCTCAACCTTACATATTCCAAATCCTCATTATCAAAAACTTATGGTGGCTTACCAATATACTTCAGTATACCTTTTGGAATAAAATCTCCACCATGAAATATCATCATACTAGCTCTTTCATTTACTGTCATCCTATGTAGATAAATTTTAAAAAAAATTACTATATAGACAACATGCTATTAAAAATTAATATATGAATATAGACCCATATTTAAAGAAAACAACGTGTTGGGCATATTAAACACTATATTACATATTCTGGAAGAAGAAAATAACATCCTATATGATATGCCAATGTTTGTATTGAAGTAGACATAAAATTTCCATCAACTTAAAGGTCATATGAAAGAAGATGCTATACTGGTGAGTTATAAAAGGAAACTAAATTACCTAATGAAAACCAAGTTACTGAACATTCCTCACAAAGTATTTCTAACTGGCACCTATGATGAGCTACAAAATACTAAACATTCCTCACAAAATATTTTGAAAGACACTGTAGCCTTATCCCATTCAAGAGATTGATAGCTTTATATGATGTGCCTCTAAGCAAGTTCAATATCTTTTTATAAATCTAACAATTGGTCAATCTTATGAGATGGCTAACTTTGAATCTATAGTCACTGACAATGCCTGTTAAAGAACCTATACCAAATCCAACTGATAGGGGATCGTAAGTAACATGATAAATCAGTTAATCACATTTCAACTTCACCCTTCCACCTATTATCCATTTTGACACTTCAACACCTAATAAATCAATAGATCAGACACTTACCAATAGTATCAATTTCCAACAACATTATCGTCACTAAATGAATTGTTTGATTATATGTCTACTTTGTTACTAAAGTTATCTTCAGATACAAAAGTATAACTATTCTTTATCTTCTGAATCAGGAGCATTACAAGATAGAATGTTGAAACCTGCAAAATCTACCTAATATTATAATCTAAAAGCACTTCAAAACATTAAGAACTAGCAAAGTCCACCTAGCTAATACTAGAAGAAGGAAACAACCTTATGTTATAAGATCTTAGCTTCACTAAAGTTCACAAGTGCATTACTACTTATTCACTCCAACTTAGGTTATACCTTGTTAATGAACACTCACCAATCACCTTATTATAATTTCATATAAACATATCCAATATAAGAATTGATCGTGTGTTTTTTTAATTTTCTAATAAGAGTTGAACTTGCAATTCCTACATATGCTTAACTTATGCTTTTCTAAACTACAGTGGTATTTTGTAATCCACTAAAGATATTGCTAAATCCTTAAAAATAGAACTTATTTAACATAATGATAGAGTTTAATCATAATATGAAACACGAGGGACCACAAGATGAAAATGTTGGACCACTAACCTTTAATTTAGTAACCAGAAGCATGAGGGATCATAAGGTGGACCACCTTCCTCTACTATCTCCGCCTCTATAGACAAAATTTTCAGTGTTATAAACATAAAATATTTTTTATTCATGAGCTATAAACATAAAATAAATAGAAAGATACGAGAATATTGTACCTGAAGTGGAGGACAAAGTTGCAATTAAAGTGAAGAACTAAGATGCCAAAAATTTTCCAGAAACTAATGAAGGTAGATGAAGAAGAAGCAAGAAGAATAAATGATTATTAGGGATTTGCTTGAACCGAAGAAGATATAGAAATCACGAAGATTTTAGGGATTTGCTGCAATGAAAATTAAGGATAAATATAATCAGGGATAGATGAAATTAGGTTTTTCGTTTTAATTTTGGGATCTAAAATTTTTAAATAATTAAAATAAATTAATTAATTTAAAATAACAAATTAATATTTAATTACATAGCAGCTAACCTTATCTAGTATGCCTATTTGATAACGTTTATTTGATAAAGGGATAAAATAAAAGAGTGAATATTTTTGAAACAAATTGCTCAATTTTACAAATATTGAGTAAAACTGGTATCAATGATAACCGTAAGGACTATCTTAAATTTTTTGCCAAACATTTGGAGACTAGTTAACCTTTCACCAAATCTTTAAACCCAAAACGTTCTTTTCACCTCTCTACTTCTACATTAAACAATCAGAACATCAAATTATTGATCAATAATCACCGTTGTTAGTTGGGACTTGCAAGGGACCAGATGATTAGAGGCTTGTGAATCAAGACTCGCAATGGGCTAAATCTCAATTTCCAAACTTCTAATTGACAATTAACCGAAAGTCGACTAACAATGAGGACGAAGCCAATGACAATTTACGTTGGCTGAACTTACAAAGGATGGGATATTGTAACCAGAAAATGCCAAAAACTACATACATTTGTAAAAACCGGTCTTGTACAGAAAGAACCATGCCGACAAGTAGAGAACTCGACATCTCTTGCCTGCTACTGTTGAAGAAAACTAGACAGATCTTTCAAAAAAGTATAGGATCCTCAAGGACGCATTCTGATTGTATGTATGGGATTGTAAACTATAGACATGCTCTAACCGAGAAGTTTTCAAGAAACTCATTTTAGCAAAAACTCTTGTATAGAACCAGGACTTTCAAGGATGTCAAAAGGTCTGCTTCCTAGAGTGTCCTTAAGGATGCTAATTTGCCCTTCCTTCAGAAGTATATCTTCATCAAGGGCCTCTATCTTCTTCTTCAATATGTTGACTTCTGAATTCAACAACATGTTCTTCTCATTGTATTGCTTCACTTCCTCCCACATCAAATCTCTCTCCTCCGAAACTTTTGGTAAAATTCCCTTAACTATTGTTAGTTCCTTCTTACATTCTAGCAGATCTCTTTGAAGCTGACTTATATTATCGTCCTTCTTCAGCACCTGTTAAAAACACATCTATTACTGCAGCATAACATCAAGGAAGTCTCACAAAGTAGTCAACATAATCAAAGAATTGTTCTTTTGCAACCAGAATCAAGCCTTTACAAGGAAATATACTAAACGATCATTCTTCCCTCAAGCTACAATATCATGCAGTCATAAATTAATATTATTAGTTCCACAAATGTACCTAAACATGAACGGTACATAAACTGTGTTCCAATCATATTAACATTAAAGTAGAGATGCTATTCATACCTCAAGTTCTAACTCTTTGAACTTGTGATTGGCTAAGGAAAGGGTGTCCAGAGCATTTTGGACTTCAGATCGGAGCATGTCATTTCCCCTGATAGCTGCTGCCATTTCAGCATGCAACTGCTGAACTTCACTTTCTTTTGAGTACAGCTTCTCTCTCAGTAAAGTAGTAAGCAAGCTTTCAGCTTTAAGCTCAACTCTTACATTCTGATGTCCAAATGGAAGGAAACATGAGAAGAAGTATTCTATTCTACAAAGATAACCTTTCACAACTTTGTGTTCCAATTTCCAAATTGCACGAAATCAACATAACAAATAAATTCATGTTAAAAACAATTTTAACTTTAATTTGCTTGTTAATTTAACATTTTATCCCTGCTCCAAAATACACCAGTTAGATATCAGAGCAACTTACATCAGCAGTTTGATCATCTAGTTTCTTCGACTCACTGGTCCATCGTGTCTGAGGTTTTAAAGCAACCATATTAGACTTCTCCTGCAGCAAAGAAGATATTGTCTGCAAACTCCTCGTCAAGGTTTCTGTTCTACGCTTGAAGCCCTGAATCTTCATGTCAGATTCAACAAGAAACTGCCCATCTAAACCGTTGACAGCAAACTCAGTGCCCTGCTTTGACTCTGAAAATTGGCCAGCTTTTCCTTTGATGTACTCCAATAACTTGGAACACAGTTGGGCGCTTTCGTTTAGCATTCCTAGCCCTTGATTTTGCAGATAGCTTACCCTGGTCTGCACTTCCCTATCTAACTTGAAAGTTAAAGCATCTATCTCTTTTCCATTATCCTTCAATCGATTCAACAGACTGATATTCTCATTTCGAAGAGAGTCAACTTCAAGCCTAGAAGATTCGACCTCCCTCCTCAAAGTCATCTCCAGCCCAGTCAGTCTCATTTGCTCCATTTGAATTTTTGCCACTTGCTTATCAAACTTGTTCAGTGACTGCTTCGTCTCAAACTCCTCACTAAAAACTTGTCTCAACCCAACAATTGTCTTCTCTTGGTCACTACAGGTTCTTAATAATCTAGTAATGGACTTCTGCATCCCTTTGCATTCGTTGTCCTTCTGTTCAAAATTTCTTTTGACACAATATAGATCGTCCTGTGCTGCTGTGTATTTCTCTTGGAATTCAGAGAGCTTTTGTTTTAGATCTTGGTTTTCCCCACTTACTTCCTCCATCCTTGAAGTCAGGTGCTTTATTTGCTGCTCTGAGTACACTATCACATTTTTGCTTTCTGTTTCCCTCTGATTAAGCAAAGACACCTCCCTTTGGAGGGAGACATTCTGTTCTGCAAGCTCTCGAACCCTTTCACGAAGCCTCTGCTCCTCTAATTGGTATGTCTCAAGCTTTTTAGACCAATCACTTGATCTTCTGTCCAATTCCTTCTCCAATGCTGACTGCAACTCACTCTTTTCCTTTTCTAGTCTCCGAGTGAGAGATTCTAGTTCTGCTTTTCCCAACCTAAGCTCTTCAGTTGCAGAATCCCTCTCAGCAATCCAAGCCTTGAAAAGTCCCGAAACCTCAATTGCCAAGCTTAACTTATCAGCCTTTAATTTCCTAATAGTCTGAAGCAATGACATAACATCAAATCCACTATCATGAAGAAAGCTTTCCTGATCAAGTGCTTCAGAAAGAAATACAACCCTTTCCTCAGCTACCTTTGATCTTTGCTGCAATTCCAAATCTAAAGCATCCTTACTTTGAACAGAGTTCACATCACCAACATTGTCATGACAAAAACTATCCTGTTTTCCACAGTTAGAGAAATCTTCTTCTCCATGATAGTCATTAATGGTTTCATAAAGTTCATCCAGAGAGAAAATTTTTTGGGCAGGCTCATCTACTTTAGAGTTAAAGCATCTATTCATCGATCCAGAGTAGATATCTTCAATTGTGATCGGAATATCATGGTCAAACTCGTTAGGACTTGATCTGGGAAAAGCATGACTTTGGGAGAGTTTTTCAACTACATTCTTTGCAATACTCCTCGGAGATTCATGACCAAAACCATTCTCCACCAGACCTCTAGAAGGAAAACGGGTAGTTTTAGCATCCCTAAATGAATAAGACCTGGTTTTATCTTTGGCACTATCTGTTGGTGAGGAAGGGGCTGTATACTGGACTCGTGGAGGAAGTCTTCCAACAGCATTTCCATTCCCAGCAAATTGTCTGTGTGAAGAATTGCTTTTGGGCTTACTTCTTTCCTCGCACAGCTGCTCTCCATCAATGTATGTAACACCCCACTCCCGCCGAACCTGAACCCGATATCGATGGTGATACCCGAGTCCGTGCCCCTCGAGGGTGGCGTGTCACATCGCTTAACATTTAGAACTC
>JAOTAY010000191.1:17916277-17926990 GCA_025629805.1 Erythroxylum baracoense
TCACATTTTCACATTTGCATGAGCATGCGATATGTCTGTCCTAACTTCTCTAATTGGTCTCCTCGTAGACCCGTTTCTCGGATCCGACCCGTTATGTGGGACCGGGATGTTACAATGTATCTGTCCAAAACCTTACCTGAGCCATTACTAGAGGAAGAGTTTGCCAAAGAATCATGATGAGACTTAGAAGAAGCAGAAGAACCAAGCCTCTCCAGTACACATGGATCTTGAATAACTGTCACTTCAGTTCTCTTTACTTTTGCTTGATTCTCAGGTGTAAGGACCTGCCTAGAATGTCAGAAACCAGCAGCCAAATCTCAGTAAGTGTCATAATATAAATATTAACACAAAGATTATTCATACTGAATTGTTTCTCTCTCCAAATTAAAACATGGGACAATGAGTTAATCCATGAACCATCTTAGTCGATTAAATGTCTCACCGAGATGAATGAACACTATACTGCTGCCGAGAAGCACCATTGGAACAGCTAGAAGGAGATCCGTTTTGATCATCTGCCCAAAGAAATTTCTTTTGCTCTGGTGCATCACTGAAAAATGCTGTTGATGACATGGATCTACTTCTTCTAAGCCCTGAAATGACACTGGAGCTTTGGTTATCAGATATTTGCTTTCGAGACTTTGAAAATAAGCCCCTGGAGCTCCTTAAATTGCTGTCAGCCTTATTACCACTTTGATTGCTCAGCCCACTCTCAGATGGCATTTCCCAGTAGATTTGCTTCTCGGCAGATAGTGGAGAGCCAGTATTGCCATTACAGTTGCTAGATGAAGATCGGAAGAAGAATAACTTTTTCATCTCTGCCTCAAACCAGAGAGCGCATTACAAATGGTGTTGTTCAATCCTGAAGAGGGTGTCACAACACCTGGAGCATAATTGCAGAAACAAAAATTAGAAGACCATTGAACACAATAATCACTGAAGTGGCACACCTGTTTTAACGAGTATCATAACGTTAATACATCCAGCCTAACAATTGTATATTATTCAAAAACTGGAGATGCACTTCAATTACATACAATAGAAAAGCATCAACGGAATATAGTAGGAAAATTTACAGCGCCCTGAACTCTTAAATAAAGAAATCACAGAACCCGACCGAAACGAAACCATAAAAATAAATAAAATTGTTAGGGGCTCTGATTCGATCTAACAAAACTAAACGTTAAAGACCAAACTACCCTGCGTCTTTAGAAAAACAATATAAACCCTCATCTTTTAGGGACCAACCATGTAGGCTGCGTGATTAAGAATAAGAAATCAAACAGACTCAAAAGTCATTATAGAAATTGAAAAAAGAAACAAGAAACAAGAAACAAGAAACGAAACAAAAGAAAACATGAACGAACAATAGATAACTAAGTTGTCATCTCTCTAGCAAGAATGTGTATTCTTCTATTCCAACAAACAAGATTTACCATGGTACTCAGATTGATTGTTGAGAGATGACTGATTCTTGAGAAACGACAAATAAGAAAAGTATTGAATATCCAAAAGAAAGGAAAACGAGAAACGGCAAGTACTAACACTTTTCTATTGTTTTCCGTTCCTCTTCCTCGAATTTCCTCACCAGCCAAGCACTCAAAAAGGAAAAGAAAAAATTGAAGGAGTTCTTCTAGAAAAAAGAAAATCACTCACAAGCAGCCTTCCTTCACTCTCCTCCACTTCAAACGGTCAACAGTAAAAACGCCTGAAAAATACGAAGCGACACAGCCTTGAATGATGCGTCTTTTAATTAAAAAATTAATAACCGATATCAAACGTTAGTTCAAAATTTAAAAAAAAGAGATAAAAATAAAATAGCAACCTCTGAATTGAACATGAAAGTGGGCGAAGTGTAACGGGCGGCGTCAAAGACGTTGAAAGTCTGAGACAGGAATAGTTCTTTGGTAATCGAATAGGAAGACTGGGAGAGATACAGTAGTAGGGAGCGAGTCGTAGAATAAAGCAACAACTGAGGAAAAAACAAACAAACAAATATAAGCTAGAGAAAAGGAAAAGAAGGGGCAGGGAAGGAAGGAAAGGTAGCCAAATGTTTGTTTGCAAAGGAGGAGGGTAGTTCTGTCCGAGTATAAAAACCCCTTTTAAATATTTAGGTGCCGCGGATTTCGCGGAATAGGAGCGTGGGTGATGGCGACGGCGATGATCGAAGGAGAAGAACACAAGACGGCGTCGTGAGTTGGAGTTGGGTCATGCGTGGGGCCAATCCAAATATCATTCATGCGTTTTTTAGTCACTTTTTATGACTCATCATCATTAGCAAGACATGCCCTCTTTTTCACACCAGTCTATAAAATCAATTCCATATCATTTTGTTCAAGGGTTTCTTTGGAGTTTGTGAAGTTTTTAATATGTTTTGATATTAAGGTCTAAATATTTTTAATGGACTTTTTTGTGCTGATGCAATTCGTCATAAAAAGGTCATCTTTTTGAAAGAACATAATAATTTCACTCAGACATATCCATAAGCTTAACTTTATAGATGTTAAAGTCAGACCATAAAGACTATAACAATAATGTTTAATTGGCTTCTATAAATTTTTAAAAGGAGCTTGGTAGAAGTCAGGATATTTGCTTTGTTCTTTAGTTGTCAGATTAAGTATGTTGCGGTGTTGAGATAGGGATTTCAACATTTTTATGGTAGCAACTGAGAAGAGAGTGACGCAATTCATCCTTAATTATGGTACAAGGGACTCATTCTACTTTGAATGGTAATGCACTAGTCGATTTAGGTATGATAAAGAAGCATTTCACTTGAAAATGTGGTAGATGGTTGGATTGTTAGGTTTCTAAATGTCTTGGTAGAGTTATAACTAATAATTAGAGGTTGGATTTGTTCCCAAATTATCAAGTACACTTTCTTGACTTTTTTTGTTCTAACTATGTCCCTTTGTTGATTCTTACTATGCTTGAGCTTGTTCGGTTGGGAAATAATTCTTTTCCTTTTGAAAATGCATGGTTGGTGGAGGATGGGTGTGACAGAAATTATGTGACACAGTTAGGGAAATAGCTCTTAGGAATCTATTATTGAGAAATTACATCATTATGGGAGGGATTTGTCTATTTAAGGATCTAACTTGATTTATAGATTCATAGCTTGAATTAAGTGGTTGAATCATTAACTATGCTTGCTAGAGCAGAGGTCTAATGTGTTGTTTTTGGAGGAATTAACTTAGGTTAAAAGGGAGCTCTATGAAATACTGTACTAGTAAGAATTGTACTAGAAGTAGCATTCAAAAGTAGTTTGGTTAAGGGACGGTGATGCAAATATGAAATTGTCTCATACGTTGGCTTCAAAACATCGGAGAAAAATGAGTTGCTTAAGCTTCAAGACATGGATGGTAATTGGTGTGCTTGTTCTAATTGGTTTGAGGATGTTGTAAGGGACTATTTTAAATCTATGTTCACCTCTTCATATAAGAAGATAAGTGACATTCTAGTTCGTTTGCATCCAAGGATGAAACAAGAGAAAAATAAGGAACTTATAAGAGAATGTCAATGGAGGAGTTAAGATAAGTTGTTTTTTATATGTAGTTGAAAAAATTCTCTAGTTTAGATGGGGTGAAACATGCATTCTTCTAAAAATTTTGTCCATTCGTGGGTGTTGGTGTCCATCAGGCTTATATTGATTGGTCATGGTCTTATTCCTTCTTGAGATTAGTACTTGAAACCACCATTATTTTAGTCCTAAAAATGAAGTCTCTGATTATTATGGGTGATTTTCTATCACTCTTTGCCAAGTCCGTTACAAGATTGTAGCTAAATTTTTAACTAATAGATTGCGATGAGCCTTGACTTTAGTTATTTATGAATTTCAAAGCATTTTTGTATCATGGAGAATGATAAGAGATAGTGTGATGGTAGTAGAGGAAATCCTTCATTACTCAAAAATAAAATCATAGGATAGGGACGATTACTTGGCTTTGAAGGTCAACATGTCAAAAACTTATGATGGCTTTAAGTGAGAGTATCTTTAGCCAATTATGCTCAAACTATGTTTTGATAGTAGATCAGTTAACTGGATGATACTTTATGTTTTCTCTGTCTCCTATATGGTGAAAAATGGTAAATACTCTGTTGGCCCTATTCTTCTGCATCGTGACCTTCTTCAAAGAAATCCATTGAGAGCCTATTTGTTTATGATATTTATTGGAGGTTTATTTGCTTTGATGGATAAGGAAAGTCAGGGCCTCATCCATAATTATAGCACTGCTAAGAGTGCTCTCGAAATCACGAAGCTCTTATTTGCAGATGATATTTACTTCTTTATCAAAGCTAAGGAGGAGGAAGTTTGGACTTTAATAGATATCCTCATTAAGTATGAGAAAGTATCAAGTTGGGTTATTAATTTCAATAAATTTGCATGTTCATTTAGCAAGAATACTCTTGCTCATGTAAGAAGATGTTTGTATTCTTTGTTGGGTGTAAAGGATATTGTTTGTCAGGAATAGTATTCTGGTATGTCTTCTATTATTGGTCATGATAAAAAGAAGGCAATTTGGCTTTTTTAAGGATAAAATATACAAAAAATAGTGGGCTAAAACATACATTTCTTTTCAAAAGTGGGCAAAGAGGTTTTATTAAAGTTTGTAACTAAATCTTTGCCTAACTGCACCACGAGCGTGTATATGTTTCCCTTGAGTATCTGTGAAGATTTAGAAAAAAAATAAGGAATGGCTTTTGGTGGTCATCCAGGAGAGATCATTCGAGTATTAGATAGAAAGGGTAGAAAAACTTTATGCTCCAAAGCTATAGTGGTATCGGTTTCTGGAAAATTCATTTTTCAATTTGATAGTGGTTTGTAAGTAAGCATAAAGGCTTGTTCTCAACATGAATTACTATTATTTTATGTTTTCAGAGTATGGTATTGCCTTGAAGATGATCTCTTTGGAATGGATATTAGCAATAACTTGAGTTATTATTAAAGAGGAATTTAACCAGTAGAAAGCTTATTGGTTAGTAGAACATACTAGTATATGAGGACAAAAAAGAATATCTTAGTTTTTAAGGATCCCTGGTCAGATATTGTAAATATATTTGTTAGCTCTGATCCTCATATTAGCCATTAGTCTATAATAGTGTGTTGATAACCTAAATGGAATTTAGCCCATTTGGCCTAAAGATTAAAAGGCCCAGTTGCCAATATTTCCAAAAGTCAACTAAATTGTCTAGAAAATTCTTAGGTACTGAAATTAGTAAAGAAGTCTAGGTTCAGAGTTAGGATGGTTGAAAACGTGAGGAGCATATGAAGGCAATTAATTAGGATATGGACCAAAATTAGATGATAGTTAGAAGTTAAGCAACTACAGGAAAACTACTTAAGGCGATTAAAGTTAGGAGAGGTGTATAAGCACATTAGCAGGATAAACATAGGGGACTCAATAGAAAAAATTGAATTAGATGACTTAAATAAAAACCTTGTCATTGTTTCAGCTTTCTTTGTATTTTGTACTCATTTTATAATTAAATATAATTATCCTTTAAAATCAAATTTTATTTCAACATTTTATAGCATTTAGTTAACTTATACTTCTATTCGTTAATTTTCCAACGCCCACTTATATAGATGATAAGAAGAAGGGCACAAATTTAGGAGAATTCCTCTCTGACATGCACAAATTTCAAATTGATTGTAAAAAGTAATCAATAATTTGACAAGCTTAGTAGGACCACAATGGTGCATATGGGGAATGAAAAAGAAGTTGTTATGCCCCAGCCCTAAAGGAAAAAGACCCTATTACAATAGGGAATAAAGCTTTACATCCCAAATGATTGAAAATATAAAGAAGGCAGCACCGCCTTCAACTAAGTCTCCAGTTGGTGAAAATTCAAAAATCAACATAGATATCCACAAGAAATGATATTATTTATGCAAATGATATTTTGGAGTTAAAGTCCAATTTGACCTCTATGACTGAAGTAATCAAAATATTGACTGAGAAGAAGGACAAAAATTTTGTCGCTTCAATACAGATTGCTAGTTTGAATTCTCCCTCTCGAGTAAGATAGATTTATGAAAGGTTCGGGGGATAGTTTACACCAAATGTGATGGAAGTTGGCGAGTGTAGTCATCCTCTAGCTTCTTCTTCTATGGAAGAGATATGTTCCACCTTATAAGAGGGTTGATATTCTTATTGCACCTTTACATATTAATCCTAGAAATGGTCGACAAGTTGTCATAACTTAAGCCCTTAGAAGACATAAATTTAGTTTTGAAGTTGAAATTAATACACCGAGTTATAGCCTAGGCAGACTTTTACTATAGGCTTTCCTATTGTTGCTCCTCTATATAGTTCTTAAACATATTCTCTAACAACTTTGATAACAACTTTGTGATAAATAGGCCGCCTATAATTTCATAAGCTTAATCTGGAGCATATTGACTATGAGGATCCTTATCCCTGTGGCTATAAAATTCTTAATTTCACTTTGTTTTATAGTGAAGATGGTCTGTCAACTATTAAGCACATAATAGGTGTAAATTATAGTGTATTTTCTAGCATTTATTGTAATCCAAAATTTTGTTAAATTACACATAATAGACTAATAAGGAGAAAAGCCTATCAAAGTATAAGTTGAACTTAAGAAAACTTAAGTTCATTTCTCTCTTAAACTCTTTTCCCTATAGGTTACTATTTACTCTCAACTTTCGACACTTATACCTTCATTGTCCAGTCACCATTTTAAATGATCTAAGGCTCTACGAAAAGCTCTCGGGACATTCTACCACCCTAAACTTGTTTCTTTAAAAACGACTCAAAATTGGAGGAATCATGATTGGAAGTTTTGGTTCATTTAGGTAAGTCATCGATCTCCTATTTTAGTCATTTTTTGGTGAAACTAACACCACTATCGTGTTTAGCAACCCAAAAAACGTAAAAAAGGAGAAAAACTCAACATCAATCGGACCAATTTACCGGTGAACAGAAATAGATCACCTTTGAGCTTTAAACCTTTGATTCTCACAACTAAGAGGAGTTTCTACACGAGACTAGTACCACTGGATTCCTGGAGGCGAGCTCGTTATTTTTTAGTGGGTGATGAAGGTCACTACCCCTCTGGCATGTGGGTCGGTTGTGATTTTTTGATCAGCCCAAAAATTGTCAGAAATAATTTTAAAAATTCCAAAAATATTATGTAGATCAATTTTCATAAAAGCAATGTATTGGAATTCTTCATAATTTGTGAGATAAAAAAATTAAAAAAGGGTATGTTCTTATAGAAATGCATGAAATTGAGTCGTTTTTTATAATAATTGAGAATATCTTAACGTATTGATTATAAATGAGGGTGTATCGGTTAGAAGTTGGTATACTTGAATTATGATTGGATTTATTATGAATTTTTGCAATGTAAATGTGGACTCAATTGGGTATGGACATGTAGTTTGGAGACCCAAATTGAGTTATGATTATTGCTAGTTATTGAAATGTCTTTTCATTGTAGGAATGGTGATGTCCGTTTTACAGGGAAAACTCTTCTGAATTTTCAGTATTTTGTAAAACGTGACGTTGTCATTTTTTTTAAAAATAGAGCTCCTTAATATTGAGTCATACTCTTATTCTTGGGGTGTTTAAAATTGGTTTAGGTATTAAATCCTAATGGTTATCCTTACTTTTCTTTCTATAAATCAATCAGGAGCAGAACCCTCCACTGCGAGAAACTAGATTTTCCCCAAATGAGCATATTCTACCTGTGAGTTAATATTCATAGTTATGAACATGCATTAGAATTCATTCTCCTATTCATCATGAAAATCACCATCAATATCATATGTACGCATGACATTCATACATATAGATTGACATATGTATACGTATTGTATTGTGAATTGTGCTTGTTTTGATATGTGATGATGTGGAGGATTGTTATAGTATGAGTTACCTGGTGGGTATCACTAGGTTGTGCACACGGTGAGTCACTAGTTGGGTATAGATTTGGGTTAGTATTAGGTCTACGGATTGAGATATGACGCAATCGGGGCGGTTTGGTCGAGTTTGCACTTGGACGCCAACCGATATATAGTACATAAGAGGTAGCATGATTGTGATGGTTTGATCGAGCTTGCTCTAAGACAACAATCATGTTGTGGTGAGGCTGTGGTGGTTCGAGTGTGGCTCTTAGACAACAGTCTACTACATTGGACAGATGACCCCATGTGGAACAAGAGAGCCCCTATGGCTATAATATGTGGGTAAGAGGTATGTTATTTGTGATTTGTGACTATGATGATTATATAATATGATATTGATATGGGAAATGCATACATGTTTATAAACAAAATCATTATGTTATGAAATTGCATTTATGGTTATAATATATTATAAATATATATGTACCATTTGAAATCCTTAGTAATGTATAATATAACTATGGTATTAATTCACTCAGTGCGGCCTAACTCCCCTCAACTATTTTTCAAGATCTTCTTTTCATATGTCTTTTAATAGGGTACTTCGTTAGTCTTCTTCCTCTCCGGTGATTTGATTTATGTTTGTTAGTGACCTTTGACTCTAGAGCCATAATATTCTTGTGTGTTTTAGATTTTTCCTTGTATTAACTATCTCAATGTTGTAGCAAATTGAGGATTGTATATTGTTAGAACCATTTGATTATTACAATTATGAGATTGATCATTTTGAAAATTTATCTTTATTATAGATATAGGGATTTAACAGTATTTTAAGCTTGCTGAGGGTCCAGTAAACCTTGAGTTTATTGCTCCTTTGGCACCAGTCACGGTCCAAGGTTGGGGTTGTGACATTTATAATGTATTTTAAAGTGTTTTCTTAGGTGATAATAATGTGTTTAGGACTTAGATTTACATTCTTATTAGTTTTTTGTGTATTTTGTTTTATTGTTGTTGATTATGGCAAGAATGTGATGTTAATGGTATGCTTTAGGGGACAGTTAACATGATTGATGATGAGTAGAGACAAGAAAATTAAAGAAAAGTTAAAGAAGGAGATAGAGAACAAGTTGGCACAAGATCGTGCATAAAGGTAGTAGGAACTTTGGTGAAGCTCCTATCATGATCGTACATGGCAGGAAGCTGTGCACAATCGTTCATGTAAAAGGTAGATTTTTAAGTCATGAGATTTTTATACTTTTGATGATTTGGCGCTATACTTGGAATGAAAATAAGTGGAAAAATCTTAGAACCTAGAAGGATCAAGAGTATAAAAAGGAAAATAAAAACCCATCAAAGAGGTGGCTATAAACTTAAAAGAAGAGATTAAAGAGAGAAAATTCTTGAAGAATGAAAGATGTAGACTTTTCCAGCTTAAGGATAAGAAAGAGAAAGCATCCATAATTCAACCTTCTATTCTTTTCTTTTCTTTCCTTATTATTGTTGAATGTTAATGATGAACTAGTTGGGATATATAATTTCAACTATAGATTACCAAACTTATTTAGGGATTAGTCTTGAACTGTTTGTTAAACTTCATATTCTTGATTTAATATGATATACTGGGTAGTGTTTATTGCTTTTATATTTGATTTGAATTGAAAGGTTACATTAAATTATCTTAATTGTGTTGCATAATGAGAGCTAGTACCATATAGACCTATAAACATCAGATTAATAGGCAATTGAAGAAAGATCTTAATTGTTTATTAGTTACCCTTATGATAGCTTCAAATCCAATTGGACAGTTATGAAGAGTTTTGATAAATCGAGTGGATGCAATTTAATTCTGATATATTTTAATTAGGATTACTTGGTTAGCGCTTAAGAGAGAGTAATCATAACTACTAGATATCTAGGGTCGATTTAAATCAAGAAGGTGAAGTGAAAACAAATAAGGATAGAAGTAATTCCTAAGTTTTCATCATTGATTAATGAAGTATTTCACTACTGATTGTTCAATTATTCAGTTATCAATTTATTTAGTTTAGCTTTTTTTCTCCTTATATTATCATATTATTGACCTTAAACAAAGTGGTACAAGCTATTCTTTAATGACTAATAAAATCCTTGTAAAAATGATACTTTTGTACTGTAAGATACGATCAGTATACTCGCTGTATAAATGAGTTTAAAACTAAATTAAACTTTAACAAGTTTTTGCTGCATTGTCAGGGATTGATAAGTTAGCATCTAATGGAGTTTAAGGATTTTAAAACTTTTCTTGTATAAATGTAGGTGCATGAACACTAAGAGTAACTAAGAGTTCAAGCAAACTATCAGATACATAAGTTTCCAACATATTAAGCAAGAGAGGGAGATTATAAAAGTAAGAAACCAAGAAGCTATAGAGAGAATAATAGTAGAATAAGGTAACCAAGAGGACAACAAAGAACCCTCATGGTCTTGCTAAGGTTGGGGTCCAATGCTAATTAATAAGTGATTATAAGACTAACAGTGTAGACAAATACTTTTGACATTAAACCATCTATACTGAATATGCTACAAACTAATGTCCTATTTTATGGACTGGCCAATAAGGATTTTAATGCTCATTTGTCCAATTTTTTAAAGATATGCAACACGTTTAAGTATAATAGGTTACTAGAGGAAGTAACCAAGATAAAGTTATTCCCATTCATGCTTTGTAACACCCCCTCACCGTAGGGTACGCACCGGGACACCCGTAGGTCATTCCGATACATATCCTATGACAAGGGAGCGCTACGTGCAATCACTACAATACTCCACATGGCATCCTATGAATTTGAATAATAATGCATTAA
>JAOTAY010000191.1:17935192-17953168 GCA_025629805.1 Erythroxylum baracoense
GTAAGTGTTGTTTTTTTCTCCCTAATAAAAAGGGTGTGCAGTAGCCCCGGAGACGTAGGCACAATTTGGCCGAACTCTGTTATCAAATTTTGTGTTGTTCTATTGGCATTTTAGTTGCGTGGAAATAGTTGCATTTCCTAACATTGTCAATCCAAAATTAGCTAAGGCTCTTAGAATCGGATATCCTTAAACTGGTTAAAGTTAAACAATTTCCAATGTTATTGTTGAGAATGATGCTCAAATTGTCATTCATACGATTGATAGATGTTTTTTGTTTAATTTCCTTCTACGTTTGATCATTGATAATATTTATATGGTAAAGCAATTAATCTCAAAATTTTAGCTTTAACTTTGTCAAACAATTTGTGAATCTTGCAAAAATATGTCATTCAATGTCAGATTATAGGGTGTTGTATGTCACTCCTAATCTAAATATTTAGCGGTTGTTTGATTTCACTTCTATTTTTCTAATGTATTTCTTAGTTTCGTTTCTTGTTTTTAGTTTCTGTTTTTAAATAAAAACAAAAACTTATGTGGTTATTAATGTGTAATAATTACATACTAAATAAAACTTAAAGATATTTTTTTGTAAATAAATTTTATTTTAATCTCTTATATAATATTTATGGATAAATTATCAATAAAAATTATTTTATTTTATTAAAATAAATAATTTAATATTTATTTATTTATTTATTTTAATATTTATTTAAATTATTAAAGTAAATTTTATTTAAAATTTTCATATTTTGGAGATATTTTAAATTTAGATTATATTTATTAACAATTAATAATTTATATTTATATTTTAAATTATTAAATAAAATTATTTCTAATTCTTATTATTAACTAATATATTAAATAATTAAATATAAAATATTGAATTACATTATTTATAATTCTTACTAATAATTAATATTAAATAATTACATAATATATATATTTAATAAATAATCAATCATATTACAAAAAAGTATAAACAGAAAACAAAAATAACCTTTTATAGTTCTCACAGGTTATAAAAACTAGAAAACTCGAAACTTAAAAACTCAAATAAATATATTTTTAACAAATTAAAAATAAAAATAATTTAAATAGAGACAAACAAGCCCAATTTGTTATTATCTAATGATTGGAATTAATGAAAATTTCCCTTCCAAAGAAAATCAATTCCATATCTCTCTTTCTTGGGACAAATTGAAGAAACCTAGAAGCCCAAAGCGTTACTCTATTTGACCAACAAACTACCTGGTTTTGAGCTCCAACATTAAACAATAAGCCCGATTGACAAAACTCAGAATCCAACATAGCTACACGCTGCCGTTTTCTGACACTCACTCCCATCTTCCCCTCTATTTCTCGATCGAATTACTTGCCGTTGTTGAAGGAATCCTATTTTTTTCTCCAACATGGAAGTCGATTCCCTCCCTAACGGAACCGCCACAACCGCCAACAGTTCCGTCACAACTGCTACGCCCAATACAGTTCCCTCGTCAAAACTAACGGAGTCCCTGAAGCTAGAGCACCAGTTCTTGCGTGTCCCCTTCGAACACTACAAGGAAACTATCCGTTCCAACCACCGTGCCGTCGAGAAAGAAGTCTCCTCCGTAATATCCGCCGTTAATGACGCCACAGATTCCGATATGTCGAAAGACGACGCCGTTAGCCACCTCACCTCCCTCGTCACCAGATTGCAAGGCCTCAAAAGAAAGGTAACCCACAAATCTTTGAACTAAGAATTTTCCTCTATTATCAACACTACATCTTTGGACGATAGAATTGAACAATTTCTTGGAAGTGACGGGTTGAATGAGAATGGCTCTTCTGGATTGTTCAGTTAGAAGAGGGAAGTAAAACGGAGAACTTGCAAGCGCAAAGGTGTCGAACTCGGCTTGAGCATCTGGAATCGGCAGACGCAGAGAATTTATCGGAGTGGAGCAACACTCGCCTGAAGCGAATTCTTGTGGACTACATGTTGCGTATGTCGTACTATGAGACGGGAGTCAAACTAGCTCAAGACAGCAACATTCTGGTAACGTCATTGCCCATTTCCTTTCGTTTTTCTCCCAGCAATTGTTGCTTTCTTAAGTGGCTGAGTGCGAATTGGAAGTTGTGGACTTATGCTTCTGTGTATGTACGTATTATCTGCTTTAGACTGCTCAATCACTGGGATGCAATTCATGTGATAAGCTGGATATTTCAGGATCTTGTTGATATTGATGTATTCCAAGAAGCAAAAAAGGTGATTGATGCCCTTCATAACAGGGATGTTGGTGCTGCTCTGGCCTGGTGTGCTGATAACAAATCACGATTGAGGAAGACCAAGGTAAACAAATAATATTTTCATAGCACGTAAATGTGTTATCCTTTTTAAAACTTTTTGATTTTTGCAGGCAGAGTCACGGTATTGATATCTTTACCTTCTTGATTTCCACCATGCAAAATCTTGTTGAAACTTAAAGGTTCAAGCTTATTGACTGAACAAGTTTCTTATTTTTGTTCATCAGTTAGGATTTAGGAACTTCTTTGACTGGTTTAACTAGCAAGATAGAGGTTTTTACAGTTCATGAGTATTAAAACATTTATTGAGTGAAAAGAGAAAAGATTAATGCATCTAGTAGCCAATAATATTTGAGTGAAGTATTGTCTCATAAACGTTTGGAATTGTTAGTAAATTTTGATTGGATTTATCTTCTGAACGTAACCTTAAAAGTTGACCCTTATGCTATAGTATGAGAAGTCCGCAGTCGTGTCTTTTTCACCCAGAGCGCGTAATTGTTGGGTCTCTAGAAAGAAGTTGAAACCAGATGCCGAGTTTTTGCAACTAAACTTTTTGAAATTTTGAAAGGAGGCTGTCCATCAATGATATTTACAAAATTGAATTCTGATTGCTGTCATCAAAGCTTACTTGTCTCCATAAGAATAGATGATTCCATCACTTCAACCTGCAGAGACTTGATCATTTTGGTTGCTTATTACTCTCTTCTTGATGACAGAGCAAATTGGAATTCCAGCTGAGACTTCAAGAGTTTGTAGAGTTGGTTCGGGCACAAAACTACTTGCGTGCCATTACATATTGTCGGAAATATCTCGCACCATGGGGTGCCACACATATGAAAGAATTGCAACATGTTTTCGCAACAGTGGCATTTAGAAGCACCACTGATTGTACGACATACAAGGTATAATCCTATATTAGGACTGACTATCATCTTACTGTGAATGGCCATTTTGTTTTCGAAGTTTGGTTAGACAATACTATCCTTATTCTTTTATCAAGAAAAAGGAAAAAAGATGAGACTTCATACTTCCATGAAATATTCTGGTGAAATTTTTACTTATGAAATTGAGGTTCTCGTTAACATCTTTTTGTTGGGCCTGACCACACCATGACTTTTTCAGTAGGCAATTGTCATTTTTAAAGTTGGGACCTTATGATCACCTGTTATGTTATAACTTGCAGGTTTTGTTTGAACCTAAACAATGGGACCACCTGGTGGACCAATTTAAACAGGAATTCTGCAAATTATATGGCATGACACTAGAGCCTTTACTAAATATTTACCTACAGGCAGGCTTATCCGCACTGAAAACACCGTATCCATCATCCAGTGACTTATTTCTTGTGTTCAAAGCAATTTTTCATCCTTTACTTTTTTATTTGCTCTGTGATAACCAAGCTTGCATAGAACTACCTAGATATCAGTTCTGCATAAACCTCTAGCAACTGGGACTCTGACCAAGGTTATGATACATATTGTGATTCCTAATGGTGTAATTGTATGGGATGAAATCGAGAATACGTTAAGGCAGGTGAGATGTTTTGTTAAAAGGAGCATCTTGAATCTCTTCATATTCCCCCTCTAGCATAAATAGAATTTTTATAACAAGTTTTGTATCAGATGAGCTAATATGTTTTAGCTTACCTCTTGGAACATGAGCAATGAGCTTGCATCTTTCTTATAAGATGCCTTGACTGTGTCAGAGTTGCTAGTTATTTGTTATATGTTGCTTTCCTTAGATTGTTTAAGATACTGTTACGAGGATGATTGCACCAAGGAGGACCCTTTGTCACAGGAGGGCTTCAGGAAACTAGCATCGCCTTTACCATTCTCCAAGCAACACCATTCGAAGCTTGTTTGCTACATAACTAAAGAGCTAATGGACACGGAGAACCCGCCTCAAGTCTTACCCAATGGATTTGTCTACAGCACCAAGGTTCTGATTATTCTAGTCATAGATAAGTGAAGTTTGATATGTCCAAACTAGCTGACATCATTTTTATTGACTCCGCAGGCGCTAGAAGAAATGGCTAAGAAAAATGATGGTAAAATAACCTGTCCAAGGACGGGTTTCGTCTGCAATTATTCAGATTTGGTTAAGGCATATATATCATAGATTGAGCAAAAAGGAAACTCGTTGGCTGGGCCTCTGAAGCAGTTATGATAGTGCAGCAATATCTGTGAATATATTGACGTTCTAATATGCCTTAAAACGCTTGAATAACTCGGGTTTCCGTGTCCATTCCTACTTGTCGCGTGTATATACGCAAAAGACAATTGAGCTCGTATTGAAACGTTCCCTGTAATTTTCTTCTCGTTTCAAATTAAAGAAACTAAAGCTGATCTTAAATGCAATATCTTCTAGAGGTGTTGCTTTCACGTTTCAATGGACTTTGTTCCAAGAGATGAAACCATCAGCGTTCAGGGCATGATGCAATTGAAGAAATAACTGGAAATCCACAGGCGTCCATATAATGACTAGTTCTGCGCTGATAAAGTTTCTTCAAACTTCTGATTCTGATTTTTGGTAATGACATCATGAACCTTGATCTATTCTTCTTCCCGTTTGGGGTTACATCTGACTCCTTGATTTGTGCGTTCTATCCCAGACCTCAGGGCCCTGTATTTCCACTTCTTGATTTGTATCGTGCTAAGACAACTAGGCATACACGAGCAAAAATACAATTGATCTGTCAAAGTCAAAAGTGTACGTTGCGCGTTGTTGATCAAGGAACCTGCCCGGTGTCAATGCAACGTAGCACAGTAATTCTTCAGCCACGCTGATGCAGATTCAAGTACTCGAAGCTCACCATTAAGGAGGTTTAGAGCCATTTTCCTTCGCGTGGCAAATTTTTCACATGTAGGTACTGAAGAAATTTTTTCCAATGACTGCAAAGTACAAACAGATGCTTGAAACAAATGACGAACCTTCCGATCAGAAGGGACAATAGCCAGGATATCAAGTTTCTTGATGCTAATGTAATTTGTCATATCTTCGATACGATCCTAGCACAATATTGTGGTTATATGCTGACAATCAAACATAAGAGGCCCTCCAATAAAAAATATGCAAGACTTTACTAGCTAATGCAGTCATTTATCTCCAAATCTACCCCCAAACTCTAATTAAGCAACGGGAGATCATACTTATGCATTTACCTCAATAGACGCATTGTATCCCCCGGTGAGCTGTGAAAACCGTGACAACAGGATCTCGTGTGCTTGAATCTCCCTGCTGATATCCTTTAAAGGACGACGAGCCAATCGCCCATCAGTTTCTGCTGCTTCCTTGGTCAGATCTTCTAATTCTAAATATTTATATAACCGATGAGGACTTTCTCACTTTACCAAACAGATATAATTCAAAAGATATATGTTCAAGCATACCCTGATGAGAGGTGCAAGACAGAACACGAGCAAATGCACGAAGAGATTGTGGAAGACCCTTCCCTTTTCCTTCAACAGATTTGACTTCCCTGAGTGTGATTATCGCTATAATGTTATCAGAAATTGGAATAGGTACTAGTAAAGACAACTTTACGATGCATGTTACTCGTGATACTGTATGCATTTAAGCAAGACTTAGCCTTAGTTATGGTTCACAAACTAGACATAGCCTAGTTATGGTTCACAAACTAGTAATGGCTACAAACAGCAATAGGTTCACAGTTGCTGCCAAAAGACTAGAAATAAGCACACAAATTTTTGAATTTGCTAGGAACAGCATAAAGTACAATGAATTTCTGAGGTGAGGAGAAGCAAAAGAGAATTCAGAGGGTGAGTTAAAGCAATATTATTTTTCACTTCATTGTGAACTTCCAATGGGCAATAATCCGATGAACAAATTGGAAAAGATTAGTGAGGCTTAGAATTAACTCATCTAGACCTGCTTTCCCTTATCGCAAGAACTTCCTTGAAACAGCTCTAATACAAGACATTGTACCAGGTCTATAAAGCTGGAGCTACACACTACATTCAATTAAGTGGGAAGTCTTACTTTATAAAATGTCAAATAAGCAGTGACTCAAGTACACATAACAAGTACTTGTGTGTCATGCAAACATCCGAGACACTGTATGTGTATGTGAGATCATCAGTAAGTTGATTGGAAGTAGAATCTAACCAGCTAACGATAATGGATGTCTGGATGTAGAATTTTCCATAACCTTTGAATTCAAAAACTCAAGACCATGACTCAACTCTTACTTTATTATGAAAGAGTTCCCTGAAGTATTGAAGTCATTGGCATCATTAGTGACTGGAAATAGATGTCCTTGCAAAATTTCGAACTTCATTTTGGGTAAAGGATTATCATGGGGTATACTGATCTGAACCTGAACCAGAGAGTAACCACCATAATTTTCATATTAGACAGCAAAAGTTGGAGCAAAAACTTGGAGCACTAATCAGATATCGGACCAATACAATAAGGACAAGACTGATACAACTATGCAAAACCAAGACTAACCTCCTCGTGCTTGTTATATGGAAGTGCAAATCCGTATTCCAAAAGCAAGGTAGAATTTGAAAACTTTCCGTAACTAATAAATACCTGCTAAGCATGTATGCAAATTACAAACATATACTGGTGTCAAAATTCACAAGAATACATCATCTGTTGGCTAATGTTTGAACCAGAGAGTCCTCTCTAAACTAATCTCCAAGATCAGAGGATTATTTTCTATCAAGAACATAAGCTATGTTTCATTGTAACCTCTTCATGAGCAGCATAATTACGATCAGCAATGACCTGCACAAAATGACTCAGATAATTAAGGAGATTTCTAGACATACCTGATAATACAAGGTTGAGAATAATTCAAAATTTAGAATAATAAAAGCAGAACTAGGAGAATATTAATGGTTCTTTGTAATTAAGGTTACCAACAGAAAACATATTTTGTTAAACAGTGGATGTCAGAAGGAACATGATAACCATTCCAAAGTCTAGAAATCACAATTAAACAGCAGAAACAATTTATACCTCTGAGACCTGCATGTCCTCGTCATTTAAAACAAATGCTTCAGAATCAGCTTGATGGTTCAAAAAATCTGCAAGGGGAATCAATAGAATAATGCAATCATAAACATGTTCATTGAAACAGGAAAGTACTGCCGAAAATTTTTTTTTCATGTATATTACAGGAAAACAGTACCAGATATGCACCCTTTGAGCTTCCCCAAGCTCGAGATCCAACTGTCACATTCACAGCAAACTATTCATGGGAACTTTACAAACCATCTCAATAGAAAAAAAATTCCGATCAACATAGACAATGAAATATCAGCTGTAGCAATTTTTTTCCTTTTTTTTTTCTATGATTTGGTACAAATCACCCTCATACTACAACATCTACTTGTCAGGAAGCAAATTCCACACCTAAGTTCAGGGAGTGAGAGGCGCTGCCAAAAGGTGCCACTATTATCCTCAACTTTCACATTTCTAGCTATAGGTGTGATGGAAGTTTCACCACAAAGCACAAAATCACCCAGATTATCAACATAACCAGGCTAACAGAAAAATTGCTACTTATATTATTGTCATAATAAACCAAATAAAAAAGAGAAAATATCAAAGTGGAAGTAGCTACTGCTGTAAATAGCCACTCACCTAAAGCATATGCATGCATAAAGTCCCTTAAAGTAACACCTTCAAAAATTCCATGGAAACGATCAAGAACCTATAAGAAATGGTAATCATATAAAAAAACTATCACCAGA
Organism: Erythroxylum baracoense; assembly: GCA_025629805.1. Classification (NCBI taxonomy): domain Eukaryota; kingdom Viridiplantae; phylum Streptophyta; class Magnoliopsida; order Malpighiales; family Erythroxylaceae; genus Erythroxylum; species Erythroxylum baracoense. Next base: position 17,943,196 of record JAOTAY010000191.1, read on the forward strand.
GAGAATGCTACTAACTTAACTTTATTCATATTATCACTTATAAGCTATTAGCACAAGCATTGTTTGATGGCTGCATTTCCATGCAGTTAAAAAGCCAATTTCTCATTTCTATCAAAATCATCTATGTAAAAGTGTTCTTAGTACTGTAACTTGTCAAATAAATGCTTGGATGTTTAATATGACTACCACTAAAATCCAACGTGTACTTGGCTGAGAAGGTTTTTCTTGTATCCCTTAGGTTGGCTCGATTAGATGCAGGTTCAAGCAACCACAAAGACACTACATTTTACTTACGTTGGTCAGATTCTTATAGAACTCAACAAAAACCTCGCAGCAAGAAAGGGGATAAAAGGTGCATGTGAATTACCAGCTTAATGGTCGAGAAGTCCCTTTCAATTTGAGCCTTCTGCCTCATAGTTTCTTGATATAAGGAACTTTGACAAATCATGTCTAACTCTCTCTCACTCCAGAATATCTGCAGATATTGACAAAATAGATAACAGATTATTTTCTCTCTTACAAGAGTGAGAAACTCAATGGAAAAGGAAAGATTTTACCGTGCTATGAATATCACCAGGCTGAGGAAGACGGCTGGTATAAGGGGCCCATTCTGATTCCTGCTACAAGTAATAAGCCTCATTCAATTGGCAGTCATACTCACACAAATCTGCATAAGCTAAAAAGTAAGTACAGAAATGTCAAACGAAATAATACAAAATTCTTGACGGTGAAATATATCTTACAGGCAGTACGCAGTACCATTGCTTTACACAATTTGACTTCGTATCAAAAACACATAGAGAGTACCAGGCCGATTTTTTGTTCAACCAAAAGGACGACAGCAAGCTTTGCCACATTTCCAACTTCATTTTCCAACAAAGTTCTTACTTTTGGAAGTAGACAATCCGGTGAAACTTGCTGAGATATTACATTAGAAAACAATTTCTAATTTAACATCGACAGCTACCAAATAAAGGTTGTGTATACTTTATAGTAAATTAAGGGTCAACATAATGAGTAGTATACCACGTTGTATGGAACTTGAAGGATGCACTCTCCAGCTCGTATGTCTTCCGCGGCAAATAGTGACCTGTACTTGCAGGAATATACAGTCAAAGAAAACAGCATATAGTGACGTGAATGGAATGCTATGAACTAATTTTAGTACGCAATAACAGGAGGCAATCGAAGGGGCCAAAAATTATAATGTGACGCAACCTGCCGTGGGCGGATTTTCCAATGTAAACCTTCGAAGAAACTTGAACTCCAGCTTTCCTTTCCAACCAAGGCAAAAAGTCTTCACAGTCCTTGTCCTCGTGATTCAACAACTAATCCGAACAAGTAAATCATAAATTTCGATAAACAAAAACTAGACGTAGACATAAAACAATTCAATCCTACGCAGACACAGAAAGGAGAAAATTAATGTCCAAGTCATTAACCCTGGGCTTCGATGAGGAGGAGGAAAACTTGATGTTGGCAGAGAAATGACGAAGACACCAACAGTGCTTGGTCAGGCTAGAGGATGACAAGAACATCAGATATGGTGTGAAGGAGGTTGTACTTCTTTGCTCACCAACCGTTCGCGTTAATGTCAAACGGAGGTTTACAGGATAGTGCTTCCCTGCGCGGGAAGTTTGTTTGACACCGAAGATGACCGTTTTAGGGGTCCGTTTCGCTGTTTAGTTAACTTTTAATTAAATTATTAATTTGAACCTAGACTTTATACACTTAGATCTAACAATTTAGAAGTCCTTTTTAAAATAATTTAAATATTTTTACAATCTTTAATTCAAAATTTATGATGATGAAACTTTACCTTTCTATTTAGATTCTATCAATTTAAATCTACGATATTTTTAATTATTTATATTTTTTCTCACTTAAATATTAAGTTAATAAAATTGGTGTATAAAATTTCCGTTCTCTCTTTTCCGAGTAAACTTCTCAAAATTAATTAAATTTTCGTAAGATGTTTTATTTTCGTCCATTCTAAATTTGAGGAGTTTTGACATTCTCCCTAATTTTGAGAAATTTCATTAAAATTTTAATTTTTATTAAAATTAATGAAAGAAACATTTGGATGAATCTCCAATGAGTTTGTAATGTTTCTGTTAAATTGATTATCATCATGACGGGCCCTAATTATCTCTGAGTAATTTCTTTTATAAATAAACAGTAACCTTGTAAATTTGGTAATCAATTGTTATTTAAAAAGTCAACTAATCTTAACAAAAGTATGTAATTTCCAAAATCAATTGAAATGTTTCCAGAAAAGTAAATGGTGAAGAGATTTAAATTTGAAAATTATAAAAAATTGATTTTAGTTTAAGAAAAGTAAATTGTAAAATAATTTCAAGAAAATTTTCATTTAGCTGTTGATGTTCAGGTCAAGATTTTGTAATGACATCATATTTTTAATATTTGTCAAGAGTGTTGCAATGAGATTATTAAAGAAAATGTTTAAGATTTTGAAAATTGATCAAAAGTGTACTTTAAACCCTAACATTTATACCAGAATTTAAGTTGAACTCTAACTTCGGAGCGTTCAAGTTAAATCCCAACATTTACAAAATGTTCAAACTAACGGAAAATCTGATGTCAGTTAAATGCCACATCATATTCATTTGTGAAAGTTATCAATAATGTGATGAATGGTTATATACTCATAGTATTGTTGTGTTGACTCGGTATAACAATATGTTCAACTTGTGAAGAAACCTCAAAGATGACGTAATAAATATAACATGAATATCATTCTTAGTTTGATAATTAAAGAATGTCATAAATGATCACTAGATATATGAAGCAATACATAGTAACCAAAACTAATCAAAGAATGTTTTATACTTGTGAAGATTACTGAGCATTTAAGTTGAGCCTTCATTCTTACATTTTTTGGCATTGTGGCTAAAATTGCCACATTTCCTATATTTTTTTACTTGACACTTTAGAGTCATTTTTTTTAGTTTTCAACTTATTAGGCTCATTTAATCCTCTCTTTCTAGTTGTTTTAGGTCTTCTTGATATAAATTTTTTGAACGGGGGATTTATTACTTTTGCATCAACAGTAAGCCAAAAATTACACCTCTAATAGGTTGCAACATATGGTTATACAATGCCAGAAATTTGGACTTCTTATAGTAATCATCTATAAATGCCTCCGATTGTTGCTTAAAATGATGAAAAACACTTATAGCATGATTACAAGGATATTTATATAGCTCCCATACTCGACAAATTTGTAATTAGTGTCTACCAATCCTTACAATATGCTTGTCATCACCCTTAGACACTTCATATGCTCCATCACTATTTCAAACTATTTTCCACTGCATTCCATCTTTCTTAGTCTTCTCCAATGTCTTCATAATCCGTGGTGCAATATTCTTACTTCCAACCATGCATAAATTCTCTCCTGTCTACATGCCTCTTTATCATCATGTTTCTAATGGTTTCAAGCATACTGATTACTGGCCTATCGCTTCCCGGTAAGAATCATCCAATAAAAGTTTCACTCACATTGTTGTCGATAACCAAACATTTCGATTCAAAGGATTGGTAACATCTTGCTTACCTGTCCTTAAGATATTCAAGCAATGATGATGCACATCTAGTTCTTATTTTATCCAGTCTTTTTTTCTACTCGTTAAAATCTTCAACATAAGTTGACCATGCACAATTCCAAAACTATTTCCACAAATCCTTTCCCTTCTAATTCATATGCCAATCATAGCATATGCGTCTAATACACATACGATTAGTTTCATATGGTAATGTCACTTCCACAACGCTAATTAATCCCTATAATAATAGAAAAGATTAAATTAATATAAAATTTGTGTAATAATAAACTATAAATCAATAAAGAATAAAATACCTTTTATACATCTAATATAATTGTAAGTCCTTTACCATTATCCAATTCCAAGTCAGAAGCCAACAAATTCATAAACCATGTCCAAGAATTAGTATTCTCTACCTCTACAATAGCCGAAGCCAATGGATACATCCCTCCATCATTATCCCTCCCAACTGCACTTAGTAGTTGGCCTTGGAATTTTGTCTTTAGAAAGCAGCCATCAATACCAAAAATTGGCCTCAAATGACTCTATCCTCTTTTTATGGCATCAAAGCAAATGTACAAGCTTTTGAAGTACACAATGAGATAAAGATGTAAGAACAAATGAATAAATGTCATAAATATTATTGTCGATGATATGTATAAATTTAATTTTGCGTACATATAACAAATAAATTTCTTCATTCCTTTCCAACTGTAACTTTATTGTTGATTATGAATTACTAATCCTTAACTCATATACATATCCTTGCAACTTGGAATATTTATTCACATAATTAGTTGGCCTCTCTAATCTCAACCTCCTTTTTGCAACTCTACACATACTTGAGTTAACAAATATATTAAGTTTTTTTCATTCATCAACCATCTTCACCTTCGAAATACGAGGCTTCTCAAGTATTCTTTCCCTAAAACTTCTCATAAGGAACTTAGCTTAAAATAATTTAGGTTTATTGGTAGTAAAATAGCTATGTTCAGGATTGTATGTCTTCACTTTGAATTACTGTTCATTTTTGTCATAATCAACATACAACTCTCATAGACATCCCTCGATACATCTAACTCTGATCCTATGAATTTCACTTTTTATTGTATCATGTTTGTACTGTGTAATCCATAACTAAATCTCTAAATACTTTTTCTGATCCAAACTCCATCTCCAATCTCCAATATGTTGCCACATCAAATGGATTATGCCTAATACTAGTACTAGGTCTTCGTTATGGTTCACTAGGCTTTTCTTCACTTGGATATTCATCACTTTCAATAAAACTACCATAATCAATCGAGTCAAATTCAACTAGTTGGTTGTCATCAGAAATCTTAACTTGTATAAACCCTCATCTTAGTCTTTATCATGATCATCCAGCTCTTCATCAAATCTTACATCAATTCCTTTATTAACTCCTACACTAACTCCTTCGTCAACTCTTCCATTAAGTCCTTCATTAACTCCTACTCCAACTTCTTCGCCAACTCCTGCATTAGCTCCATAATTTTTGTCTTCACCCTCTCTATCTCTATCCTCTCTTCCAATTATAGGTAATAACTCAGGTGTAAAGAATAGGGTGTCTAATAAAAGAGTTACATAAAAGATCAATTGTTTAGTGGATTTTTGTAAGATTAATAAGCTTTAGACAACTTTCGTTTGATTCAATCAATCTCAATGACTTACTAAATTAAAAATCAGGTACACTGTAATAGGCCTTATGCACTTGAAGGTATCATAATTCCTTTCCTATCTCACATATTTGTCTGTAGCTAACATAATCAAGGTCTACTTTATTAAAAATACTTGTTTGCTCATTAACATATTTCAACTCTAGTTCTACTACGAACTTTCCACCATGAAACAACCTTATATTATCAAATTGGGCCATCATACATCTGTTCATAATAAAGGGGAAATAAAATTTGTTAATAGAATTTAAGAAGCTAATAATACATCATTACCTTTTATAGACAAAACAAAGGTTGAATCTTATTATGTAAGAGTCCTTTCCTTTTGGTTAAACAACAAATCAATCTACACATGATAAATGTTGATGTTTGAAATAAAAGCTTAATTCAGCAACAAAGTGGTTAAAGAATTGAAGGACAAAAACTAAAACAGTATGCAATGGAGTTAGACCATCATTAAATGATTTGTTGGCAAGTGCACACATTTCTTGGATGCCAAACTAATTATGTGAGATTTCAATTCTCTAATTCTACTGACCAATAAGAGAATTAATTAATTACTTTGCTACAGGAAATTAACTACTATAAAATGTATTTAGAACTAATTCTTTGAATAAAAGTTTGTTATTTGAATGATTCACTTAGCTAATGATTACACGTATTATAGGTATAGTGTAACATAATTAGTAGGCGAAAGATAATCAATATCAAGATTTTGGTTTTACCTCACATTATTTATAGATATGAATTGCAATTTGGGGTTGACATAGTGTTGCTCTATGTCCATGTAATACCTTTACACTTCCTATAATGCATGGACCCTCCGCACCACTTCACACAAGTCGACAAATGAGAGACATACAGAATAAGAGGAGAGAAGTAAGATTAGAGGTGTAAAATGGAAGCAAAGAAAAAATAAATAAAAGGGCACACAATTTTAGAGTGAAAAATGTGTACGTTAGGTCAAATTGAAATATTTATGGACTCTTTTGGTGCAAGACAAAATATGAGGTCACTTGATCTCCTCTAACCCCAAACTTTAATACCTTCTTTATGGACTCATATATTTCTCACTTTAATTATTGCACTCTAGCACATATTGGCATATCAAGTTAAGAGAATATTTCAAGATTTTATGAACTAAATCTAAAGATATATTTGTTATTTTTCCTAACAAAACAAGAAAAAGATAAGTTTTCAAGACAAACCAAGAACAAATTGACATAGTACCATCTTTTAAAATGTGGAGAAACATATACATTATCATTTTCAAGTTAAAACAAACGCTCTTATACTTTAATTATAAGTCATTAAATATGTAATGTATTATTTAAGTTAACACAATTACTTATAACTTTTTACAGTTGTAATTAGTAATTAGTTAGTTTGTTTTTAATTTAATGATTAAAGGAAATTCAATTTCCTATAACTCTGTTACTTTTATCTTTACTAACACATTCATTGCCAACAAGAAATCTTCTCAAATAAATTAAGGAATAGGTACCACAACAAGAACATCTCAATAAGCATTTCAAGTTTAAGTCAAAAATAGGGGACCACAATATACAATAAACATAAACTAACAACCAGAGGAAAGAATCATCAAATCAATAAGAAATAAGGGACCATAACATATAACAAACATAAAAGCCAGACAAAACAATGGACCTACCGCAATGTATTGTCCCTATCTTGTTTCCCAGAAACCTAATAGAGGTGTTGCTAGTGCGACTGAAATAGTGGAAGAGCGTGTGAGTTTCTTCAAAAGTTAGAATGAAGTATGGGAGAATTAGAAATTTAGGTATGCTTCTTCAATCATCTCAAAAGAAGAATAAAAATTAAGGATTGAAGAATAATGAGACTCAAAATGATGATGATTTTTTTCTTATGTAAAATAGTGATGATTGAAGAATAATTAGGCTCAAAACGATGAGTTTTATATATAACTCAAAATAGTGAGGATTAAAGAGACTCAAAACGATGAGTTTTATATAGAGTTGTGGGATTTACTTTTCATTTAAAAATAAGAATATCACATCAGCAAGAAGTGGTCCCACTAATATCCTGAATTTTAAAAATGCCACGTCGTATATGACATAGAATTTAAGTGACTTATCGTGGTTTGGTTCCGTATAAGTTTTAATTATTGACCCTCGATAATTCAATCACACAGTTCATTAGTGTAGTATCAAAGGTGTCGATCCCATGAGGAGGGAACTAATCTAATCATAAAACCTAAGGCCACAAATAAATAACGAAAATTCAAGATGCAACGAAATTAATGGTTGTAAGGTTACACACGCTAAGTTTTAATATTTATTAACCTTGGTAAATTTCGCAAGTGCATGAGTCGTTCGCGTAGCACCTAAGGTATCGATCCTATGAGGAGGGAAGTCTAATCCTAAAATCTAAGGTTGTACTAACGAAAATAATTTAAAATAAATAACTAATGCAGAAAATAAACCAATCAAATAATTAACTTCAAGAATTGAATTGGAGAAATCTAAACAAGATAACAAATCACACAAACCAATCCCAAAAGTAACTTAGAAACCATCAAGTGAGAGAAAGGGGGTTTTAATCCGAAATTAACGGAAACCTAATCAGTTGTGTAATTATCGAATTAATAGGTCTAAACGGTCCTAGGGTGAATTAGTCTCTCTCGAGTTATAGTTTTTAACCCTAATTGATAATCCCTAATTTAAATTATGGAATTGTGATCTCTCGATTCACAATTGACCCAAAAAATAAATTAGTTCTAAATTGTCTAATAACCTACCGAGAACCTATGCTCGATCTCTCTTTACACGATTCTACCGGTTTGATTCAATTCTTTACCTATCAAATCACCTAACTCTCGTTAGCCCAATTTGATTATTTTCACTCGGCTCACCCTCTCAGTCTATTGCCAAATTATTAAAAGCAGAATTAAATCACAATTAAATCAATAAAAACACAATCAATCAAACTTTATTAATCTCCAAAATCAAAATCTCAAAGGTGAGTATAAACAACTCAACATTCAACACAACTTATTCTTAACACCTATTTCAATTATATACATGAATAAAATTGAAATAACCAGAAAATACGTTGGGAACGAAATTGGGAAGCATTGACAGCGGGAAATCTCCTATTCCGGGAAGTACATCGCGTCAAGCTTCTTCTCCATGTTTCTCTTCCTTTGTCTTCTTTCTCAATCTCTCGATTTCTCCCTAGGTTTTCTGGAATTGACTGACGTGAAGGCTCTCTTTTTCAGACTCTCCAACTCTACTGCATCTGTCTCATAATGATGTATTTATACTTTGGATGCTCTAGGTTAAAGTCGGGGTCGAAATGGACCGAAAAATCTTACGAAACTCGAGTTTTTTGCTTTAGCCTGACGCAGGCCACGATCGTGGCCAGCGTCTAAACCTTTCTGTCAAGATCATTGCCCAGAGTGCATGATCGTGGCCTGGATCCAAGCTCTCTGTCACTACTGTGCCTAAAATGCACAATGGTGGCCTGATTGCCCTAGCTCGTCCCTCTCTGTCACAATTGTGGCCTATGTTTTTAGCTCGAAACTCTTTGCAACTTCTCTCTTCTTCCTCGTTTACCCTAAAACACTAACAAACACAAGGTACCTTAAAAATATAACAATTAAGCTCAAAGACTTATACTAACTCATAAAAACAATTAAACACATAAACTAACGCAATTAAACCATAAATACACACTCAACACTAAAATTCACACCAAAAGCCTAACAAATTAAACCCTAAAACACAATGCAAACGACAACTATCAACATTTACCATAGGCTAATAATAATAAGAATGAGAAGCATTGAATATTATACTTGAATCATACCACCATCTAGTCATTGTCATATTACATTATGAGTTGTATCTCTTGATAGTAAGGCACCAGGAGTTGTTTGTGGTACAAAATAATTAAACACCTGTTTTCTTCTTTTCCTAACATCAGGTGTAACATTCACTTCTTATTGGATATAAATACTACCACCTTCAAGATTCTCACTATCATCTTGAACACCAGCAAACTTCCATTAACAATTTCTCAATTCAATCTTTTCCTTCTATCTTTCTCGCGTTGATACTCTTTAAGCAAAGTCTTTATTTGTCATTTCTGTAATATGCCACTCTTATAGGGTATGCACCCGATGTTTTGAGGAACATCCGAGCACACACACCCCACGGGAATGGCATATTAGAGTAGTCACATCACTTATCGGGGCATCTATTGAAAGAATTTGATTCATAAACATAAAAATTTATTATGTTATTGCACTCGCAGTTCACACATACTCAACACAGAACATGTAAAGGTTCACATCCTTATATAATATGTACAACATGAAATTGAATGCTAAACCAAAGCATTCTAACTAAACTCCTCATAATCAACTAACCAGACCTTTGAGCCATTTTTCACTCTTAAGATTGACAACTACGAACTGCAACTAGTTTGCCTTAGGAATTAGGTCTCTTCAATACCTAAAAAACAACACTGCAATTTTAATGAGATTACAAACTCAGTGAGTGAATCATGATCGATGTGCTCACCCCTGTCAGGACATAAATATTACAAGCAATAACCAAATTCACATATATATCATGTTATTCATAATCAGATCTTATTTAACACATCTTCCAGTTGTGTATATCAATTCACAATATATATACACATATTTCGACAAACACATTATGA
>JAOTAY010000191.1:17958748-17978385 GCA_025629805.1 Erythroxylum baracoense
TTGATTACTCTCTCTCGAGTTATAATCATTAACCCTAATTTATAAACCCTAATTAGATTATGGGAATTGCAACCTCTTGATTCACAATTTATCCAAAACCTAAATTAGATATGAAATTGTCCAATAAACTACCGAAAACCTATGCACGATATCTCGTTACACAAATTTACAGGTTTGATTCAATTTTTGGTCTATTAAATTACCTAATTCTCATTAGCCCAATTTAATGATTTTTCACTCGATTCACCCTCTTAGTTTGTTACCTAATTATGCAAGTCCGTAACTGAAATCACAAGAAATTCAATAAAAATGCAATCAATCAAATTTCACAAATATCAAAGACAAAATATCCTGAAGGTAAGTTTAGACGAATCCTCAACATTCAATGAATCTATCATCTATGGCTATCTTAATTTCTATAGAATCATAAAGAATGAAATAAAAACATAAATAAACTAGGAATGGATGACAGAGGTAGCAACGGCAGGAAACCTCTTATTTCGAGAAGTACTTTGCATAGACTTCTTCTCTAGGTCTATCTTCCTTCGTTTCTTCCTCAATCTCTCAATAAAGCCTTCTAGGAATTCAGGAATGTGGCTAATGCCAAAGCTCCCTCTCTTCTGTTCTTTAAATACTTTATGTGTCTTAAGCAACCCTAGGGCTTTTTCGAGGTCAAAGAGGTCCGAAAAATCCCTTAAAACTTAATTTTTTCTCTTGTTTGCGCGTATGCCTCACGTAGGCCACGATCGAGGCCTTGCTTGCCACGATTGTGGCCTGCATAAAACCTTTCTGTCATGATCATGGAATGCCTCAATCATGGGCCGTGGCAAAGTCTTCTGTCATGATCATGTCCCTTAGGCCACGATCGTGGGCTAGCTCCTATGTTTCTGTCACAATTGTGTCACGATCATGGGTCGTGGTTTCAGCTTGAAAGTCTCCAAAACTCCTTCGTTCTTCATTGTTGAGCCTTAAACACTAACAAACACATTAAGGTACTTCAAAAACATAATATTTAAGCTCAAAGACTTATACTAACCCATAAAAAACACTTAAACACACAAACTAACATAATTCTGACCTAAACATATACTAATCATTCAAATTAACACTTAATACATAATAAACTAAGCCCAAAAACATGATGCAACTCACACCTATCAACATCTCCACACTTAAACATTTCCTTGTCCTTAAGCAAACAAAACAACAAACACATAACAAACACACAACACACAATGCAGTAATGAGGTAATGGCTTCAACTTCATGAAATAAATTTAATCTTAAACACAATCATTCAAGTTATGTCAAACCATTAACGTATAAAATCTGCGCCTAGGGGTTTTGAACTAAATATACAAATTAATCAAGATCTAAGAGTTAACTTATTTATCCTTTTTCAATTACACACACACATTAATAATTTTTTGGTCATTCAGACTCTGTAATTGCTCCTAAGTATGTTTTCATAAAAAGTCAAAATATTACAAGTTTGGTAGTTTTTTTATAAATTTATTGAAAATGGACTTAGTCTTTTTACGCAGAGATAAACACTGGTAATGAAAGTCGATCCGGTTACTCGACTAGGTCTTGTTTTTATTAAGCTACTTAGTTAGAACGTCATTACAACTTTTTGACACAAAGGCACACAATTATGATGCGTGTCTATCCGACTACTCAGCTATATCACATTCTAAACTGGCTACTGGCTCTATTCATAACCTGAGGGCTAGCAGAATAGTTATTTGTTTAACAAACACATTTTTTAATTTATTACATATTTCCTACCTTGTTGTTTTAGCTACTCGTTTCCATGAAAAATACTAGTAAAGTTACTTAAGTTAAAAGGCCTTAAATTATGAATGAACGTGACAATTTAGAGGGTGACAAATTTATACTAAATCCTATTTAAGCTATATATTTATCCAAAGACCCCAATTCACTAATTTTTGTGAGCTAATGATTCTTCACAACCAAATAGACTATGCTCAAAATTAAATTAATTTCAATCTATCTAAGCCATTGACACATTCAAACAATTCACCAAATGCAACCTAACAACTATCATACAATATGCAAAATCACATACAAAGCAAAACGCATAACCCTCCCCACACTTGAACAACACATTGTCCTCAATGTGAGAAGGGAACAAACAAGCATATAAGAAAAGAAGAAACATAAATTGAAGTAAATAGAAAATAAAAATAAAAATAAAAATAAAGATGAAGACTAATTTGAAAAAGAAAGGGTTTAGACAAAGTCTCATAGAGATGTAGGTGGGGATGGTGTCGGAGGTCGTAATAAAATGCCCTGAGCATCAAAATATTGATAGGTACAACGAATATCCCAGCTCTGAGGTCGTTGTGTTCAGGACAACTCCCTCATCATTCTGGAGTTCTCCGCTAGTTGATCTATAATCACCGTGTTGTTGGTGGAGATTGTGTCTAGAACTTTCTTCCATCCCATTTCTTCTGTGTCTTATTCCTCCTCAGATTCTTCACTAGTTGAGTCCTCTTGTACCTGCTAAGGTGGTGCTGAACTCGTACTCGCCTGACTAGCCCTAATCTTAACATATGTCTTCTAGCTGATATCTCAAAGTTCCATGTTGTGGGACTTAAAGATTTCATCCCGCCACAAATGGTGATGATTAAGGAAGTATGGGAGATGGACAGTTAACCCACTACAGTCCATGCCATAATATTCAACAATGGCAAAACCTAGGTACCCAATACCTAAATTGTTGCTCCTCTTGTGCGGAGTCACAATAATAGCGTTTAGCACATGTGTGGCGGTACACACTGGAATGTTGTGATTCAAGCACCACAACATAAACAGTTCCTTTGTGGAACACTTGTTAGTTTCTGATTTATCAAAAACCAGCTGACATATGAATTTGTGTAGCAACACGTGCTCGTGGGTCCTTATTATGTTGTTGTGGACATTTTTGGCATGAAATTGCTCTAACCCAGTGAGTTAATTCCAACAGTGAGAAGGATACAAATCATCATGCTGATCGATAATGGAGGATTCAAGGAACCCACACATATTGCACATTATTTCTATGTTCAATTTATAAGCTCGTCCCCGCAACCTAAACTACATTTCCTTGGGGTTCCTAGGTTCATAGGAAAGGGAAGTGAAAAATTCCAAAGTGAGCTCCTAGTAGACAGGAAATTTGAAATGCATAAATTTGGCCCACTGGATTCGTTCAGCTAAGTTTTTTACCCTATCGCACAATTCTAACCTATCAAGCATTTCAAAATCAAAATATTTAGGAACTACTATTTGTCTAGCATTTGAGGATTGGAAATGAATACCTTCTTTCTCTGTGTAGATCAGGAAGGGTGCTTCGAAGTCTACTACTCTATTTCTTCTCCCTCGTCTGAAAACTTGATTTCTCCCAAATGATTGCTCCTATCTGGCTGATTGCTTGATGCACGGCATAATTGTTTGTGAATAAGTAGAGTTTGGAAGAAATTTAGAAGTTTGAAATTTTTATAGAGAGATGTGAGAACATTTGTAAGTTTCAAATCTAGAGAGAGAAACTAAAAGTGAAAGTGAATGAAAAAGTGAAGTTAGAAATGAATATATAGGTGGTTGGAGGGTAAAATGGTAAAATTTCTTTTAAAATTTGCATATTTCCCTTTCTACCCAATCGCAGGCCACGATCGATCTTTCATTTTTTCTTCTTTTGTTCTTTTCATTTTTTTTAAATCACTTCTTAATTCTTTTGTGGCCCTTTCACCTCTCTTTTGCTTACTTGATGAATCTACCAATTTATCTCGAAGTTCTATTCCTTCTCAATTTTATTTGGAAACAAAATAATTCTCAATACGGAATTCAAACTTTCTAACAAAAACAATCAAAGGAAATAAATTTCATGGGTTCTCTCGCATGCAATCCTTCTTTTTACGTTAGTAGCTCGATGCTCTTTTTATCTCATGATGGGTTGAATGAATTGTGCAATGGTAGTGCAGTCGCTAATCTTAAAATTTAGACATGAGCTACCACGCTATGATTTCCACCTTCCTTATGAATCTCCTTCCTTCGCCTTCTTCTACGCAATCGTTTCTTTTTGAACATGTTGAAGGTTAATTACTCCTTTCCTACTCTCAGAGTTAGTTCTCCCCCATCAATGTCAATGATTGAATGAACAGTGGCCAGGAACGGTCATCCAAGAACCATAGGGGTTTCCATATCTTCTCTAATTTTCAATATATAAAAGTCTATGGGAAAGGTAAATTTATCAATTTTTACGTGCACATCCTTAATAATCCCTTCGATTGATGAACTGTTTTATCGGTCGTCTTCACTAACATCTTTCTGGGTACTAACTCTCTTAACCTTAATTTTAAGCTAAAGTTATAGGGCATCATATAGATACTTTTTCCTAAATCCACGAATACGTTGTTGGTATTGACTCTATTTATATTGCAAGGAATGTAAAAATCCCTTGGATCCTCTTTGTTCTGTGCTATATAAGGGTTTCTTCTTCTGTATACTCCTTAACCTTCTTTTAGACTGATTCCTTTATGGTGAGCCTCGTTTACAACTGTTCCGTTATGTTCTCAACCCTGTTTGATTCAACCTCTTTAGAATTCCTTGTCGCCCACCTTGAAATTGACTTCTTCTTAGCTAGAATAAGGTTTGAGAATTCAGATTGAGGTTCTTTAATTGGCTCAATTTTGAGCTCACTTTGAAGGAATTCCATAATTACCTGTCCTTTTTCGTTATCTCCGTCTTCCATCACATATTTAGGTTCCTTCACCTGGGTCTAAATGATAGCCATGATCCATTCTTTTGGGTTAGACTTGGTATTGCTTGGAGATATTCCAAGTAAACATTGCATCTACTAGTTAGCCTACTTGGACTTCCAGATTGTGTATTGATGAGGCATAGTTCTTTGTTATTTGTTAGAATTTTCCTTCAAGCCTGCTATCTGCATCCTACATGCCTCCAATTTTATATAAAATCTTATCTAACCTAGATCCCATCGAGCTTGGCTTATCTTATTGGAAGCTTGCTTGTCCTTATGGCCTGAACTGTTCTCTAGTTTTATTTATCCAAGAGAAGTTAGGGGATTCTTCCACCCAGGATTGTAGGTGTTGGAGTAGGGATTGTTGCCCCCTCCTTGTCCATATTGCACTCCCATATAATTCACCTGCTCTGGATTGCTTTCCTTCATCAAGTAACAGTCCACAGTGTCATGATCCAATTATCCACAGAGTTCTCACTTTATTTGTACGGCTTTCACTTGGGCTGAAGACTAAAACTTTATACTGTTGAGTTGTCGCGTCAAGTTGTCAATTTTTTCTTGAATTTCCATTATTTGATCGACAGCCATAATTCTTTTTTTCTCTCAAAATGAAGTAGTTTGTCTACTCTACTCGTTGGTCCAAAGGCAGCTATTACTCACCATCTCCTCTATCAATTCATTCGTTTCATCAACATTTTTCCTCATTAGTGATCCTCCTAAAGCTGCATCATTCATGCCTCTTGTTAGTGGGTTTACTCCACTGTAGAATGTTTGCAACAGGAATTCCTTGGGTAAGTTGTGGTGTGGGCACTTTCGTTACAAATCCTTATATCTCTCTTATGCTTCGTAGATCGATCCCCATCACCCTGCTGGAAATTGGTAATTTCCTTGATGATCTTAGTGATCTTAGTCAAAGGGAAATACTTATCTAAGAAAGCAAGAACTAGCTAGTCCCATGTCGTGAATACCTGGGCTAAGGGAATGGTACCATACGTTTTCTCTATCTCTAAGAATAAAGGGGAAAAGCCTAATTTAGACCACATCTTTCGACATCTGATGGTACCGAAAGGTATCACAGATTTAAAGAAAGTTCACTATATGTGCGTTGGGATCTTCATTTGCTAATCCATAAAAATGCAGATTCTATTGACGCATGTTTAGTAGGACTAGTTTTATTTCAAACGAGACTTCTTAAATGGGTGGCGTAGCTACTCCTCGGTTAGCCGTATTGAACCTTGGCCTTATGAAGTCCATAAGGGTTCATTGTTGATGTCTTTGGTTAGCTCCATGATCCATATTTTGCTAAAATTCCTCAGCCATTGTTGATTTAATGATTTCTTCTTCTTTTTGACACCAAGCTTTCCTAATGGTTTGTTCTAGTCAAGTGATGTCTAAGTCTAAAGTTTCAGCTACACGACTCGAACCTCTCATGACTCTTGTGTTCATGTAATAGCACAATTTCTGAAATTAAAAAGAAAGAATGAAAAAAAAATTAAAAACTAAACTAAATGCTTTAAATTATAAAAGTAAACTAATCGCCTCCCTGGCAACAACTCCAAAAACTTGATCGCAGGTTTTTGATATAAAAAAGCTTTAATAATTTAACCTCAATATTTCTCAAGCACACAGGTCGTTCGTGTAGTACCTAAGGTGTTGATCCCACGAGGAGGGTTAATCTAATCCTAAAATCTAAGGCTGAACACAATTCACAATAACTCAAAATGGTCAAAACTAAGTAAGAAATTATTTCAATCACACGATTAATTCCAAGAATCAAATTCGAAAGTAGTTGTAACACCCAATCAAGAATTAACCTAAGAACTACCAATTAAAACAAATGGGAATTTTATCCGACTTTAATGAAAACCTAAATGATTATGAATTTATTAGATTACTGTTTTTAGACGGTCCGAAGGTTAATTACTCTCTCTTGAGTTATAACCATTAACCTTAATTTATAAACTATAATCATATTATCAAAATTGCAATCTCTCGATTCACAATCTATCCAAAGGCTAAATTAGATCTAAAGTTGTCCAAAAAACTATCGAAAGCCTATGTAAGATCTCTCTTTACACAAATTTAATTTGATTTAATTCTTGTTCTATTAAATTATCTAACTCTTGTCAGCCCAATTTAATGATTTTTCACTGAGTTCACCCTCTCAGTTTATCACCAAATTGTGCAAGTGCAGAATTTAAATCATAAGAAATCCAATAAAAATGCAACAATCAAATTTCATTAATATCAAAGATAAAATATCCCGAAGGTGAGTTTAGACAATCCTCAACATTCAAAAATTCTAACATCAACGGCTATCCCAAATTCTATACAATCATAAAATTGAAACTAAACTAGAAATAAAATCAGAATGGATGACGGAGGCTGCAACGGCAGGAAACCTCCTCTTCTAGGAAATATTTCATGTAGGCTTCTTCTCTAAGTCTCTCTTCCTTCATCTCTTTCTCTATCTCTCGATAAAACTCTCTAGGGTTTCGAAATTATGGCTGATGCAAAAGCTCTCTCTTGTGATCTTCTTGTTCTTTAAATGCCATTTGTGTCTTAAGCAGCCTTAGGGTTTTTTCGAGGTAAAAAAGGTCCAAACAATCCATCAAAACTTGACGTTCGTGGCCGGCATCAAAACTTTTTATCATGATTGTGGCATTTAGGCCATGATCATAGGTTGTGGTATAGTATTCTATCACAATCGTGGCCCAATGCCACGATCGTGGGCCTCCCATGCTTTTGTCATGATCGTGGGCTATTGTTTCAGCTCGAAAGTCTCCGAAACTTCTCCATTCTTTGATGATGACCCTGAAACACTAATAAACACATCAAGGTACCTCAAAAACATAATATTTAAGTACAAAGATTTATACTAACCCATAAAAAATACTAAACACAAAAATTAACTAATGTAATTCTAATGTAAACACATACTAATCCCTCAAATTAACACTTAACACATAACAAACTAAGCCCTAAAACATGATGTAATTCACACCTATCATTGGCACATTAGGAAAAAGCTAGATAGGGCAATGGATAATGTGGAATGACTAAATACTTTCTGAAGAAGCTCAACAAAATTCCTAGACCTTGAAATTTCTGACCATATGCCTATAAGGATTGATTACTTGTTTACTACTACCAGAATTTGTCATCCTTTCAGGTTTAACAATTTTTTGGTAAATATGAAGGGGTTTCAAGAAGTAATAATAAAGGGTTTGGAGTGTGAGTTCTATGGGACTAAACAGTACATTTGCCTCCAAAAGCTCAAGTATATTAAAAAGGAATTTAGGACCCTTAACTTAAACGGAGGTTAGAATATCTCTAAAGAGACAGAAATAGCTAGAGATAAACTTTCAGTCATTCAGAAATCATTGGCAGATAATCCCACAGATGGTACTCTAACTACAACTGAAAAAGAAGCCCTTAAGAACTACTTACAATTGGTGGATAATCAATGTTCTTTAATGAAGCAGAGAGCTAGAGTTAATTGGATAAAGGATGGGCATAGATGTCCTAATTTCTTTTTTAATTCAGTGCTAGCACGAACAAATGTAAATAGAATCATTTCCATTAAAATTGAAGTTGGTGGGGGTTATGTTTGGACAAGATGGAATTGCTAAGCAAGCAATGAAGTTTTACAAAAACCTCCTAGGTTTAGACGTTTCCCTACTAGGATTTGGAGCCGATATTAGGTAGTTTGTTTTAGCAACAATTCCTAAAAATTAGGCTTCTTTGTTAATTAGACTAGTTACAGATCAAGCTTTTTTAATATGAATGGCTCTAATGCACCAAGACCTGACGGTTTGAATGGGGTATTATACCAAAAAACCTGGAGTAGTGTGGGGGTTAGTTAAGGAGGTTGTGCATGAGTTTTTCCTAAAAGGTGTATTACTTATGGAGATTAACAAGACATTCCTTTATTTGGTCCTTAAAAACTCCAACCCAACCACCTGTAGTGAATTTATACCTATTTCTTGTACTAATTTCCTCTATAAGATCATCGTCAAGACTTTGGCAAATAGGCTAAAGGGGGTTTTACACTTTCTTATCAGCGAGAATCAAAGAGCTTTTATAAGCATCAGGGATATTAGGGATAATATTCTTCTAGTACAGGAGTTTTTGAAAGGGTATAATTGCAGCAAAAGCCCTCAAATCTGTACTATTAAAGTGGACTTATAGAAAACCTTTGATAGTGTGAACTGGAGTTTTTCTACTACAAACTATGGAGGTCATGAAATTTCCCTATAGTTTCATAAGGTCGATTCAAGAATGCATTACTACTGCTTCCTATAGAATATTGATAAATGGGAGCCCTATGGAGATGTTTAAAGGCAAAAAAGGACTTAGGCAAGGGGATCATCTATCCCCTTATTTATTCCTAATTTGCATGGATGTTCTTACTCAAATGCTGAAGCATAACACTTCAAAGGACTCCAAATTCAGATACCATTCCAAATGTAAGAAGCTTTCTCTAAGAAGCTTAGGTTTTGAAAATGATCTTATTCTTCTAAACAAGGCTAATGTTCATTCAATCTCTCTTCTGATGAGTACTCTAAATTCTTTTAAGGAGATGTCGGGTCTGAGTATCAATCTCCATAAAAGTTATTTCAAGCTCTCCAAAAGTATTTCTCACTTTTCTAATGCCTTGTCTCTAGCTACAGGTATGGAAATCAAATATCCTCCTCTTTTATATTTGGGCATTCCTAGCTCATCCAGGAGGCTAAGGTTTTGTGAATGTATCCCATTAATAGAAAAAATCCAAAAACGATTAGGGTTATGGATTAATAGAGCCCTATATATGGAGGGAAACTTCAGCTTTTGAAATTGGTAATTATGTCAATACAAACTTACTGGTGTTCTTACCTGTTTCTCTCCAAAGGGCTTATTAAAAAAATTGAAAAATTATTGAAACAATTTTTATGAGGGAAAGGAAATGGTAAGAAAGGAATAGAAAAAGTTAGTTGGAAGACTATCTGTCAACCGAGAGAAGAAAGTGGATTAGGATTAGAGTCAATCAGCAAGAAAAGTAGACTACTTATAACCAAGAGGATTTGGAGAATCCTGAGTGAAAAACAATCAATGTGGATCAAATGGATTCACATCTATATATTAAAAGGTGAGACTCTTTAGACTCTAAGAATTAAAGATAGTTACGCTTGGCTCTTTAACCAAATTCTTAGGGAAGAAATTCAGTAGTATATAACTTGTCAAATAGGGGCAGGGGAAAGAATTTCCTTATGGTATGACAACTGGACATGGCAAGGAGTTTTAATTTATAATCAGTTAGCAAGAACTCTATTGGAGAGGTTTCCTAAGAGAACTAAGCTCTAGGAAATAATTAGAAATAGAATATGGATGTTATCATCAGATAAGATTAGAATCTTGCCCATTTAACAATTTAGAAGCCTCAGAGAGAGATATATACTTTTATGGAATGAGATTCCAGTTTTAGAAATAACTATAAGGGAAGTTAAAAAGTTGAGGGATGGGACAACTAATAGAGTAGGATGGTATCCCTTAATTTGGAAAAAGGTTTTTAGAACTACTGCTAGTTTTCTTCTCTAGCTAGCTATGTTAAATAAACTCAGCACTTTAGATAGGCTGAAGTTCATATCCTCCTCTAAGATATGTATTCTTTGCACTTAGAGGATGAAACTAGAGACCATCTCTTCTTTGAGTGTGTTTTCTCTAAAGAGATTTAGGCTAAAATCTCTAGACTATGTGCCCTTGGGTTTAACTATTGTAAACTCTCTGACATCCTACTGGATTTATCTCATCTACATATTTCTAAATATGATAGGGTTATTATAATGGTCTCGATTGCTACATGTACTCAAGTAGTTTGGAATGAGAGGAATAGCAGAAGGTTTAAAGAGAAATCTAATTATCTATTCTCTCTTATAAAACTCACTATTGCTAACATAAGGGAACAATTGATTAGAAATTAGTTAAACTTGCATTGTAGCAGAGGAATGACTCTCACATGGAGAATATAGTCTTCGCTGTCTATTCCTAATTCATGTTACTTAAAAAAGTTTCATACAACCTAGGTTCAGTTTCTAATAGTTCAGAAAAGTAGTGATCTCTCATACATAGAAATTCCTGGATTCTAATAGATTATTCATTCACCTACTTACAAAAAACTACTGAAGTATAAGTGGACCTGAACTCACCTGTTTGAAAGGAAAGGGCTTTCTCAGATATACTTCTTCCTTGTTCACGTCATGCTTGAAAGAACACCGCTGTCCCATTAGATCCCTGCTATCAACATGCAATTTATTATTTTGTAGAGATTCATATATATAAAGGAGGGAATCATACTAAGTTGAGAAGCATACATGAGTTGAGATCACCCCCTCTGACTTGTCACTGTAGAGTGGAAGCCCCAGACCTCTAAAAGAAAGCAATGTCTGAAGAGTTGGAAAACAATATCGTTATGCCCTGATCACTAAAAGTCATCGCGATTCTGAAGTTGAGTATGTTACATAAGTTGAGATCTTTCTTGTGCGGAGAAAAGAGTAGAAAAAACACCATGGAGCCACACTATTAGCCTTACCATCATAGCATCACCTTTCACCCTCCCAATTTGAGAAGCATTTGAAGATTCAAGAAAGACAAATTTCGTTATACCCAAATTGTTAAATGACTTTGTTCACTAAACATTATTCTGAACATCGTTGCTTTGTCTTAACCTAGATATATCAGTGTTTCAAATGGGTCTATCTCACGTGGGAGAGTCCCTCTCCTAATTTAAACTTCTCTATTTTTTAATGAATTTTCAAATTCTCAAAAAAAAATTATGACATTGATACCAAGCCTTTACTCTATCTCTTAAGGTAAAAGGAAAGAACCTAATTCTGACCACATCCTCCGAATTCTGATGATACCAAAAGGTATCATAGATTTCAAGAAAGTTCACTATATGTGCATTGGGATCTATATTCGTTAGTCCATATAATTGCATGTTTTCTTGAAGCATGTTTAGGAGGGCTATTTTAAATTCAAAAGAGGCTGCTTATATGGGTGGCCTAGCTACTCCTTGGTTAACCGCATTGAACCCTAGTCTTATTCATTGTTAGTTGCTTGAATCTACCTTCTAGAATCTTTTGAGCATCATCCACACTTCCAAGCTTCTCCAAACTTTTATCTAATTTAGCCTCTGTGGAGTTTGGTCTCTCTTGTTGGAATCTAGGTGGTCCTTGGTGTATAAACTGACCTCATATATTGTTAGATCACAAAAAGTTGGGGTGATTTTTCAACCCAGGTTTGTACGTATTGGAGCAGGGGTTGTTTCCACCTCCTCGACCATATTGTGCCCCATGTAGTTTACTTATTCTGCTCCATCACCCTTTATTAGGAAACAATCAAGGGTTTTATGGTCCATTTTCCTACACAATTCACATTTTAACTGAACTGCTTTCATAGGAGCGAAAGATGATATCTTCATGTTGTTCAGTTGTCGAGTGAAGCTGTTAATTTTTCCTTACATTTCAGTCATTTGATCGACAGCTATAACTCCCTTCTATTTGCAAATAGTTATGGGATGTCTACTTCTTTCATTCGACCACAGATAACTATTACTCACCATCTTTTATAGAAGCTCGTTTGTTTCATCAACAGTCTTTCTCATTAGCAATTTGCTTGAGGCCGCATCAATTTTACCTCTCGTGGATGTTGTTAATCCATTGTAAATGTTTGTAGGAGGAATTCTTTTAGTAGATTGTGACGTGGGAACCTAATTTGCAAATCCTCGTATCGCTCCTATGCTTTATAGATCGATTACCCATCACCTTGTTGGAAGTTTGTAATCTCTTTGATTATATTAGTCATCTTAGTGTGGGGAAATTATTTGTCTTAGAAGTCAGTAATAATTGCTCCCACCTAGTGACATTGGAGGGCTTAAGAGAGTGATACCAAGCTTTTACTCTATCCTTTAAGGTAAGAGGGAAAAGCCTCATTTTCACTGCATCTTCCGACATCTGTTGATATCGGAAGGTACCATATATTTCGAGGAAGTTAACGATATGTGCACTGGAGCCTTCATTTATCAATCCATAAAATTGCATATTCGTCTATAGCATTTTCAGAAGGGCTAGTTTAGTTTCGAAGGAGGCAACTTAAACTGATGGCCTAGCTATACCTTGACTGGCTGCATTAAAGCCCGACCTTATAAAATCCATGAGAGTTCTCGGTTGACGCCCTTGGTTTACTCCTTAATCGAACTTTTGGTTATATTTGTCTATCATTGGTTACTTCTTTTTGGCGTTTGGCTTTTCAGATAGCTCATTCCAATTGAGTGAAGTCAAGTGTCAAATCTTCAATTATCCGACTTGTACTTCTTGTGGCTCTTGTGTTCCTATAAGTATACAGACACAAGAGGGGTATAACCCTTAAACTAAAATAACTAAAAAACGCCGTAGAATAAAAAGAACTAAACTAATCTTACACCTCCCTAGTAACAACACCAAAAACTCGATCAGGTTGTTAGGTCTTAAAATTTATATTCCTCAATTACCATAAGTGCGCGGGTCGTGAGTTGTAGTATTTAAAGGGTCGATTTCACGAGGAGCGTAAACAAATCTAATCCTAGGTTATCTAAGGCTCAGAAATTAACAAAAATGAACTTAAAAATGAAACAAGAATGTAAACAAGAAAATTTGATTGCATGAATTCAACTCAAGAAAATAACAAAAAACAAGAATTGAAATTGAGCAATATAAAAGGTCATTATGGAAATTAATAAAGATAAATCACCAAGTTATTAGAGAGGGGATTCTACCTATCATTAATGCTAACCTAGCCAATTATGTGTTATCGGGGTGTCGGTTATAGATTATCGTAGGGGGAATTACTCTCTTTTAAGTTATTATCCCACGCCCTAAATCATTAAATGTAACTAAATTATGGAAATTTCAATCTCTTAATTAACAAAAGACCTATAATTAAAATTAAATCAGAAGCTCTCTACTAAACTACCAAGTCTTACACAGAATCTGTGTCCACACAAAAATAGATATTATTAATTATGTGGTCTATTGGATCACCGAACTCTCGTTAATCCAATCCAATCATTTTTTTGGGACTCAACCTCTTGCTTTGTTACCAAAATATGCAAAAATTGAAGTTAATCATAACAACCAATTAAATAAGGCTAAAAGCCCAAATTCGGGCTTAATCTTTTGACTTTGATCATTTTGGGACATTAACTTCAAACCAGCTAATTTAAGGGCTATAATTTCATGAGTCTGATCAATTAAAGACTTTTTTGGGTGATAATTAGGGCGTGTTTATACACGCCATTACATGTAGGTCATTTAGTGTTTACATGCCACATTAATAGACCTAATTTAGTAACAAAACTAGGTGGAATTTAAGAAAAATTAATTAATTTCTTTAAATTCCAACTTAAACAATGAAAAACACTTCCCTCTTTTTCTTAAAAGGATCTTTGTTTTAAATAACCATACAATCGTTGATGAACAGATGTTTCACCCTCTTTTTCTTCCCTTAGTTGTGCCTTCACTCCAATCCTTAGATGCACCATCGCTTGTGCCTTCTTGGTAGTGTGAGTGTGAGATATCTCTTTTGGCATTGGAGGTGAATAAGCGGTAAGGTTTTTGGAGATCTGAAACATACATGTACTGTGATTGAAGACCGAAGTAGGTAACGAGAGTCATGATCCCTTCTAATTTTTGTATACAAATTTATGATTTATTAACATCCACTTTATTCCTTTGCCTAACAATGTTACATTTACGTAAATTATTTTATCTTCTTTAAATCAGTTTGATTATTGTGTTAAATAGCATGTTGACGATAATTTTTTTCATTAAAATTTCTGTTATACATTTGGATATAGGATATGATCAGGTTTTCTCTTCCCCATGTAGTTGACATTGTACGTAGGATATGATTTGTGTCACTTGGTTTAGCTTTGTTGGTAGTTATCCATGTTTGATATTGTCTATGCGCTGGGTTCAAAATAAAGTATGACATTCATGGAAGAGATGCAGAATATTAGGAACAAACAAATTCAGTTCTGTAGACATCATTTAGCTATCAGTGGGTGCATGATCAACATTACAGCATTGTTCTGTAATACTTGAGAATGAGCTCAAGTAGTAGTTCTTCAAAGTAATGAGGTTGATTAGAGGATTCAATTTGATTATGATTTGTGTTGGGTTGAAATTTTTAAAATTTTCAACTTTGGTTGTTGAGGGACGTGTTCTAAGCTTGATATCAGGTCATACAAGTTGATTTCTTCAACTTACCCAGTTGAATGGGACTATGACAGAGAGGCTAAATATTGTTACTGTAACTTAAAAGCTCATAGGTGGACTTTATAGACTGATGAAAATCCAGGAAGAAGGTTTTACGGCTGTCAACTCTTTAAATAATTTTGGTACAATTTTACGTTTTTTTGGCTAAATATGTTCATATATTTCATTAACGAAATGTTGCTTTTTATTTAATGGTAGACTCAAAATATTTTTGGATTTCATGAATGGCATGATCAAAGACTTTGTCCAAGAGCAAGACATATTATTTTGTAGCTGAAAAATAGAGAGAAGATGTTATATCATCAAATTAATCTATTGAAGGCAGAAGTGACAGAGTTAAGAGAGAATGCAGTAGATGTTTTGTAAACTGAAAGGATTATAGAAAAGTTGAAGTTGAAAAGTAAGTTAGTTGCCACGAGGACTAGTTATAAAACACAATCAGCAAAGTGTTGGAAATGGTTTGCTTGTTTAAGCTTGTGTTTATTATTGTTGCTTATATTTGTTATTCTAAATAATGAAGGAAAAAAAGGTAATAGTTGTACCTTTAAAGCCTTACTGAGAAATGGTTTGATGTACTAAAACAACGTGTAAATGTTCTTCACCTAACCTGCTATTGGAAAGTGTAAAATGTTAGAGATGTTTTAACATCTGTTGCATTACTAATTTGATGTTCTTGCCTAAACAGGTTTGATGGTTTATATACTAGCCTAAACATGTTTGATGTACTAGGCACAAGATGTTTGATGTTTCAACATTTAGTAAGGAAGATTAGTGACAAAATAGGATGTTTAATTAATGGAGATGGAGTATTCGTTAGTTGTCAAAAGAAGTTAAAAGACTTAGCAATTGACTACTCTAAAAATTGTTATCCGTATTTCACCTCCAATCCAATGATGTTTACAACTGTTAAGTTGTTTTATAAGTCATCAAATTATTTATAAGGAGACAAAGAAATGTACATAGGCTTTAACACATGTTGTACTAGAAATCAGTTGTCAACGAAAATGATAAAACCTAAAAGAAATGCAATGCACACTAATTGGAAAGTAAAGGAAACCATCCTTACATAGACTTTAAGCTTTCCCTGAAAAATACAAAATATTATAGTGTGCATTATATTTCCATCCATAGACTTTAAGCTTTCCCTATAGAGTACAAAATATTGCAAACAATTTTGACAATTCCAACTAAGCTTCCATCACCCTTCCTTTAACCTCAGTAACCCATTCATGATGTTCAATTAAAAGGAAAAAAATACAAGAAATGAGATTGAAATTAAAATTGGAAGTCATTGCATTCATTGTTTAATAAAAGTAATCCCAACAACATCCTTACAATATATTGTTGTTCAATTCATAAATAACGCAACCCTTGAACATTTCGCTAACAATTAAATGTTAAGTTTACATTATTTGTTGTCCCTTTGAAGATGCAATTTGACTTTGTTGGCTTGGATTCATATGCATAATAATAGCCTCCTTCTTAATTACTGATTTTTGCCTAAGGTTCTATAGTCTCTGATTTCTCCTTCTAGGTTTTAGACACAATGCAAATGTTTGTTAAACTGTATGAATTTATGTTAAGTAAGAATGCAAAAATTTTACACTTACATTTAGTATCTACAACCTTGTGGTTTCATTTGTGTCAACCTCCATCCCTTCTATTCATTTCTTGATCTTCCTATTTGCTTTTTGTTGAATAGAAAAGTACGTAACAAGCCTTTATCCTTTAATTTTTGCTTGAGAATTTGTACTACATATGCCAGCTACTAACATCCTCAATCTACTTCCATCATCTGCAACACCGTAACCAGGCCCTTTTCTCCCTTTGGTTTGGTTCTTAGTAGTGGCCTTTGAAAATGTACAGATATTTGTTGTTGTGATGAGATAGTTTTATGTTCAACAACCTTATTTGTGGGGAAGAAGCTTAGTTTGAGCTTAGATTTGAAATCACCTACCGTTTATACCCAAGACTTTATAATAGGATTTCTAATAGGATCAGATTTCTAAATAAGAATTAAAAATGGTGTGTTTTGGTTATTAGAGGAGGATGGATCTAGTTGAGAGTGTAAAGAAGTGTTCAAAAGCAAGAAGTTGTCTATGGACATAAAGGGAGGGTAATGAGCAATGGTGAAAGATATATGAACCAGTTAAAAAGATGAAATCTTGAAGTTGAAGGAATGAGTCACGAATGGAAGAGCAAGAGACAAAGTTGCATGAAAACTATACACTAGATCAAGGAGATATAAAGTTCTTCACTAAGCATGGATAGCAATACATAAAAGATAGAAGATGGTAGGGGAACATTAAGGTGGTAAGTGTTCAAAGTATGCAAAGGATTCGCAAAAGGAAAGGTGGAAAACAATGTTGCAAGCTAAAGATGGAGGTCATTGATGGTTGGAGACAGCTACATGGTGGTCTAAGTTTGCAGTGCTTCTTTTTACTGAATTTGAAAATACAAAATAAAACATAAAAATAAAAATAAAAATACCTTAATAAAACATGTTTGGTGGAAATATTATTTCTATTGTTAAAAATGAAAAAATTACGATAACTAGTTGCTTAAACCCAAATGTCTCATTTATTTTTGTTTCCTTCATTTCTCTCCTCATCTTTGGATATATCTTCTTTCTTTCTTCTTTTATTGATATCTTTAGGGGTGTACCTCAAAGCTAGACGTATGCACCCTCTTAGATTATATCTTAAGCATTAAATATTATTGTTGATTACTATTTTGAACATTCTTATTATTTTAATTTGGTTTAGGATTTTAGGGAGTAGATAGGCTTGGAGTCTTTGATTTAGTACTTTGACTTATTGTATAGTTTAGTAACATCTGCTATAATCTTTAGGTTATAATTTGGTTTAAAAACATCTAGTTTTGATTTTGACATGTCATCTAGCTTAACAACAAATAAATTTTGAGTTATTTAATGTTTTTTCTCAATATTATTGTATAAATATGGTGAATAAAGTTGATGGCCAATAATTTGAGTATAAGTTGTGATGATTGAAATCGTTATAGAGACATGTTTTTTTATATTGTGTTTTATCAAATAGCTTAATTAATTTAGCTTTAAAATATCCTTTATCATTTATGTTGGACCCCGCTTCTGGAGCCCGATGATTGCATTCGGATAACACACATTTATCACTATGCTTGCATTCAAAACTCCCTTTTCTAAGCTTAGCTCCGCTCTTCGAATAGTCAACTAGTCCATTTATCCATTTCAACCTGAACACTTCAAGGAACAACGTTGGTGAGTCCACACTTTACATATGTACAAGCTTCGGGGCTATAGGCATAACTTTTTCTATAGGCATCCAATTTAGGGTTTCTTTGGATAGATTGATAAAGAACTTCAATAGCTACAACTTCCACGAAGACCTCGAAGGCCAATTTTAACTTCTGGATAGAAAAAAATAGGACAGAAGATAACTATGAACAGTAACCCAGACGATATTTGTGAACAGTAACACAGAGGAAGTCTGTGAACAGTAACACAGACGATACTCGTGAACAGTAATACAGAGGAAGTCTGTGAACAGTAACACAGACAATACTCGTGAACAGTAATACAGAGAAAGTCTGTGAACAGTAACACAGACGAAGTCCGTGAACAGTAACACAGAGCAATCTGTGTATAGTAACACAGACGAATTTGTGTACAGTACACACAGACGAATCTGTGTGCAGTAACACAGACGATACTCTTCAACTAATATAACTTCTTAACTCCTTCTCATTATCCTTGGCCTATGATTTGTGTTCTATCCTCTGTAGTTGACTTTTATCTTCTGGGTTGACCACTTATCCTCTGTGTTCTATCATCTGTGGTTGACTTTTATCTTCTGGGCTGACCACTTATCCTCTGTGGTCTATCCTTTGTGCTTTATCCTCTGTGGTTGGCTTTTATCTTCCGAGTTGACCACTTTTCGTCTGTGGTGTATCTTCTGTGTTCTATTCTCTGAGTGATGGCGTGTTCTCTGTGTTCTGACGTCATCACAGACGATACTTCTCATCTCTATTCCTCCTTGCCTCTGTGTTCTGACGTCAGCATAGACGATACTTCTCCTTTCTATTCCTCCTTGCCTCTGTGTTTTGACGTCAGCGTAGACGATACTTCTTCTTTCTATTTTTCCTTGCCTCTGTGTTGTGACGTCATCACAAACGATTCCTTTCGTCTGTGTTTTTCACATGCAATCCTCTCAACTCTGACGTGCTATTCTAAGACTAACAACAATTGACAAATTCATCAAATAGAAAATGCACATACACATGTCATTATCCAAATCCTTAAAAATAACATAATCATACCAAGGAATTCAATTTCACTATTTCCATTTTAAAACATAGTCAGAGTTATTACAAATCAAATTACATGTCAACTTAAACCAAAATATAAAAGATGCTCCATGCTGATATGCCAAATGAGCTATTACAGAACTGACTTAGTCTAAATGTCTTTAACTAATGTGGAGTTTTTGATGCCTTGCAGGGATCACTATCATCTTGGTTTGCACCTGAGGAGGGAAGAAAAGGGGGTTGAGCTACACAGCTCAGTGGCTAATATACTTATAGCCATCA
>JAOTAY010000191.1:17996996-18013892 GCA_025629805.1 Erythroxylum baracoense
GCAAGAAATTCACACACACACACACCCAATATACTCCAAACACAATTTCCATGCAATTAATTTAAATAACATCACAAATAATTGATTTAACTACAAACCCATCATATATAACATATTTCTTACCTAATCAAGCTTCCAAATCTTCTAAGCTTCAAAATCTCACAAACTCTCTAACTCCCTCCACCATACAATACACGATCATCATCATCATCTTGAAGGAGGAAAAACTAGGTTTTCCTTGTGGCAAATTGAAGAAATAACAAGATGGAAGTAGCAATTGATAGATGGGAACAAGGTGAAATGTTGGTGAGGTTGGAAGAGAAAGAAGAAAAATGAAAATGGATGTGAAGGAGGGAGCAAGTCACGAAGAAGGAGAGGCAAACATGACAAAAATACTCACTTGGCCTTCAATTTTTAAAAGCATCGTGGAAGACTACTAAAAGGGTTGGGTTTTATTAATAAAAGAATGGTTTAAGACATGGTTAGGCAAGTGACACTTGTCACTTGCCACATGTCTCATTTTTAAGGCACTCACTTGGTTTCTTTCCAAATAAATTTCAATGGCTCAATGAATAAATCCTACAATCATTTATCTAAATTTTCAATGCCATTGAACAGTAATTTTTACTACCGGTAAATCATTATTCTGCCACTTGGCATTTTTCCTAGTCCAGAAATTTCTGGAAAAATTTTCCCGAAATTTCCAGAAAAATTTCTAAAATTCACTAAAAATTCTCAAACCTCAATGACCCTCTCCAACTCAATTTTCAAGCACACAAATCACATTTTTCATAACAATCACATTTATTAACAAATATACCGGGAAATGTCATGAATGCATGTACAGTCATTTTTATGTGCAAACTCACTATTCACGGGTATGTGTATGCATGAACATATCAAGGCGATTCTAAGCACTCATAAATTATTCCAAATTACTATTCTACCATTCCCATTAGTAATGGGATGTTACACCGCATCCAACCCTTTCTATTATGATTGTAGCAATCATGTTTGCCAGACGTAGGCCACGATTGTGGCCTGCATCCAACCCTTTCTGTCATGATCATGGCAATTAGGTGACGATTGTGGGCTAGCTCCCATGTTTCTGTCACGATCGTGGCCTATTGTGCCATGATAGTGGGCCATGGTTTCAGCCTGAAAGTCTCTGAAACTTTTTCGTTCTTCGATGTTGACCCTGAAACACTAACAAACACATCAAGGAACCTCAAAAAACATAATATTTAAGCTCAAAGACTTCTACTAACTCATAAAAAACACATAAACACATAAACTAACACAATTCTAACCTAAACACATACTAAATACTCAAATTAACACTTAATACATAACAAACTAAACCCTAAAATATAATGTAATTCACACCTATCATAAACATCAGGAAACAGTCATCAACTAGGAAGAGCTAATAAGGAAGGTAGTTACTCTAAGAATAAGGAACAAGACATATTATAAAGCAGTAAAAAGTAACCTTGCAACTATGGTGTACATCATCTAACATAAAAGAAATAGAAGAACCTTTAGAAAGGAGAAAAGGGATGAGGAGCAATTATAACAAAAAATCACACTCCAATGCAGACTCAACATGATTACATGGAAACTAGCTGCAAATCTCTTAACTAACATGAAGAGAAGATGGTTACTAGATTAGAACCATAATACGAGCTTGGAACTAGGACACTTAGCTCCTTCATATTTTATTCCTATGGTACTTTTGAACCTTGACAGGTTGTACATACTTATTAATCAATAAATTACCTTACTTTCCCCAAAAAAACAAAGGATGGAGCATTGCACAAGAAATTATTAAAGACTAAAATTGTAAATGTGGAAGATTTTCTCTAGCGACTTGTAAGGGCTAATATATAAGAGACAAAATAACTTTTATATTCCCAACTTCCCCAGATGGAAACTACCCATAATCGCTCATTAAAAAGATAAAATTCAAATATTAAAATAAGAATTAACATCCAAATTAAAACCGCCAAGGAAAGGATCTTAAACCTGTTCACATTGAAGTTAACGAAAAGAACACCAATAAAAAAACTTGAATATGAATGAAAATGGCTATAGGACTACAACAATCTTTGTTCAAAGTGAATATCAATGAAAAAAAACCCTATTGTGCTCATCGTTGCTCTTTGTCGTCAATAGTCAAAATTCCTACTTTTACCTCTCTCTTACTTTCTCTCTCTTAATTAATCAATCAATATAATGTAAACAAAAAATAACAAGAAATAGGAACATAGCGAAGAGAAGAGAAGAGAAGAAACTCGAGGTCAAGAGAGTTGTATAATTTAGCACTAGAGGGAGCTAGGGTTGGCTTGAGATTTCATTTATCAACACATAGAAACATTACGTTATATGAGGGGTTCATACCTCAAACTGGGTCAGACCTTAAAGTTTAAACCTGATCCCATCTTGAAACCCATTCAACTCAAGCTGAGTTTTTTTAACTTTGGGTCAGGTTAGGCTATATTTTTCATTCCTAAACAAGAGGGTAATTTGAGATTTAAGTTATTTTTGGAATCAAACTCTAAAATCTTAAATCAAAATGTACATTATGGATATATTAGATTGAAAGTGAGTTTCAACCCCTAATATTTACATAAAAATTTAGTTTAGAACTTAATGTTTAGAAGTGTTTAAAAAATCACAACATATAAAAATCATCTTAAATAAATCTCTAATTGATAGAATCCTTATCCTCGTTAAGGTTTTGTCAATTAAATGTCACATCAGTATTGTAGTGACTCTTTTATTAAAATTTTCACCTTATATGTAGCCTTGACATTTTTTTGCCTAACTTAGAGTTGACATAACGTTAAGTCAATAGGATCGACTCGATTTGACTGGACTTTGGGCTCAATCTTAGGCTTTTTAAAATTTTGATCTTTATGTTAGGCTCGAGCTTATGCCTTTTGGCCATGTTTCAAAGCCAACTAACCATAGAGAAAAACAACATTGTTTAGTCATTTTTAAATTAAATCAAATAATTCAAATTTGAAATAATAAAGAAACAATTTAGGATCGAGCATCAGGTGGTTAGGCCATGAGTTCTAAGCCCTAATAAATATTTTTACTTACATGGGACCATAAATGCCACAAAATTTGTGTAGCGGTAGTGGACCCCATTTCAAAATAAATCCTTTTTCCCTGCTTCTGATTTGTTTTTCTCCAAGAGCCCTCGGAATTATTTGTGAAATCTCCAGTAAAGAAGCTGTCAAGAAGATGGCATCCCTTTTTTCTTCTAATTGTTTGTTCTTCCTTTTTCTGTTGGTTTTGGTACTTGAACTTTATTGCGATTAGTTTTCATATAATTGAGTTCACATTGAATATGCTTGGCATTGTGTCTTGCATAAAGGCACAATAACGATGGATTGAACAAGTGAAGGTTGTTCAAGGACAGTTCTCGTTTTAAAATATTAAGTTAGTTCCCGCTGTTGTCACGTTATACTTAGCCTACATGATATCACCACTAGCCACTATGTATCACGTAGACTATGTAATCTTAAAAATAAGTTCTTTAAATATTGGCTAAACGTTTAATTTCTATAAAAGCTCTAAATAAGTCCTTAATATTATTTTTGGTACTACTTTTATCCCTGTTCGAAGTATAATAAATATTATTTTAATAAAATTAGGGTGCAAGTGATAATATAAATGATAGTAAGGATTTATTTAGAGACTGTTTCGAAACTTTCGAATTGAATTCATTACGAATTGTATTCAATTACATTAATGAAATTGAATTGAATTCAATTTACACTGTTTGAAACAAACTCATTAATATTATAAATGAATTCAATTACACTGTTTAGAATGAGAAAAAATATAGTGAAGAATGAGAATGAATATTAACATTATAATTATGATGGTTGGTTAAGAGAAATGAATGATTACCATTAGCATTAACAGTGATTGATTTGTAAAAAATATTGAGAAATATTTTAATTAATTAATTAATTAATTATATTGTAATTAATCAATTACAATATATTGATTAATTAAAATATTGTAATTAATTTTAATTAATTATATTGTAATTAATTATATTTTAATTAATTAATTACAGTTTTTTAATTAATGAATGGATTATATTTTAATTAATTATATTGTAGTTAATTAATTATTAATAATATTTTAATTAATAGTCTTTGGAATCTAATCAAATAAAGCACAAGAGAGTGAAGAGTAAAGTAGTCCAAAGAATAAAAGAGCAAAAGAGCAAGACACTACTTTTGAATGATACAGAGTGATTCTTAATGAAAATTACAGGGCAAAGAATTAGACTCAATAAAAATCTACAATAAATAAATAAACTTTGATAAATTTCTGGTTATAAACCCAAAGCAAACAACAATTTTTTGTTCAAAGGTATCTTCCTTAAGCTTCAATATAATTGAATTCCTATGCTTGGAGGAGTGAATTCAATTTATAAAGGAGATGAGTTTCAATTACATGCATAAATTGAACTCATCCTTTTTACACTTGAATCCACACCTTTTCAAACACTCTGTTAAATTTTTTGTGAAATATTTTAAACACATTAAAATTTAAATTAAAATTTGATACAAATATTAAAGACTATAGTATACTTGGAGTACATTATTTTCTTTAATTTAAACATTTGAAATATTATTTTTCATTTAATAATTTGTCCTTGCTCTCCTCTTCACTAAAACCAAGTTCCGAAAGGGTAAACCGAAAGCCATAGGCTATTCCGATAGTAACAATCTTTTCTTTACCAGGAATAATAAATTTGTATCTTCCACGACCCAAAGTCGACCTTAATTTGGACCCTATAACTTGAAATCTCCGTACTTCTCTGTGTCTCTCGTTTAGGTTACTTTCTTTCTTTCGTTTGTTTCGCGATCTCACTTAGTCTCTCCTATTTTTTTCTTTTATTTGGATAATAATTTCTTGTATTAGTTCGTACAGAGCACGCGATTTCATTGCTTTGATTTTTGTCTGTTGTTTCTCAATTTTTTAATTTTGCAACCCACTACCTTTCCGATCTTTCAATTCGAAGTGCCACCCTTGTGGTCCTTGAAGGCTTCGTGTTTTACCTAGAAGGTTGGAATTTGTTGGGGTTACTTGTCCCAATTAGGGTTTTTTGGTTAATACCCGTGAGCGAAGCTAGTTTTGATTTTTGGATGAATTTTAGGACGCTGATGAGATGATGATGAATCAAGGAGTCAATACCCAACCGATAGACCCTAATCCGCTCGAGGTATAGTTTCACTATTTGTGTCTGTTCTGTTAGTTTCTTGTTTGCCTAAATAGTACAAGATAGGTTCATTAACTAGTAAGTGAGATATTTTCGTTACTAATGATTTTATAGTAAATGAAGTTGTTAATGCGGTTAGCATGTTCTGTGCATAATAGTTATTTAGTATTTTGTTGCTGTCACAAATATTAGTGACAAAGTATTTGGTTTTTGACTCCTTTTGATTAGATAGGATGGAATTCGTTATTTTGTCTAATGGTGTTGACTAAAACTGAAAGAACGCTGTCTTGCTGAATTTGGTCTGATGCTTTCGACTGTGTTGCTCATTTTGGGGGATTTCTTTTGATCTCTTGATTTCATGTCTTCACCCGAATCAAAAAAGGTTTTGAAAACATATGTTTTAGGAAATGCCAACTTGTTAAAAGTTTGTTGGCTATAGACTATATGCAGTCAGGTATTATAGCAGTTGCCTGAACTGGTAACTGTTGAGAGCAGTTTAAATGGTGTGCTTAGAATACGTGCACCTGTTCAAACACGTTGCATGAATACCTTTCTGCTTTTTACGGTTTCCCTTGCTGGATTTATGGTTTAGAAGTTTAGTCTGTGATGCATGAATCTACTTTTGAGGTGCTACTCTTTTTGTGCTGTCATATCCCTGTTGAAAATATAATTATGTTGTCCTTTTTCTAGAGTCACTACATTGTTGGTGTAAACCAAGGGCAGACAAGTTCATATCTTCCTTCAACAACTGTATCGGAAGCTACAACCTGGAATACACATAGGGTGGATAATCACACTATTGAGAATGGGAGCCTTTCAAACTCCACTTATGTTCACAGTCAACAAATAGAGCCACCCACAAGAAATGATCAGGATGGCTTGAATGCCACAAACCTTGTTGGTTCATCAACTTTTGGAGCAACAACTGCTCCACAGGATTATAATAACTATACGTCATATGCAAGTGCCACAGATCCATATGGTTATGCAAATACAGGATATCCAGGCTACTATGGTGGTTACCTGCAGCAGCCTAATTATTCATACAGTCAGCAGCAATCTAACCATTCATACTCTCAACCTGTAGGAGCATATCAAAACACAGGTGCTCCTTATCAGCCTCTTTCCTCATTTCAGAATACAGGATCTTATGCTGGGACTGCAAGTTATTCAACCACTTACTACAATCCTGGTGATTATCAGACAGCTGGAGGTTATCCAAGCAGTGGATACAGTAATCAGAGTACTGTGTGGAATGACGGCAATTATGCAAATTATGCATCTCATCAATATCCAAACTACTCGTCAGGCCCAACAAGTAGTTACAATTCAGGTACTGCAGCCACAGCGCCAATAAATTATCAAGAGCATTACAAGCAATGGGCAGATTACTACCGTCAAACAGAAGTTAGTTGTGCTCCTGGGACAGAACACTTGTCTGTAACTAGTACATCTAATCAGGGAAGTGCAGTTCCAAGTGTTCCTGGTTCACACTCAACTTCAAGTAGCCAGCCATCTTTGTCTCTCACAACCTCGTGGAAGCCAGAACCCCCTTCATCTGAATATGCTTCTTTGCAGGTTTGGTGTTACATAAGCCTACTTAATTGACTACTTTAATTTGGTTGGTCTAATATTCTTTTTCCTGGTATTCATTTCAGCCTGGCGTAACAATTAGTGGTGCACATGATGGTTATTGGAAACAAGGGGCTCCAAGTTGTCAAAATTATCATGCTAGTCCTATGCAATCACAGTTTCAAAAAAATTTTGATTTAAAAAGTTCTTATGATAATTTTCAGGAACAACAGAAGAATGCTTCCCAAGGTCTTAATTCACAATATCCTGTTGCTCATCAGGTTCCCCCAACTTATCAATCACCTTTGCAAAATATTCCGCCATTAGATACTCGAAGAGCAAGTAAGCTGCAGATTCCAACAAATCCTAGAATTGCTTCAAATCTGGCGTTGGGGATACCAAAGACTGACAAAGATGGCTCTACAGCTGGTGTGGTAGCAAAACCTGCCTACATTAGCGTTGCAGTGCCTAATCCAAATGACAAAATACTGTCGAATGATTCGGCTGATTCCATACTTAAGGTGAGATTGCTTCTTTTACATTTTATGCTTGTCCAAATAAATTTAGTTGGACTGCTAAACCAAGAATATAGAAAAGATTATCAATCTTTAACCACATATGGATTTTAAATTTAGTCGATCACCAAATTTATGTGCCAAAAACCAAATTTATGTGCCAAAACTTATGGTTTATTTTCTTGCCGCAGTGTTTTGTGTGGTTGTTTATGTAGTCATTCTGAGATGCTGCTTTCAGATTACCTGTTTTAAGAGTACCTATGAAATTGTTAACTATTTCGATTATGGTCATTTACATATTATACTTCTATTGAGTCAATAACTAATTATAAGTTTTTCTATTGTTGCTGATTTTATTGTTGGCTGCAGCCTGGGATGTTTCCGAAGTCGCTACAAGGTTATTGTGAAAGGGCGTTTGCTCGATGTAAAAGTGATACAAATATGTTGGCAGCTAGTCAGGCTGTCATGAAGGAAGTGAGTTGATGATACAAGAGCTGTTTGTCTGTCTTTCTGTCCTCCTATTTATCTCTAAACTCCTTTTGGTGTAAGCTATAGAATTGATGGTAACTTGGAGTGGAGTAATTTTTGAAGGATTATAGGATGTTAACCGCAGTTTTCTATTTGCCTTTGCAACTGTCCTTTTACTGACTTTCACTAATTGATTTTCATGTTCTTGCCGTTTGTTATTTATTCTCTAATGTTGTAACACCTTTTTCTGATGTTATTGAACTTTATCTTCTCTTTTGTGCAGATAATTACGAAGGCGAAAGCTGATGGTACTTTATATACTCGTGATTGGGATACTGAACCTCTTTTTACTTTACCAACCCCTAATACCGACAATAAGGGGTCTCTTTCTCCCTCTTGTTCTTTGTTGAATTCTTCACCTGTATTCTGCAGTAGCTGATTTATTGTTCTTGGTTGAACATTTATAATAGGAATTCTCAATCTTCAACTCCAGCGTTTTTGTTGCCAAAGTACAATAAGAGCCCAAGTAGACGCTCCAAGAGTAGGTGGGAGCCATTACCAGAGGATAAGTTGGTTGATAAGTCTATTTCTGTTGGTAGTCATACTGTAAAATATGTATGGGACAAGAAGGTATAAGTGGTTATTTCCTTTTTCTTATTTCCTTCTAGTACATACTTGCTATCTTATAGTGACTGGTGATTATTGCTGACTTTACTTCAAATTACTTATGAATGTTTTATTTTATTGTGCAGCCTTTGGGTGCGTATTCTGGGATCAAGGAAGATGCTTTAAATAAAACTGAATTTTCTCTTCCAGATCGGAGAGCTCCAAGTAAGAGTGGCCAGAAGCCGTTTAAAAGGCAGCGTGTTGCTGATGTTCTGAATGCTACAGATGATGGTGATGCATCTAGTGATAGTGACAAGGAACGAGGATTGACAGCTTATTATGCTGGTGCAATAGCAACTGCTATTGCACCAGAAGAAAAAAAGAGGCGTGAATACCGTTCCAAGCGTTTTGAAAAAGGGCAAGGACATCGAGCTACTGTCAATGAAGTCAAACAGAAAAATGCTGGAGCTGGAAATTTATACAGTAGACGGGCCAGTGCCATGATACTTGGTAAAAATTTTGATGATGGTGGAAGTAGAGCTGTTGAAGACATAGATTGGGATGCACTTATTGTGAAGGGAACCTGCCAGGAAATTGAGAAGCGTTATTTGCGACTGACTTCTGCTCCTGAACCTTCAACTGTAATTGTCCAACATTATGTTCGCTATTTCCTTCTTTTTCGCTTCCTTGGGTGACAAAAAATTTGGTGATAGACAGTATGGTACTTTATACATGTTATGCACTAATTATTTGGCTGCCATTCATAATACTTTGCAGGTGAGACCAGAAGAAGTGCTGGAGAAAGCTCTATCAATGGTTCAAAATTCTCAAAAGAATTATCTATATAAATGTGATCAACTGAAGTCTATTCGCCAAGACTTAACTGTACAACGGATACGAAATCAACTAACGGTTAAGGCACGTACTACGTATTGCTTTGTGACCTCAAAGTTCTTTAGTGTACATTTGATGTTTATGAACATGCATTTTGAAGTGCTTTGTGATGATGTTTAACTTGTCTTCAGGTGTATGAAACTCATGCTAGATTAGCATTGGAAGTAGGAGATTTGCCCGAGTATAATCAGGTTGGTCCCACAACTATAACTGGAGTGTTTATGATTGTGTCTTGTTCTTAGCTACAGTAATGTCTGTTTAGGAATTTCTCCTTTAAGGGACTTATTCTGTCTCAGGAAGATGATACTCTGTAGTTGCAATGTGACTTGAAATTTTATAG
Organism: Erythroxylum baracoense; assembly: GCA_025629805.1. Classification (NCBI taxonomy): domain Eukaryota; kingdom Viridiplantae; phylum Streptophyta; class Magnoliopsida; order Malpighiales; family Erythroxylaceae; genus Erythroxylum; species Erythroxylum baracoense. The sequence goes on from JAOTAY010000191.1 coordinate 18,006,643, forward strand.
CAAATTGATGCCCAAAGTATATACATGGTATTTCTCATAGTTGTAGTTAAACAGGAGCCCTCATTAATAATGTTGGTTCATTTTTATGCTAAACAGTTCTTGTATATTAGAACTGCATGTTAACTCATTATTGACTTTATTTTTGTTCTGATTTCAGTGTCAATCGCAGTTGAAAACTCTCTATGCTGAAGGAATTGATGGATGCCACATGGAGTTCACAGCTTATAACTTGCTTTGTGTTATCTTGCACTCTAGCAATAACAGAGATCTAGTGTCATCAATGTCAAGGTTAGTAATATGTATTGATAAACATTTCTAACTAAATGATGCTTCATGTAGTTTTTCTTATTTCAAATACTTATAAAATTTTATAATTTGATGATTCAGTATGCTTTATTAGTTGGATGATTTATGCTTGTTTGAGCAATTAGTTTCTAAAGATTCTCTTATTTTTTCTTCATGATATGCTTTGAAAATGTCCTTTTTTATTTTTTAGCTTCTGGGTCCTAAATTCATTCTCCTTGTTAATAAATCAAGCATTCATTCTGAAGTGGTTAACTCACACTCACACTCACACAGTCACACTCATTCACACTCTTGCCCACTTGTAAGAGAAAAAATTTGGGCTAGACATTCATTCTGAAGTGGTGAATTCACACTCATGCACCCGTGCCATATGGCCTACATTGTGCTTGGATATGGTTTATCAATCCTACAATGGGCAAACCACAAAAACTTAGCACTTAGAATTATGAGAACTTTTCTGTAGTATATTAACATGGAAATTGATGCTGAATGGCATAAATCAGGAAACTGAGTTCTTTTATGTGAGTGAGCTCTATTCCTTCTGCATAAGATGAAATTAAAATAAAACCCTCATATGACCAGTCTTGGCTAACCCATGGTGTATCTATTTCCTGCCATTTATTACATTTACAAGGATTTTGAGTTCTTACATGAATGTGACGTGATGATAGATTGACGGAGGAAGCAAAGAAGGATCAAGCTGTTAAACATGCCCTTGCAGTTCGTGCAGCTGTTACATCAGGAAATTATGTTAAGTTCTTTAGACTATACAGGACAGCGCCTAACTTGAACACTTGTCTTATGGGTATGTAATTACTTTGAAGCCTTTTAGCTTGAAATTGTTTCAAAAGGTCAGGTAAGAAGTAATGATTTTTGCCTTTTCTTGTAGATCTTTGTGTGGATAAGATACGGTACAAAGCTGTTAGCTGCATGTCCCGATCATATCGTCCTACAGTACCTGTTTCATATATTGCACAGGTTTTGGGTTTCTGTGCTTCAAGTGAAGGAAAGGATGAGAAAGAATCAGATGGGTTAGCTGAGTGTGTGGAATGGTTGAAGGCGCATGGTGCATGCCTTACTTCGGATAATGGAGATGTGCAGCTTGACGCAAAAGTAGGTCCCTTGATGTTCAAGTAATGCCCCTGAAATATTGACTTGATGTTCAACTAATACACCTGAAATATTTGTCTTTTTGACCCATTTTCTATGAAGTGCCTGTGATACTAGATCGAACAAATATAGTAGAAGCTTTTTGAAAAATTGGTTCATGTGCCTTCTGATTTTTAAGTTAATTGCTTATAATAACTTACGTGCTTCACATGGCAAGTGCCCCACTTATAACGAGGAATGGAATGGTTTAATGTGCAGGCATCATCTTCTAGTCTCTACGTTCCAGAACCTGAAGATGCCGTTGCCCATGGAGATGCCAATCTAGCTGTTAATGACTTTTTTACACGAGCAGCATCATAGCAGATATGATCTTAGCTTGGTAAACATTTAGTAGGATATGACAGAATCTTGCCCTTAAGGAGAAAGATAGGGATCAAGTGCTCCAGGATTCCAGGCAGCCAGAAACGTAGCAGCTCTTTGATTGTAACTTGGAGACTGTAGATCACAGATTATAAACCAAATTCTGACACCAAATGCCCAGTAGAGTTACCCTCGCAGCCGCTTTGCATAACATCGTGGGGGAGGGTGATATTATGTGATTTAGGGTTTAGCTCATTCTTTCTTGGCAATATTTACAGATTGTAGTGGGTGTACTACCGACAAAAGAAAAGAAATAATGAAATTAAAATGTTGTATTTGTATTTAATCGAAGTTATTTCTTTTCAACTGTTGATATGTGAGAATTTGAAAGATTGTTAATGAGCAGAACCTCCAAATTCTAAACTAGCACGTGGACCAAAGCAAAAACAGGCTAAAACTGCTAATTACCTTGTAAGTAAAGAAATTTCAAGAGTGTTAGGAGTTGTAGTAACCAGCTGCGTTGGGCTATTTGAAAACAATGGGATGACATGATAGGCCTTGTGTAAGCACTTTTATTTCCTAGCTCTTCACTGCTAAAAATACATGATTTGCTTACAGAGCTAGAGGTCCTGGGAAATGATTATACCGATAAGAAGGTTGGGCATGAAATTTTCTGTTTCCGTTGACCTGTTTCAACCATATTTTTTAACATAAAATAATGTTATATTAGAGAAATTGAGGATTATATGATGTCTTGGTGCTTGTCTCAACAGAATTACTTAAAGCCCGATCCAACTGGTTCTTGTTACATTTTGATGCTTTGGGTACTCGTCTCAAATAATTGTTTAGAGCCTGATCCAACTTGTCGTCGGTTTCCTCAAAGTCCTCTAGTACAAGGGAGGTCTTCTCTTCTGCAAGTCTCAGTCACTCCACAAACTTCAAGTGCTAGGAAGTAAGGGTTGCTGTACATTAAGGTTCTCTCTAACAAAATTTTTGAACTACAAAGTATGGTTGTAGATTCTCCCTTAAAAGGCTGTGTAAAAATGCATTAATACTGGAGAGGCAGATCTTGAACTTACTAGTGAGAACCTTTTTCAATAATTTGTGAACAATGAGATCCACAAATAGATCGACATTGAACTCCACTTTTTAAAAAATAAGAAATAAAAATACATACAATTTATTTGGATCTCCTATAATGTTTATAATTTAGGAGCATTTTAAAATCTCTCCACTCTCAATCTACCTTTAGAAATTCGCAATTTATATTGTAAGATAGATATATTGAACAGTTTTTTTTATATTAACAAACTTTTAACTAAAAAACCATAACGTCAAAAAAAAACTTATATATTTAGTTAATATAAATTATTTGGGACTCTATTAATCAAAAGTTCATGTAGAAAAGATGGAACAAACTAAATCAAATTAGATAATGGTTATCAGCCTTGAATGAATTTGGCCATTCGTCGGTCTCATTGAGGCGATGAGCTCCTCTGTGTAAGGGACTCAGTTACTATAGTAACCATGCTAATAATAGGTGGATGGGATCCTCTTACACAGTATAAAACTAGCAGCTTTTTTAGTTTTTTTAGTTCTAACAGTTATAATAGATAAGAAATAAAATAATAATTATTAAAAATAGAATAAAATGAGTATTACTTTGTTTGGTTTACTGTTAAAAAAATTTATGTCAATGTTTTGTTTAAAAATATAAATTTTAAATGATAAATGAATAACTAAAAAAAATCAAAATATCCTTACCGTCGTCGTCATCATAATAATAATATTATTATTATTAATTTTCTACTTATTATTATTCTTACTATTATTATTTTTATTAATTTTATTAATTATTATTATTAAATTCCTTATTATTATTAATTTTATTCTTCTTCTTCTTCTCTTCTTCTTATTACTATTATAATAATTATTATTATCTACTTATTCTTATTCTTAAGAATATGTAGCAACATACTGAACATGACATGGAATTTCCAACATCAAGTTCATCAAGATAAGTTTGGAAACAGATTCCCTAAGTAAGCTGCATACTACAAGGCTTTCCCAGACCTTGAGTCCCAGCGAAATTTATACTAAGTTAGGTGGTGTTGTTGTTGAGTTCGTCAAAATAAGCATAACATAGTTAGCCACTGGTAAATGGAATAAATTTTGAAGAGAGATAACCATCAATTCAGATTGCCAGGATAGCTTTACCGTCTTTCCTAAACTTTGTTGTGATGAGTTGAACTCGGAGTGAAGAGAACTCATGAGGCAGAATGTGAAATGCATTATTTTCTAAGTCTCCAGGTAACATGAATCACGATGGTAGAATGAAACACAGAATCTAATACAAAATGCCATAGATCATCTGTGAAGTATCGGGAACTTTAGGAGCTTAGAATTTGATTATATGCCATATTAGGAAACATCAAAGCTATAGATAAAATTCAGAATCCTAAGGACAAAATTGAGCAAATTAAGATTCTTGCAGAAACAAAAATACAAGTCAAGGGGACTCATCGTTGGTGGTTTGCTTCTCAATTTTCTGTAGAAAGAAGAATAATTCTGGTTAGATGGCCTTCTACCAAGCGGTATTATATCAAACAATATAAAAATCTATTTAAACTGAGTCAAGACACTGGTAACTGGTAAAATATTGTTCTTGACAGACAAGGATTTATCTAACTAAAGAACATGAATTTTTGAAAATTTGAGTTGAGAAAGCCAAACACATTTTATACATAAGAAACTGTAGCGGCCTCATAGATCTATAAAACTGATCACATCAGTCAAAAAAATAAGTTGCTTTCCCCCAATCAACTATGGAGATCAAAAGTAGATATTCTAGTATAGCTAAGTCGTAATCCCAAAGTTTTTTTTTTCACAAAGCAATTTTCTTCTTATCAATTCGGATGTTAACTTTTGGGACGCATTTTATTTGGCGGTTTTCTGGATGTTAAATACTATTAGATGGGTTACTTTTTATTGGCATTGGAAACACATCACATTATGGCAAGGTAACGTTTCACAGTTTAATGAATCTTCTACTTGCCTTCTTTCTTTGACTCTACTGTACTCTGGGGATAATCGAATATTAATTCTATAAAATACTGAAACATGAAAAGAAAACAAACGAGAAAAGAATCATGTATTACACAAGCTAGGATGCAAGTGCTGCACTTTCTAACAGCGGGTACAAAGTTCAACACTAGGACATGTGAGACAGCAATGAAGAGGAACCAAGGACAACAAGTGCATTTGTCCAAAAATTGATATCAATTAAAGAAAGAAATATTCATTGGTAGTTTTTTCTTTAATCAACCCAACGCAGATAACATGTTCTCACTTGATCAGGAAAACTAACCAATATTTGCCACCCCAAATTCTTGCTTTCAAATTATAAAAACGACATTTCTCATTAATTCATGTATTGCAATGGTACGTCATACAACTTAACAATCCTGAAAGATTGCTATGCAAAACCTTTGGTTTAAGGTAAAATGGGGAAACCAAATGGAGGAACTATCAAAAAGATACTCTTAAGACATAGACTCTAATGCATCCACAGAAAAAGAATGTGGTTTTCAATATGTCTTTTTGTTATTTCACTGGAGTTAATGATCAATGCAATCATCAAAATTTTGGAATATGAAACGTACGAGTTCATATCAACTCAGCAACCTAAAGCAACAAAGAAGTGTTAGTCTTGGCACAGTTTAAACCATTACCCATGAACTAGTTAGCAAGTTCAAAAGTTTCCAAGAATTCCACAAATTAGCTATTGATAATCCAAGTCGAAACAGCAACTGAGACAAACATTACTTGGTACTTTCAATCCAAATGATCGAAAATTAAAAATGAAAACAAAGATATAACACATTAACACCAAAACAAAATTTTTAAGAGAATAAAAGGGAGCTAGGTTTACCGATTGAGTGTTGTGCCAGGTGAGGCGTCTGTAAACGTTGACGGAGAACGTGCGGTGAGGTAGACGGTGGCGACATCGAGACCTGCCGTGAAAGCTTTGAAACCTCAATCTCTGGCTTTACTTGACAAACCCATCCCCCTCTCTCTATCTCTCACTAACCCTTAGCTATCCGTTTGCAAAAGAACATATATTTCTCAATCTCACTAGTGTTAGACGCTCGATGAGAGAAGAAAGAGAGAGTAAAATAAAGACAAACACATGTACATTAATAAGGAAAAATGCCTCACCAGACCGATTGTCGACGGAAATGAAGGAAACATACCTAAGAAATCCGTTAGTGAGTTGCTTGGAGAATCATGACTAGAACAAAGAACGGACAGTGGCTGAGAAGAGAGTGAGAGTGGAGACAGTAGGAGAAGAGGGACGAACTTGTCCAAAAGTGAGAGACATGTGTTTACCTATTTCGGATGTGCGTCAATCTTGACCTATTCTCTTGTGTTTGGGAATATGTAATTAGGAATGTCAATATTAGCGTTTGGTTAGCGTCCTCAGACGCGAGGACGGAGGATAAGGACATAAAAGTTTTGTCCTCCGTGGTGTTTGCTTGCCATCTTTGCCCATTTTTGTTCCGTCTTTAGAGGACAAAGATAAAAATTTTTGTTCCACCTAAGACTGTAGTACAGAAATTTTTGTCCTAAGGACAAGAACAGAACACAACAATGAAAAGTCTGAAATACCCTCCCTTTACTCCAAAACGGTGTGTCGTCTGAAGCAAAACGACGAGCTTTTCATTGTTGTGGCTCTCCTCCCTTCTTCCCTCTGCGTCGTAGCTCTCCTTCCTTCTTCCCTCTGCTTCGTAATCTCCGCAGGTAATGGTTTGCTCTATTCATGAATCTCCCTTTGTTTGCCTGTGGAGTCGCTATCGATGTGTGATTTTTTACGAATCTCCGAAATGCTCTCTCCAAATTTTTGTGTCTTTTTCATTTTTGTTTGATTGTTTATGAATCTCCCAAAATATGCTTTTAATTCAACCCTGAGTCGTTCGTATAGTCTTGCGTTTTCATCTTCTACCTACTATTCAAATATGAGATTCAACTGTAAAAAATACGTAACTTGGCAAATGTTCTTCTGGTTTTTGAAGGGCGCTTACGACATTGATGAGTTTATGTTCAATCTCTTTACTCCTAATAGTTCTTTTTGCTCATTGATTACCTTCTTTAACTTTGATCAACTAATAGTTAGTTGTCGATGAATTATCCCCAACTGGAATTAGGGTTACTTTGTTTTCTATTTACATTTCTGCCGATTATGATGGACGTGCAATTTTCTTCTCTTCAGGGTTAATTCCTCGAGCTAAACTTTTGCTCTCAATTGGAGGGACAATCTTCTTGGGATTTTTGGCACTCATACTCGTTACCATAACTGGTGAGTTTTCTTATCATTCTTAAATGCATGGTGTTGCATCCTTGCTCTGTATTGGTTGCTCTGCATCGTTTAACTCCATTATAAGCTGTAATGGAGTTAAACGATATTTGGATTGGAA
>JAOTAY010000191.1:18022010-18032258 GCA_025629805.1 Erythroxylum baracoense
AGGGAACATTCACTCAAATAAAGAGTTTATAGTGATATCATCACTTTTAGATGTTTTTACGGAGTTTGGTGATTAAACTAGCGTCAGTAGTTTGATGGACTAGCTACCCATCAAGTCTTCACTTCAAGATGAGATCTTGTGTGTTAATCACCATATAGAGTAAAACGAAAGATCTAGAAGGAAAAACCAACATAAAGGCAAAATGGTAATTTTACCCTTTATTGGGTGGATGGCTACAACATGGTTCATAATAAAGTTTGCAATTAGACATCTTATTTGAAACATGTATTCTCATAATATTTAGTATTTCAAAAGTTTAACCAATTGCCTTTAGTGGAATGACATTTGGTTAATAAGTTGGAATTAATTCTAATGAGATTAAATTAATTCCGGGCTTATTAGAGCTTGAATTATTTAAGTCCAATTAGATTCCCCATTTGGCTTTTGGGAAGGTTATCAAGGAAAGTAAGAAAAATAAATAGAGGTTATAAAAAAAAGAAAGCTTGGAGAGAATTGGAAGAATTGGATTAGGGTCAAAAAGACCGGAATAATTTAATTAAGAGTTAATTAAATTGAGTTTTAAGCTTATAATTACATGTTGGGCTTACACTAATTATTTGTTAATTATAAACCTAAATGAATATTTAATATTGGGCTAGATTTTGGTTTGATTTAATTAATTAGATTAATTAAATTGAAACAAAATAAAAAATAAAAATAAAAAATGGATAAGTAAAAGCGAATTCTACATCTTTGTAGAATTCGATCATGCTTCTCAATTTTAATTGGATTTAATGGCTGGTTTTAAAGAAGACAACGTGCAGCCTTTTGTTTTGCATTCTTTTGATTAATGAATGAGGTAGTGCTCATCATTCATTAATTGATTTGATGGTTTTAAAAACAAAAAACGTGCAGCCCTCTTGTCTTCTTTTGATTAAAGAATGTATAGTGTGTTGTTTTTTTTGCTATCAATCTCCACTCACTCCAATATAATGCCAAAGTGTTGTATCGAAAAGGGTTGGTGGTCTTTTAGAATTTTTTGGCCAAAAAGGAACATGAGTGGTTTTTTATTTCTACTCTCTTTCTCTCAATAGCTGATGATGGCATTTTGATGCTAAAATGAAATTTGTCTCTCTCCACACTCTCTTCAATCCATCGAACATAATAAAATAGAATATCTCTTTTTTGTTTTAAAAAAGCTAGCCGAATATAGTAAAGTGAGAAGGTCTCATTTTGTTTTCTAAGCTAGCTGAACATACAAACAAAACCTCTATATTTTTCTTCTCCTTTCCCACGAAAGGATCTTGATAACTAAGTTGTCCAAGGAGAACAAGTGGTAGATCGAATTGGTTGTGGACACAGCAGTGATGAGTTAAAGCTGTAGTAAGGAGTCGATAATATTCTGTTCTTGTTCTTATTATATTTATTTTCCTTATACCATATCATGTATGGATTGAAGCATGTTGATTTAGTGTTTATGCTTCTGCTATGTTTTGATTTCAGAAAAAGTTTTGAAATATACCATTTAGCCCAACTAAGCATGTTTTTATTTTCGATCTAACACAAACTCATTTTAGCTCATCTCTATAACACCTAAAGCAATCCACGTTATTATACAAAGAAAACAGAATATAAAAACATCCATTCATCTATCAAATTTTTTGCACTTTTTCTACACCATTATAATGATCTTTCTATCTTAAAATCATCTCTACAATATCTTATGAATCATTAATCATCATATATATATACAAAAGCAAGACATTTATATGCTCATTTCCTCACTCACAGTTCAACATATATACATCACAATTTTATGATCATTTAACCTCTAACTATCATCATATATGTTTTATTCAACCATTCATGGAGAACAATATGCTACTTACTTGTTTTGGCTTCAAGATCTTCCAATCACACTTAACCCTACCTTTTAAGCATCATACGATCATCATCATTCAAAGGTGGTAGGGTTATGTCTTTTAGTGAAAAATGAAGAAGACAACAAAATGAAAGTAGCAACTAAAGGGTGAGAGCAAGATCCAAAGTTGATGAAGGTGGGTGAGTGTCGTAGAGATGAAGAAGATAATGAAGAAGATGAAGAGAGATTAACAAAGAGATGAGAGCGATGAATAAAGTGAAAGACAAATTAAAATGGAGATGGTCTTTCATTTAAGAGAATTATCGTGGGTTAAGATATGGCATGACAAGTGACATTTGTCACTTGCCACGTATCCATTTTCTATGGGTCTCACTTGGTCCTCTTTATTAACTAGTCAATTTGTCTTCAATTTCAAATTCAATTGTCTATCAATTTTCTATGACATTTGTCATTAAATCCTAAAGCCATATGCCAATCATTTCCATTGTCATTCTTCACTTATTTTTACCACCATAAATTAATTGTCTTGCCACTTAGCATTATTCCTAGTCCAAAAATACCCAAAATTCCTGAAATTTCCTAAATTTCACCAACAATTCTAAATCAATACTTATGCTCACTAGATCAATTTTCAAGACATATAATCCACAATTCACATCATAATCATATTAAAAATCAAATATACCTGGAAATGTCAAATGAGTGCATGAACAATCATTGTAATGTGTGCAAAAATTAATATTCACATGTGTGTATGCTATATTATGCATGAGCATGAAATTCATTTCCTAACTCCTTAAAATGTCTCTTTTTAAAGTATTCTAGGGTTCTAATCCTTAGCATGTGAAAACGGGATGTTACATTTAAGAGCCCATTTGACTATTTTAAGTTTTTGCATCAGTTAGAAGGTCTTATAGCCCTGCACTTCATTCCTTCAGCAATTATTCACCAGTTCCATAAATCCTGCCATTCTTGTAACTCCATCGAAGAATCTAAATGGAGCCCCCATTCTCACCGAGTCAACCATATTGTGTATTAGCATGTAGGAGTGGTTTGATCGAATATTATCTCCAAAACATACCAATGATTATAGGAATTCACGCATCTAGCTAGGATTCACAAGTTCTCCATCTAACTTTTTTTGAATCAACATCTCGTCTTGCTACTTGTTTATCTAAGTAAATACTCTCCCAATTGCCCTTAGATCCACTAGATCCACCATTTGGAAGAATTGATTTAGCTCCCCAATTCTATATCTAGAACCACCGTCCACTTCATTCATATTCAAAGAGTAATTGAAATCCCCAATGGCTATCCAGGAGTTGGAAATTCTGCTTTGTAGTAGTTGCAAATCCTTCTATAATTTATCACGCTGAAAGGTAAAATTAAAGGCATAAACAAGAGTAACTTTAAAAGAAGAAGATTTGCCTCAGATTTTACAATATAAGTACATAAACTGATCACTTTGACTAGATATTGTCACCCCAAGAAGTTTGAATTAGAAAGATATACAATGCGTCCATTGTAATCATGTGTGAGGTTAGTGAAGTATTTCTAGTTAGCACCCAAAAACTATAGTCTGGACTGGGTATGAGAGGCTTTTATTTTTGTATTAAGAAGATCCACCAAAACAGTCTCTTATCAAGCACTAACTCCTTGACCATGGATTGTTTTAGAGGGTAATTAGGGCCTCATGCATTCCATATTAAACACTGTTATCTAAAGGGAGTACCCCTTTGGTTTGACTCTCCTTCGGGTTGATCCTCGATTGGACTTTGAGGGTGTGTCTTTTGACCCCTCAATCCATTTATTTTTCATTTTTAACTACTATGAATTTTAGGGATTTTCCTCCTCCGTTTGTTGTTTCACCACATTGGGTGCATCTTTTAATAACTACTCATCAGTTGGTAGCTTAGTTAAATAACTATTGGCACCCGAAGATCCTGCTAGCTGCTAATGAGGAGAGTGTTCTGCTGTGTCATTTTTATCGTTAAAAGCCTCTGAATCCTTAAAAGGTGTGTTTACTGACTCCTCTACTTCTTTGGTGGCTGTCTGTGTTAGCTGGGTTAGTGTTGGGTATGCATTTATCTCTCCTATAGGTGTAGGTCGCTCTTGCAACTCATCGAATGCAAGGATGACTTCATTATTTCTAGTTAGTGGGGGAACACTGTCTGTATCCATGTTCCCTGTATGAATCTCTAGTCCCAAAATCTCCTTCTATCGTCTCGTTTTAAAGACCTTCCCAGTTGGTTTTCACTGATTCAAAGTAAGATTAGGTTTCCATGGATACAACACCTTAAACTCTAGTGGTACCAACTCACCCATGTCCCCAAACTTCATCACAATTATAGCTTTTGGTAACTTCACATTCCTGCCAATCTCAACACAAATCTTTGCATACCATATATGCTCCATACTAGATGTTTGAGCATCCACACACAAGGGTTTACCTAGTGAGCTAGCTATATAACTTAGTCCCTCCACTGTCTATAACTCCGACAGTAGGTTATAAAATTGAACTCACAGAGGAAAAGCCTCAATACAATCATGGCTAAATTCAAGACCCAATGCCCATTTTCACAGGAACATAGGCTGTCCTCTTATATGCCATGGACCCAGCTCAATAATCTCATTTGTATTACTATCATTCACAAATTTAAAAAGTATGGTACCATTGTCCATAAGCAATGTTTTCTCCAATCCCTTCTTTAACAATTTGGCAGTTGCCTAAGCGTGAATCAATGGGAATGCTAGTCATTTTCTCCAAAATAATCCCACTAATGTCATAGACCATGCTTTCTCACCTGCATTCCCTCTTTAAGTTGTTGTATTCTTGATTTTTTCTTAATAGAGAGTTGTACATTTTAAGAAATTGATTGTGATTCCCTAAGGCCTAATGTTATTGAATTTTAAGTAAACTATCTGAAGGATACCTATAACACTCATTCCATATAAATGTAAGTAAGTTTTCATTGGCTTCGACATTTAATCTCATTATCTAGAACCAACCATTTATAAAGTTTCTTAAGCTTCTTTTTTTGCAACTTTTAGTTTCCTTATTAGCTGATAAGCTTTACAACCAATAATGTGAACATGCATACCATTTCTAGAAACTCTTTCAAAGACTTCATCATTGATTAAGTAGTTGTTGAATCTAAAAAGGGCTTTTATAGGACTTCTAGTGGCAAGTTCTAATACTTCTATAAAATAATGAATGGAGTAAATGGGCATAACTAAAGGGGACTTTGCTTAGCTATATAGAATTTATTATTTCTTTATCTAGTTTCTTTCATACGAGCCAATAGCCATTTTATATATTATTCCAAGTAAATAATTAACCTCTAAAATTTAACTTAATGACCCAAAATATGCAATAACTATTCTAAGTTCATCATTCACATACCTCAAATTGAGTTTACTTCCTTTTTTCTTTTATGAGCTTATAATGTAATTTAGATCCCCCAATAGTAACTAAAGGGCCTAAATCCCAACTTAGAGCCATTTTAAATTATTCCATAGATACTCTCTTTCAAAGGTCAAATTTGGAACATATATGATGAACCTAATGATAGGCAGATGAAAAGAAAATTGACAAAAAATATGGATAACTTAGCTTGAGATATATATATCTGTGACTTGGATAACATCTGAATTATAGGCAACAATGATCCATCCTCCAATTGTGGTGAAATTGATGTTTAGGGAAAGAAACTCTAATTTTTACCCAAAAACTAGAGATTGTCACTCAGGGAATTAACTTTAATTTGGATTCCAAAAGGACTAAGAGAATAAGTTTACTATAAATAATAAGGCTCCCAATAATTTGTTGTTTATAAAGACTATTAAACTGATAGATGCATATTTGACCATATTAATGTACCTATATTTGATATATTTTTCTGGATATTTTATAATTTTATTGTATATTTGGTACTTAATTTGCTCAAATTGCATTTATAAGTTATAATTGCCTTTATGGATTAAAAGGAGAAGAACTAAGAGGAAAACGTGGCATAAAATGAAGATTTTAAACAAATATGGGATACACAGTCATGTATATGGCCGTATGTGTCTCACAGCCTGTGCAAAATCATGAATTCTAAATTTGTTGAGATATACACCGTGTATGAAACTGTATATCTCCCAGAAACCCTAAAATTTACTATAAAAGATGTGAGCAGAGGCAAAAGAGAGAGTAGACTTATAGAGGTCATTTAAAAAATAAAGATCATTCAGAAGGGGCAATACTAATCTAGAGACGTGGAAAACACAAAGAAATCATCCATAAATCCAATAGATTACAACATCAAACCTCTACCTTGTAAGAATATTCGATAAAAAAAGGGAGATTTAGAATTATGAACTCTTTATTTTCTATTCATTTTTCTTCCTTTCTTGTTTATGTTTGATTTCATTTTCTATCATATGTAACCAAATGCATTGTTAGGGTCTAGGTTTCATGAACCTTAGTTTATGCTACAATATGTTTTAAATCTTTTATTTAATGCAATTGTTTTAATTGATCTATTGTGATTCAAATATTTATATAATATACGTTCAAATAGATCTAGAATATTAGTACATAATCTAATTTCATAATATAGAGATTGAGAAATCCTGTGTATGAATAGATCTACCATAATTGAAAGGAGTTGATTGCAAACCTAGAGATGACAGGTCGACAAAACCCTCTGGATTAGGGTTAAACCTAATAGCAGAATTCATAAATCGATAAATCAATCTTAGAAACTTTAACCTGAGTAATTCGGTTGATAAACCTAAGATTAGTTATTAGTAATCTCAGGTGACTTATTAGCATATGATAGGAATTTCCACGATCCAATAGTCAATAAACAATTGCATAATAAAAGGTTAATTTTCTAATAGTTTTAGGGGGATTCATTACCTAGGCATTAATTCTTGATATTGCTTGCTTTCTTTGCAATTTCTTTGTTCTCTTCTCTTTATTGTTTCCTAATTTATTTTATCTACTTAAGTATTATTTTTAATAAAAAACTAACACTCAATTTGTAGACTAGATAATAGGATAACAGTACTTACTAATATTCACTGTCTTTGTAGAATTTGGCCTTTACTTTCCTATACTAACTAAAGCTACAGCTTGCACTTGTGGTTGATTCATATTGGTATAAAAACAACCAATCATAAACCCTCTAATATTCCATACAAGAATCAACTTTAGAGAGGAGAAGGAGGGAGTACCCTAAAAATGATTCTCTTCTTAGGCTTCCTTTTAGGCCTCTTCTTTGCAGAGATTAGGGATTCCTCTTTAGAGCACTCTTTATAAGAAAGAGGAGAAGTAGCTAGAGACTTCTTTTAGAGCGACATTAAAAATATCCAAAGGATTGACTTTGGTAGTAGAATTAAAGGCCCTAAGGCAGGTCATACCTTGAGCCTAATTAAGAAGTTTAGAAATTAAAATGGTTTTAGAAATGCTCTTAGTAGAAATGTAGCATCATATCTAAGGCAAGTCATTTATTAATCCTTAAGAGAGGTTTATAACTTATAATAATATTGGAAATGTTATTCGATTGAAGTTTAACTTCAAAATTTTTAATTTGAGCCTTAGAATTTGTCTCCAAAAAAGATACTAGCGTCTTTGTTTGTTCAAAGAATGGCTAAATAGTTTCAACATTATCAATAACTTGAGCTTACTCCATACCTTTTACAAGAGATAAATCCTTTATAGCTACTTGTTTTGAATACTCTTATAGTAGACCTTCATCATTTTTCAAGCTTTAGTTGGCTTCCATCAATATAAAACTAAGATTTTATAGATGTTCAACTTTCCAGACTTAATTAATATATTAATCATCAAGGATCAAGAAACTCCTTATCTCTCTCATACTTTAAAAAAATTCTCACTTAACCAATTATATCAAGTTTGGACATTTGGGAATCATAAAGGCTTACCTAAATTTTTACTAGTAAACTCAAGCTTGAGGTTGTTTAATAATTTGAGAAAATATTATAGAAGTTAACCTAAATCATTCTGTTCTTTCCTTTAACCTAAATCATTATGTGCTTTCCTTTACTTTTGTTCAAAGCCAAACTATATCTCTATTTTAAAAGCATCTTAGTCTTTCTAGAGATGTGCCATAGTCCTTGCTCTAAGATACTTAACAAGCTAGCCTCCCTATTAAACTTCAAAATAAAGACATCCTTTTTAATTATCAAGGTTTTCTTTAAATCCAACATACCCTACGTCTATATTACCCTTTATTGCATCTAAAGAAATGAGGGCCTTTTTTTATAAAGAAAATACCCTGCAAAAGAAGATGAGCAAAAAATACCTCTAGCTTGCAAACCTTTAGGGGAGGAGAAATAACTAGGTTCTCATATATTTTGACATTAGAAAAAATTTGAGTTTAATTTGGTTACCATTTTTATGCATAACTCTACACCAAGTTTTATTACCATTTTGTTACATTGAGCTTAGGAGTCAAGAGGTAACTTGGAATCATTTGTATGAGAAGTTGGTAAAGTAGATAAAATAAGGGGAAATGGTTAACAAGGTCATTGATAAAAGGAAGTAAGGGGGAGTTAAGAGGGAGGGTGTAGGTTATTAGTATAGGGAACTTAAGGGATCAGAATGGTTCATATAGTTAGAGATGGTTGAGCTATAGGATTGGGTACTTTATAAAGTTAGAGGAGTAAGTTAAGTGGGAAAATAAGGAAGAATTATTGTAGAAAAAGAGCTAGGATAGGAAGGATAGCTACTACAAGCTCTTAAAGACAAACAACAGGGGCATTAAGGAGAGATAGGTTTCTATTACTGAAAAGCGTTAGTGGGAGGAGTCCTACCCAAGTTTGTTAACTATAACCGATAATTTTATTTTAAATGAGGCAGTAAAGTTAGAGAGAAGCCAGAGCTAAGTTGTTGTTGTAAATAATGACCCATATTTAGTTTAATATTTTCTAGAATTTTGATTGAGGTGTTATTTCCATATGTCTCATACCTTATTTATTTGAATCTTAATATTGCAACACAAAAAGGGAAAATTAGAATTGTTATAAGACATAGAAAAAAGAATTGACCATAAAATTTGAAGAGGTGATAGTTGCAGTTATTGGTACTAAACTTGACATAGGTAGTAATTATTTATCTATTTAAAAGCTTAACTTCTTCATTATTAAATGTGATATATTTTATTGTTATACAATTTCATCTGATATTGTTTAACTACTTGTTAGTTTAAAAAATTATTGCTACAATGAATAAGGGAGTGGAATATTTTAAGTTAGAAATAACTTTTGAAGGTTACCCAATGTAGAAGTTGGTGGTAAAGGATTTAAGATTGCACATCCTAATGGTAAAATGAAAACTATCTAAGACACGTTTTAATAAACTATCATATAAACCCCCATATTTTGATAATTTTTACATATGCCTTATGGTTTGATAGTTTGTCATATGCCCCTATATATAATCTTAAAGTTTAAATCTCTTCTAAACATCCCAACCACCTTTATGCTAGGATTACAAAACTTAAAGGTGAGTTAAAAACTATTATAGTCCCACTTATGGTTTGATAAAACGTCATATACCTTACTGTTTGATAAAATGTTATATACCCCCATGTGGTTGATAAAATTTTGTAGACCCCTATCGATTAAATCTTACCTAAATATCCCTCTTTTATGGTCTAAAATCTTTTATGTATTGTTTTATTAAAGAAATTGGTTCATAACATAAATATACTTTAATTAACATAATTTTGATGTTTAGCCAAGTAGTGGAGTTGGGGAGAGAGTCTTAATAGTAAGAATAATCTCCCAATAATCAAATGCAAGCTTTTGAAAACATTAATGAATTTGAAGACACAAGTTGTGATGTTAATGATGATATATTTAATGAAATCTTAGGAATAATATATGTAAATGAAGTGAACATTTTTTTAATGGGAGCTTCAGTTTACCAAATAGATATTTGAGGGGGACCAAACATGGGTAAATCTCAATGATTCAAATAAGCAAGAATTGGATGTTGATTCAACTTATGGTTAATATGATAAAATTGAAAGGGACTGTGATAGTGAAGATAGTGAAAAGAGGAAAAATCGTAGATGGCCAAAGTTTGATGGGAGAAGAGACTTGAAGCTATTAATTTCCAAATTAGGATGCCTTTTTATTTAGTTGAGAAATTTCAAGAAGTTCTTAACACTATATAATAGAGACGAGATTTAACTATGAATACATGAAGAATAAAATGTAAATAATGACATATGTATGCAAGAAGAACTATTGATAAAGGATACTGTAACATCTCGTTTCCAGAGAACGGGTCGGACCAGAGAAACGGGTCCAGGTGTGGTAAATTACCACACCTCATGCTCATGCAGTTG
>JAOTAY010000191.1:18081206-18112630 GCA_025629805.1 Erythroxylum baracoense
ATGCATGTACAGTAAATTTTCATGCGCAAAACTCACTATTCACAAATGCATGAGCATGAGATGTGTTGTCCTAATTTTTTTGATTGCTTTTTCGTGTACCTGTTTCCCTGGTCCGACCAGTGATATGGGAACGGGACGTTACAAATAGACAACGTTAGAACTAATTTAAGTTTTGGACCAATTGCGGATCGAGAGATCGCAATTTTCATAATTTGAATTAGGGATTATCAACTAGGGTTAAGAATTATAACTCAAGAGAGAGTAATTCACCCTATGATCGTCTAGGCTCGTTAAGTCAGAAATTTCACAATTGGATAGATTATCTTTAATTTCGAATAAATTCCCCCTTTCTTTCAATTGGTCACTTCTAGGTTGAAATTTGGATCATTTGTGTAAGTTGACTTTTGTTCATTCTGTTGGTGATTTAATTTCTCATATTTGATTATTGATTAATTTTAATTCCTGTAGTTGTTGTTTAATTAGGTATTACGAACTTAGCTACCTTTAGATTTTAGGACTAGTTCCCTTCCTTGTGGGATCGACACCTTAGGTACTACGCGAATAACTCATGCACTTGCAGAATTTACCAAGGTTATAAATAGTAAAACTTAGCGCGTGTAATCTTAGGCGAACAAGTTTTTGCCACCGTTGTCGGGGAAGACAAATTAGTTCTATAGTTTAAGGTGTTAGGATAGTTTTCATTTTTTTAGTTTTTGGTTAGTTTTACTTAGGAATCGTGCTCTTGCATAAACACAAGAGTCACAAGGGGTTCAAGTCGCGCAATTGAGACTTTAGATTTAGATATAACACGTTCAGAATGAATGCTTAGGAAAACTCGGTGAGAAGAAGAAGAGATCAAGAAAACACAAATGACCGAGAAATTCCAAAGAAACATGGATCAAAAAGTCAACCCTGGCAGGCAATAACGAAGGACCCTCATGGATCTTATGAGGTCAGGGTTCAATCATATGAACCAAGGAGTGGCTAGACCGCCTGTTGAAGTGGTCTCCTTTGAAATCAAGCTAGCCTTCCTGAACATGCTTCAACATAACGTCCAATTCTATGGACTATTAAATGAAGAACCGAACACTCACATCGTGAGTTTTTTCAAGATCTGTGATACTTTCTAGTATCACCCGATGTCGGAAGACGCAGTGAGAATTAGACTGTTTCCCTTTAAGCTTAGGGATAGAGCGAAGGCTTAGTATCGTTCATTGAGCCTCGCTAATATTACGACATAGGACCATCTAGTTTGTGCTTTCCTAGATAAATACTTCCCACTAACAAAGACCACCAAAATTATTAAGGAAATTATAAATTTCCAACAAGGTGATGGGGAGTTCATTTATGAAGCGTGGGAGCGTTACAAGAATCTGCAGAGGAGATACTCACACCACAATTTACCCATGGAGTTCCTACTGCAGTCATTTTACAACGGAGTAAACCCACAGACTAGAGGCACCATCGATGCGGCGTCGGGAGGATCTTTAATGAGAAAGATGGTCGATGAAGCAGAGGAATTAATAGAGGAGATGGCCAGCAATAGCTGCTGATAGGTTAGTGAACGTAGTAGGCAACCTACTAACTTCAGGGAGCAAAAGGGAGTTGTAACTGTCGATCAGATGACAGAGATGCAAGCTAAGATCGACAACTTGACGCGACAACTCAGTAATATGAAAGTATCATCCTTAGCTATTGTAAAGGCCGCACAATTGAAGTGCGAGCTACGCGGCCAGTTGGATCATGATACGATGGACTGCTATTTGATGAGAGAAGATAACCCAGAGCAAGTTCATTACATGGGAGCTCAATTTGGACATGGAGGGGGTAATAATCCCTACTCCAACATATATAACCTTGGGTGGAAGAATCACCCAAACTTCTCCTGGTCGAATAACAACAATAGAAGGAAGTTCAGACCTCAAGGACAATCGAGCTTCTAACAGGAAAAAACAAGCTCGAGGGATTTGAAATTGGACAAAATTTTGGGATAAGAAAGGAGGATTTGAGGAAGCACATAAGAGGCTCGAGAGTAAATTCGAGCAAGTCACAAAGAATTATGCTTTGTCTATCCACAATTTAGAAGTCCAAGTAGGGTAGCTCACGGAAGTAATGTCAACTCAGAATGCTGGAACTCTTCCAAACAACACTGATTCGAACCCGAAGGAGCATATCCTGGTTGTAATCCAGAATCAGGATGAGGAGCTGGAAGAGGTAGACAAAGGAGAAGGTCAAGTAGTCAAAGACGACCTTCCAAGTGAGATTGTGAGTAAATTAGCACAAGTAACTCGATGGGTATTCCCACACCAATTTTTTGCTCAGAAGGAATTATATGCTAGGAGAGCAGCAGGAACGTTATAAGAAATTGAGCCAAACAAAGTCAAGGAAGTGATGGAATGAATACAATCTAAATTGAAATTACAAGAGTCCGTCACAGAGAAGAGGAAGGAGCGGATGCTGGAAGACACCCCCAAAATAGTGAAGAAGGATGATCCAAGGGACTTTTTCATCCCCTGTAATATCAACAAGATCATTATAGATTGGGCATTCGCAGACATAGGCACAAGTATAAATGTGATGCCCTACACTCTTAGTCTTAAATTGACGTTATGAGAGATAGTGCCCATAAAGTTTTTAGTTAAGACTGCCGATAGGACTTCACTTAGACCGATGGGAATTATACAAGATGTATTGATCAAGGTCGGTAATTTTATCTTTCCCACGGATTTGTATATTTTGGATATCAATGAAGATGAGGATACTCCGATGATTCCTGGACGACCGTTTTTAGCCACTGCGTTCTCAATGATTGATGTGGATGAGGACGAACTAACTCTACGAGTAGGGAAGGAGCAACTGACCTTCAAGGTGACTGTTAGAGATTACGGAGCTCCTTCAACTCCAATGGATCGTAAGAAACCTGAACTTCGAGGAGAATGGGAAGAAATTGAGAATCCTGCAAATGCTTTCTGTAAGAAGCGCTCGCGAAGGAGAAGGCGAGGAAAAGAAAATTCCAAGGAAGGTGGTAGTTGCAAGATGGTAGCAAATATTCAGACTTTGAGATTAATAATGACGCTACCATCAAATCAGTCATTCCAACCATCGTGAGCTTAAAGGAGCGTCGAGCTACTGACGTAAAAAGAAGCGCTATATGGGAAGCAACTCATGGAAAAATTAGTTATTGTTTAATTTTGTTAGACTAGTTGAATTTCGTAGTTAGGTTTATTCTTATTTTTGTTCAATAAAAGTAAACAGAGGAATAGGATTTCGGAATCATGAGAAGAGTATGCAAGCATATTAAGAGGAGTGAAGAAGAATTATGAACTGAGAGAAGAAAAGAATTGGAAGAAAGAGGTCTTAGGAATTCCTCCGATGGTACGTGCACAAAAAGGGAAGGACGCACATTTTAAGTAACACTTTTACCATTTTACCTTTTTTACCACCTATTTATTCATTTTTACTTAACTTTCACATTCACTTTCATTTTTACTTTATCCACTAGAATTTCAACTTTCAAACATTCTCACATCTCTCTAGAATTTTTTCAATTTCTACCAAATCATGCCACGCATCAAGCTAATCGTCCAACGGGAGCCTCACGGAGCACAACAAGTCATAGGATAGGGGAGATGAAACCAAGCAGTGGACTTTGGAGCTTCATTTCCTATTGACATCAAGCAAGAAGGTATTTGTTTCTGTTCCCTTCATTCTAGGTAAATTGTTGTGCCTAAATACTTTGATTTTGATACATTAGATAGAATAGAAGTGCGTGAGCGGATAGAAAACCTAGTTAAGAGAGTCTAGCAGGGCCAGTTCATACGGTTCCAATTCCTTATGTATAAGGAATTTACTCTGGTGTTCTTTACTTCCTTAACCTTTGACCCTAGGAACACCAAGGAAATGTGGTTTAGATTGAGCGGGAGAGCATATGAATTAACAGTTGAACTCATGTGTGAGATGTGTGGATTCCCCGAATCCACCATCGTTGATCAACAGGAAGATCTCAGTGTCTTCCAATATTGACGTGAGCTTACTGGTATTGAGCGTATTTATGCCAAGAATGCCCATAACAATAGATACAATATCCTATATAATTGTATGCAAAACCATATTCCCTTCTATATTCAAGAACTTAAGATATAGACTAATGCATAGGCATGTCAAGACCTACCTAACTTGATGGAAAAGTCATAGTGGAATACATAGACTAGAACATGATCATGTTAATTCCCATATTCCTCTTTGGAAAGAAAAGTTAAGCTGCAATGAGACACGACCTAGGACACGATTGTATCTTAGTCCATATTTGCATTGAAGCAACCTATTCAAAAGAAATAAAAACCCTAGTTTAAGGAGCTTTTTTAGTTTTTTTAATTTTTTAAAGGTTAGTGGCTATAAGATATATAAAAACTTTAGACACTTCACCTCCATCTTCAATAAGGAAGGAGATTTATTATCATCTTAACAAAGAAAAACACATACACATATATATATAGACACTCACACTCACTCACTCACACACACACACACACATACATATAAAATATTTATATATGTGTTTTTCTATTCATTCTCTTTTTTAAAAAAATATTTTGAAGATGGTGAGTGGCAAAGTATTTTCATATTTAGATAGGATGAAATCTAGCTTTATCTTATATAAATTGATTTTAGTATTCTATAAAGGAGCATTATGTTTGTGAAATATCATTATTGATCTTAATGTTGACTAGATAAAAGCTTAAATCAAATCTTAACTTGCATGTAGATATTTAAAAGAACATGTTGTAGAATGAATTAGTTATTGATAATAGGAATTAAATTAGGTGTTAGAAATAGACTCATAGATTCTTTTAGTATTACAATTAAACCTTTTATGAAGTTCTATAGTTCTTAGTGCATTTTAATTGTTTTAATCAAATAAAAAATATCGATCATCAAATCTTATTATAACTTGAAAGATAAATTTCATTAATTTAGAGAATTTCATTAGTCCAGATTAATGAATCCATGAAATAATTTGTCACAACTGGGATACATATCGGGCACATGACAACTATTGTATACCAGGCTAAGGATACTCATGGTATCCTTAACCTGACTATGCAAGGCTAACTGAATATCTTAAAAAAACATTTGGACAACACAAAAGGTTCACACATAAGGTTATTGACAAACCACAAGACAATCAAGAGTTAATTTACAAAATTTTAAAGCATATCAATATAATCATGAGCCACTATACAATAAAAGTATAAAATAGAGACTACCCGACGTGTAGTAATACCTGAAAATGCCAAAAGACCGTACGATCCACTCAGAACTTCAAACTCACCAAATTAACCTGCATGGTTGGAAAACGGAGGGGGATGAGTACACTATGTACTCTGTGAGCGGGAAAAATACATATCTCGCAAACAGAACCCACTACACACCAAAACGGTCTAAATAACCTAAGGACAATTTTACACATCTAACATGCACATAACCACCTATGAAGTGAATCTGCATGACATAGAAACACATAGACCTAGTCTTTGACTCATGCCATACTGGTTAAGAACCACATAATCCTAGCTTATTAATCACTCATTCAATGAACATAGGTTTCAGTTCTAGTACACAAGAGCAAAAAAGCATCACATGTAAAAATCAAACATAGCTAGGAAACCAAATCTCAGAATAAGCCAAAATAGTTATATATGTCAACGCTAGTCGACCAAACTAATATGCACACCTACCGATTCTGGTGTTGGCTCGACTTTCATCTGTGGTGAGTCTAGACTATGATTGATAAGAACGTCATGAACCTATATGATGACCTCGTCAGTGACCAGATATCTAGGTGTGCAATCACCCACAAGCCCTGCAGAAAGGTGTCGTTGCAAGGACTCGACTTTTATGTACCAACGTCAAGGGTTGCTTAATCTATTGTGCCCCTCACATGATTGGCCAGTCGTTTCCTCACCAATTATAAAAATCATATACAAATATTAGGTACAAAAATCAAGTAAGATACTATGCCTTTATTTATTGGTCCAATCAATAACATGGAACCTTGTCATGGCTCTAAGCCAAAAGAGAACACATACATGCAGCATACATGACTCGGTTATGCATATATAAGTTTTAAAACGTTATTTCATGCAGTGAAAATTATCTTTTGCACTCCAAGTGCAAAGTTATTCAAAAATGTAATTTCATAAAAAAATAAAACATTGTCCTTTGCACTTCAAGTGTAGGTTTGTTGAAAATAATATCATTCCTCAAACATCAGTTTCACTCTAAGTTCAAAGAGTTATTCAAAACAATGTCATTTATTAAATATATAAGTATACTAGCATCTATTTGAGAATCAATTCTACTATGCATTATCTCAGTTCAAAATTCACATACAAGTCATCATGCATATCTTTCGGTTGTCCTAGTCCTATTTGAGAGACATATATTCCCTAAGTCACCTTAAAAGAAGGCATACACTCCTTTGATTTCAACAATCCTCAGTACGAGCTCCTTGATCCATAGCTCCCGTGCCTTTATACATACAAATGCAATGTATTTACTATTCAAACATATATCTCATATTTATACACCATAACATAAGTGTATAAAACTTAATATCACTATTTTTAAGCTATAGGATTCGACCATGAAGCTTCTCACATGGTTACTTTCCCTTGTTATTCACATAAGCTTTCTTTTGCATTTTCTAAGGCATTTAATGCCTTTGATCCAATACTTACACCTTTCAAATCATAATTAAGCACATTTTTATCCAAGCACATTAGGCTACTACTCATCAATCTAAGCAAAAATTTAAGTTGACTCTAAGTAAACATGAAAGTCTCTTTCCAAGGCACACCATCAAAATCCTTAAATCCTAAGCCAAGTTCACTTAGATATTTTATCAAACACCTAAAGGAATAAACTTGAAAGCCTCCTTCTAATGTACTTCTTCCTCATTTTTCATCATCAGTTCACATTATACATACATAATTAACGCCATATAATGCATTTAAACCATCAATTTCAAAAGATATTCAAAATTTCACCAACTTTTACTAAAGAGAGGGCATTTCAGTTTTGGCTTAAAGAAGCTTCTCCTTAACTCATTTCATTCATCTAAACCATGCCTCATGCAGCCCCGGCCCTGGGCAGGGGCGAGGTGGGCCACTGCCTAGGGCCCACTTTTATTTTCTTAAAAAATTACTTGTAAAAATATAATTTATTGAAAAAAAATTTTTTAATTTATTTTTAATTAATATTAAGGGCCCATTTTTTCTTTTTCGTCCTGGGCCTATAAAATCTCAGGACAGGCCCTGGCCTCATGCATAGTCAAGCATGGAGAACAACATATCTTAACACTAAACTCAAAATCATAATGTAGAGAGAGATGAGACAAAATTTACTTAAACTTTCCTTTAGTGATATCTTAAAGTCCTTTGAGAATTTCTCAAATCTAATGATATATTTGAGTTCCTTAATCCCAAATTAACTTAGAACAGATTGGTTTGGGTTGGAGAATCAAAAAAATGGTGGAAATTTGATGATGATCTTAAATTCTTCTTCTTCTCCTCTCTTCTCGTTTCTTCTCCTTTCTTTTTATTAAAAAAAAGTGTTTTTAATGTTCTATGGTGGGATGCACGGCCACGTAAGGAGAAGAGTCTAGATTTTGACTCTTTTTTGACCAAACATGGTGAATTTATCTTTTTTTCCCCTTAGTTTATGTGAAATTACCAATATATCCTTTAAACTTTTCCTAAATTTACAACTAAGCCCTTATGTACATCAACCTTTCCAATTAAGCTTTCTAAGTGTCTAACAAGTCTATAAATCATGTATAATCACCTCTAAGGCATTAGAATACGCACCATGGCCATATCCATCCAATGGACTCAGTTTTACGCACTTAGAAACTTATATGTTAGAAATCTCCAAGATTTCACATACCAATGAACTCTAAGTTTAAGTAAGGGCATATAACATTACATATCATTGATATATATACTGAAATGATTCAAATAAAATTTTGAACTCATATACAACCAATGTATATCAATATACAATAGTATCTCCAAGTACAGACTAATACAAAAGGGCTCACAAAATTCGATATTACATAATTGAATCAAAAGCACATGATAATGTTATAGGGGATTCTTAGCTAAATGTTATTATTTATATGATTTTTATTAACTATTTGCTTTTTTTATTTCTAGTAGAATCTTGATTGTCATCAAGATAAGTTAAGGTTAGAATAAATCACAACCATATTTACTGTTGACTAGATTATAATAGAAGAGTCAAACATAATATTTACTAAATTCTCATAAATATCCTCGTGGAAACAATACTACACTTATCAACTGTACAACTATAAAGCTATAGGTGCACTTGTTTGTAGCCTATTGTATTAGGATCAATAAGAGAGTAATAATCAACCTTTATTCGAACTTAATTTAACCTCTTAGTAACTTTTAAAAACCAACACTAGTTAGCTCATCATAACCTCTAGCTAGTTAGTTTACCACAAATTAGCCTATCAAAGAACCAATGGTCTAGTCGATTACAAACTACTTATTAGGTGATTTTTTGAAGCTTTCTTTGACTAGACCATCCTATCCTTTAGGTTAGTTGAAACCCTATAAAACTAGCTTGAGAACTTCGACTTCTAAGTATTTTCAAAGACAAAACACATTATTTGATAAATTTTTGGTTAAAAATATCTCAAAGTTTCCTTAAGTTTTCTTTAAAGATTAAGAGAGTTTTCTTAAAAACCTTTCAAATTTTCATTTCGATTACTACAAAGAATATTCAATAGTTCTTACACATAAATGGCCATGCAATAATTGTACTTATTATTTATTAAAATGCGTAAGATTAGGTTACAAGAAGGATTATAATGTTTTGTTAAATCTTAAGGAGATTAATTCCTTTTTGTTCTTGGTTGTTCAATTGAATTTCCTTCTTAAGTTGCGTATGTACTTTAATTTTTCTTATTTTCTTCATCCCTTGGTTGCTTAATTGTTTCAATTTCCTCCTTTACTTACTTACTTACTGTTTCATTGAAATAGATCTTTCAGTTATTGCTTAGTTCTATTATAATAGAGCTAGTAATATTATCGTAAGTAAATTCATTAAAAATAATATGTTTTATTATCATTAGTACCATGGCTTAGGATTTTAATTGATTTAATAATATAATGGTTGGTGTTTTACCATTTAGTCATATTGGCCATTATAGAGTCCAAACTTCTTATTCTTTTATCTAAGTTTTTCTCTCTCTTTATAGAAACAAGATTGATAAACATATAATTGATAATATTTGTACCCATATTTGATGTATTTTTGCTTGATATGTTATAAATTTATTATATATTTGGTAATTAATTCACTTTAAGTGTGTTTACAAGGTATAATTGCCTTCACGGAATTAAAGGAGAAGAATTCAAAAGAAAACATGACATAAAAACAAGATTCAAAGCACAGAGGAACGCACGACCATGTAACAAGTCATGCACTTCTCTCTGTTTGTACAAATTCATGATTTTTGAACATTTTGGCTATGCACGGTCTGATGCACAACTAAACTAAAATTTAATATAAAAGGATATGTTTGGCCTTAAATGAAAAGAGCAAACATTAGGAGGAGATTTCAAAATTGAAGATCATTCTTAAAGGGCGATTTCAATCCAGAAAAGTAGAAAGCACAAAGAAATTATTGAAAGATCCATCGGAATACAAGATCAAACTACTCTACCTTGTAAGAACATTTGATAAGATTGAAATGGAGATTTATAATTATGAACCCTCTATTTTATATTCATTTTCTTTCAGATTTGGGTTTCCTGTTCTATTATGTGTAACTAAATGTCTTATTAGTGTTTTAACTAGATGAACCCTATGTTTATACGTTAACAATGTTTTGATTATTTTATTAATTCAACTGTTTTTATCGATCTATTACGATTTGATTACATGTTTAACATACATTCTAATAGAGTTGAGAATATTATATCATAATTTGATTTCATATGTAGAGATTGAGAAATCCTAGGTTTGAATAGATCTACTGTAATTGGAAGGAGTTGATTGCAACCTAGAGATAGGATGATATAAATCTTCCGAATTAGAGTTAAACGTAATAAAGGAATTTACAAATCGGTAAAGCAATCATATATACTTTAAACTAAGTAGTTCGGTTGAAAACCTAAGGATTTGTTGTTAGTAGACTCAAGGTCAGCTATTAGCATACTATAGGAATCTTCACGATCCAATAAATCAATAAACAATTGCATAATACAAGATCAATCAATTAAGGGTTTTTCAGGAGAATCGAAACCGAGATACTAATTTCCGATATTGATAGTTTTCTACTGATTCCTTGTTTCTGTGTTCAATGTTGCCACCTATTTCATTTTAATTGTTTAAGTTTTTATTTTCTTTATTAGAATTCAGAGATCGATCCGTAGGCTAGATAATAGGAAAAAAGGTAATTACTAGTAATTATTATCTTCTTAGGGATGATCTGTACTTGCTTATACTGGCTACAGCTACGATGTGCACTTGCAGTTATTATAATATTGACTAACTTAGAAAAAGTCAATTACAGATACATGCATAAATTGAAGAGTAACTAGGAGACATCGTGATTTTTTACCTAATTATTAATTTCACAATTTCTAGCTTCTTTTAAAATCTAATTCATGTTTATGGTTTTTAAAATTGAACTTTCTCTTTGAGATGCATGTTCCACATTTATATGTAATGTCCAATCAGAGTAGACTCTGAATAATGTTTAGGTCTAAAAGGCTACCTAACGATCCGAGCGGCCTACATCTGCCACTGAAAAGCATTGTCTTTTTTATTTAAGTTTTAAAAGTAGGTCAGTTTTGAAGACTTTCCTAAAATGATGTAGTTTTGGATGCCCAACATCAAATTTGGTTTCATCCCTAACGGGTTCGACAGGCCGAGTTGGTGACTATGTTGTTGCCCGTTTCTACAATTTTACCATCGACCTTCAAAAGATAGTGTCTTTCAAGTGTTAAGCTAAATTAATCGTAATCGAAATCCTTCTCATAGACAATCTCAATGTCCAAGCTTGAAATGTTCTTGATAACAAAACATCATTAGCAATCACAGAAGCGTTTTTTCAGGACCCCTTGTCAAAGAGTGAATGTATAAGTTTGATAGTCTTTGCA
The DNA here is from genome assembly GCA_025629805.1 of Erythroxylum baracoense. Taxonomy (NCBI): domain Eukaryota; kingdom Viridiplantae; phylum Streptophyta; class Magnoliopsida; order Malpighiales; family Erythroxylaceae; genus Erythroxylum; species Erythroxylum baracoense. The sequence continues at coordinate 18,092,405 of JAOTAY010000191.1, forward strand.
AATGATGCGAGGATGTTCTTATGCAGTTTGGAAACAGCAATTTAAGCACTTAACACAACGTAATTAAGGGGTTGGCAGTCATATCTTCAGTAGTCTCGCGGAAGCTAATTGATTAAGCTCGGTGGTACTGATGCCCTTGCAAATACCAACTCAAACTTTATACGTCAGTAACGCAGTAATCTGAACTTAATTTCTCCAAATGGTGCGCAGATATTAAAATGGACAAGATCTTGTCGATCATCATGCTTGATAATATACCTTTCTTGGTCCGAAGACAAGAAGAGTAAATGAGGACAATTGTCGAATACGTTGTAGGACTTGGGCATAGTTTGCCGATTGTACATATATAAAATACGTATATAGAGAGATGGAGTTGATGTGGTAAATAATCACGAGAAGAATACAAGAGAAGTCAAAAGTTTTAGTGTTTCAATTTGAATTAGGTGAGTTTATTTTAATGGGGTTCGCTAGTTTGCAAATTTATAGCAGAGCAGTAATTACCCTTGAGGCTTTGGGAATGATTGTTGGAGTGAATATGAGAGTCTGAGTGGAAGTGCATATTATGTCGACAAGAACATCATCCACCAACTGGAAATCATGCACAGAGGTGGCAATTGGTGTTGACTAATTCCGAACAATGCCGGTTAATTGAATTAAAGTAAGTAAGAATGGACCATTCATTTTATTTTTTATAATCATTATATATAAAAATTACTCAGTAGAGTAAAAAACCATATCTTCTCTTTCATCTTCAATTTTTTAATCTCCAATTCTCTTTAGTACCTTGTAAGTTTTGTTCAATCTTTTCTATTTGAATTGCTTTTCAACTTTTCATTGTGTTTGTTCTATATATGTTATTATTTTAATTCTTTGTGCCAGTGAATCACATGTTAACCTTGCCTTGTTTATTATTGTTTCGTTTGTCGGTTATAGCGATTGAAACAAATCGCTGTCAAACTAACAAATAAAAAGAGAAGACGTCATCCTCTATCAATTCATCATTATAGGATTCTGATTGAAGCTTTTAAGTTAAATAGTGAGTTAATTAATCGTTCTTATTTTTACCGTGAATGTGTTTGTTTATAATATATAAACAAACACATTCACGGTAAAAATCACTCCTAATAGCTATAAACACATCAGCGATTTACTGCTTTTTATTTTATACGTTCACTTTTCTTTGATGATGAACTATAGACACTTTCACCTCAATTGCTAAAGATGGTGAGCTATAAGGTAAAGACTTCACTGAACAATACAGTGTACATGCTTCTTTTAGATTCTCAACTGGTGTTTCTTTAGCTTTTGGTTAGTACAATATGTACAAGAGAGGGGGAGGAGGGTGGGTGTATGCGCAGAGTTACGTGCTTGAACTGAATAGAGTTCAGTCTTCGTACTTAATACACATCATTACTTACACTTTACTTTTCACTGTTTCTATTCTGGCCTTTTCCTAATGTTGCGTATAGATTCAGTGAACTCCAAAATTTTCTTCTAAAAATAGTTGGATTATCCACCTGATAACTTTCTATCTTTCCTTAGGACGTACCGTAGTTTAATATGTTTTATGTTCTACTTGAGCCAAAAATTACTGGTTACATAATACTCAAAACGAAGTACAGACAAATGGCCCCATTACTGTAGAACGACTTATCAAAACTTTTTATATGTTGCAGATCTTTTAAAATTCTATGTCAAGTGTTTGAACTCGAACTGGAAAACGTAATGGAGATAAAACATCCGAGTTTTTTGTCTTTAGCATTTACCTTTTGATTTCACTGGCTCGCAACAACTAAATTTCGTACATCATTGCGTTGAGTTGTAAATAGATAAAGAATACAATATACATATATGCTCCTATCAATTAAAAATGCTTTTCCCACAGTGCTTTGTTAAGTATGTCTTCCATTGGCTTTCCTTACAACAAGAGGGACTTTTGAAGATGAATATTTTCTGTCGCTAAAAGCCAAAACTTCTTTGCCAATATTTTTGATCGTCGAAAGAAATTTGTCACATGAATCGTCTCAAAATTGCAGTAGCAAAATATTATTAGAAATATATTCTTATTTTTATTTTTCTTCCATAAAGCATAGAACATTGTACACGATACATAGGCATAACAAGGTATGTTAGATGCAGATCTTAACTTGAAAAATATATCTGGATAAAATCATGGTTGACCCTTGAATGAAGGGATTCCTGCAACTAAGATTTCTATAATTAAGCTATCCTAATGACTTATGCCAACACTCCCCCTCAAATTGGTGCGTAGATATCTTTAATGCCCAATTTGACAAGAGAGTCATTGAAGTCTTCATAGGAAACTACCTTTGTAAGTATGTCAACTAGTTGGTATTCTGACTTGACAAATGGAAACTTAATTATTTTTTCCTCTACATTCTGGTTAATGAAGTGTCGATCCACCTCTACATGCTTGGTACGATCGTGTTGAAATGGGTTGTGTGATATGTTAATGACAGCCTTATTATCACAGAACAAATTCATTGCAGAACCAAGAGCATAACCCAACTCTGTTAGCAATCTTCTAAACCAAGGAAGCCCACATAGTCCTTTCGTCATACCTCTAAATTCGGCTTTAGTAATAGATAAAGTCACCACCTTCTATTTCTTGCTTTTCCATGTAACCAAATTGCCTCCCATAAATGTAAAGTAGCCAGAAGTAGATTTTCTATCCAAGATATTCCCTACCTAATTTGCATCTATGTAAACCTCAATATTTAGACGGTTATTCTTAGAGAACATTAACCCTTTTCCCTTTGAAGACTTAGATAATGAAGAATTCGAACTATTGCACCCATATGGTCTTCATTAAGACAGTGCATGAATTGGCTTACTACACTTACAACATAGGCGATATCTGGGCGAGTATAAGATAGGTAAATAAGTTTGCCCACTAGTTTTTAGTACCTTCTTTTATCTATCGGCACATGGTCTGAATATTCCCCAAACCTAAGGTTTTGAACAATCTGAGTATCTATTGGCTTGCATTCCAATAGTCCCACTTCTGATAGTAAATCTAGAACATACTTCCATTAGTAGAGAAATATTCCTTTTCATAAATACCGGCCGTAGGTCCATTGAAATTGACATAGGTCTTAGTTTCTTAATTTGAAGTCAGCTTTTTTCTGGGAAATGGTTAAAGGTTTTTGGATAATTTGCTGAGGTGTTATCGGATGGATGTTTGGTGGCTGTGTTTGGACATTTGTATCAGGTGTTTGGTCATTAGATATTTGTTTTTCAAGAAGAGTAATAGTGGCATGTAATTAAAACAGTTTGAAGCATCTTTTTCAACAGTTTCTGGAATATTTAATATCAACTCAATGGAAGCAAGCCATCTATCAACAATTACGACAAGACTCACAACACTAATGCAATTATTGTCCTTCCACATCACAAACAGAAAAAGAAGGAGACAGAGATGATACTTCAGTCGACGCCATCATTGAAGAATAATGACAAAAGCAGAAAAGCAGACTCCTCTTGTCTGCTACAATTATGTAATTTTTACTATTTATCATGTGAAGTAGGCAGGCCAATTGTTGGCTATACAATAAAAGAAGATTTCTTAGGAATCTACTTTTTTCTTTTGTTTGAATGCTATCCACATTTCTATATTAATGTTTTAGAGGCTATACAAATAGTAGCTCCTGTATCTATATAAGCATTAAATTTTTTATTTTGAATAATCACTTGAAAAAATGTTATATTCGGATTCAGTTGTTGATTCTAAAGTTTGGAGATCATATTGATATAATGAAGAAATCGTTGAGTATGTTTCATATTCTGATTCTATAGGTTTTAAATTATATTTTAGTGTTGAAGTTAAAATATTAAATTTTTCTTTAAATTTATTTGGATTTCTTTTTGGACAATGGTTTGCATAATGACCTTCTTCTTTACATAACCAACATCTACATTTGTTCCTATTTTGAGGACAATATTTCTTTTTAGGTTTATATTGTTGATAAGCCTTTCTTCTAAAAAACTTTTTAGATGGTTTAAATTGGAGTTTTTATATATGTTTTTAGGATATTTTTGCTACTTATATTTATTATATTTTTGTTGTTTTCTTTGTTTATGATAAGTTGAAAATTCACACTCGTTTGTTAATCCTTCAAAAGGTTTTTCTAACTGTATAACTAATGTGTAATCTATTAGACCATTCTAGTAGCAATTTTTCTGGTGATAATACACAGTCTAAATTTAAAATGTCATCTGGTCCTAATGTTATATGTTTTAATATTATATCTTGTAAATCCACATAAATTCTTAGAATCTGTCTAAATTTGGAATTCAACAGGTAATAAATCAACTTTCCATTTTCGTAATAATGGATTTCTTAAATTGCAACCTAATATTCTTGAAAAATTACATAATTTTCCTAAAACCTTTAAAAATATAACTGAAGTTCAAAAATTTTTAGGACTATTAAATTAATTATTTCTTAAAAATCTAGCTAAAGAAAGAAAACAATTACAACTCAAATGTAGTACAAAAACTCAATGGATGTGGACTGCTGAAGATCCGAAAACTGTAAAAACCTTACAAAATCTTTGTAAGGATTCACCAGCATTATATAATTATAATGCTAAGGATACATTGAATGTGCAAATTGATGCAAGTATTGATACATGGGCTGACTGTCTTTTAGCACAACCACCCAATTTTATTAATGGAACTTTTAATTCCAATGAAAGGAAATATCCTATTCCTAAAAAATACTTGAGTCCTCCTAGGTTCTTCATTTCAAACTTAGTAGACAATTGCCTTTGTAGCCTAGAGATCTCCCCTTCATCATCTCCATGATTATCATGTCATCTATGTACACTATTAAAGTTGTCATTTTGCCCTCTCGGTGTTTTAAAAAGAGAGTATGGTTAGAATTACTTTGGATATATCCATACTTTGTCATAGTTGAACTAAAACAACCAAACCATGCAAGAGGCAACTGTTTTAATCCGTACAATGCTCACTCTAATTTACAAACAATCTTACGCTTAGATGATGCTATATATCCTGGCGAAATGTCTATGTAGACCTATTCTTTAAGGTCACCATAAAGAAAGGCATTCTTCACATCAAATTAGTGTAGTGGCCAATCTAAATTTACTGCAAGAGATCATAATATTTTTACAGTATTCAATTTTGCTATTGGTGAAAAGGTTTCCAAATAATCTATACCATATGTCTGAGTAAATCCCTTTACCATAAGTCTCACTTTGTAATGATCAATAGATCGATCAACCTTGTATTTGATAGAAAACACCCATTTGTTCACCACAAGTCTTGCTTTGTAATGATTAATGGATCGATTAACCTTGTATTTGATAGAAAACACCTATTTGCATCCTACTATCCTCTTCCCCTCTAGTAATGGAACTAACTTCCAGGTGTTATTTGTCTATAGTGCCTCCAATTCTTCTTGTATTGCTTGTACCCACTTCAGATCAGATAAATCCCTTCACCATAAGTCTCGCTTTGTAACGATCAATGGATCGATCAACCTTGTATTTGATAGAAAACACCCATTTGTTCACCACAAGTCTTGCTTTGTGATGATCAATGGATCGATTAACCTTGTATTTGATAGAAAACACCCATTTGCATCCTACTATCCTCTTCCCCTCTAGTAATGGAACTAACTTCCAAGTGTTATTTGTTTGTAGTGCCTCCAATTCTTCTTGGATTGCTTGTACCCACTTCGGATCAGATAAAGCCTCTTCAACACTATTAGGAATATGGCAAGATGATAGTGTTTGAGAAAAAGTCTTAATAGGATCAGATAGACTTTGAGTAGATACATAGTTTGCAATTGGGTATTTGGTCTTTCTTTGGTCCTCATCTGGTGTGTATCTATTCCGTGGTTTCCTATGATTATGTCTAGAAGGTAACACATAACCAATAGAAGAATCTAAAACATGAGTATGAGAGGGTGTAGTCGGGTTACTTACCTCAGGAATATTCCCATCAGGAGAGGTTTAGGTACTAGAGGAAGATGAGGAGATACTGTATTTTCATGCTCTTCATTTACTACATTTTCAAGTTCTTCATGTTCAGGTTGAAGACCTCCATTTTTAAGTTCCCCATTCTCAATTTCCCTATTTTCGAGTTCTCTGTTGATGTTAGTTTCTTCACTTTGCAGGTCAATTTCTATATTTCTAGCTCCATTCTCACCTTCTGAGGCCGTTATCCAATTTGACTCTTTACCTTAAGTCTCCCCATGAAGAGAAGAATTGGTGACCGATGATGGACAAAAGGTCTCAGACTTAAGGAACGTAACATCCATGGTGATATAGACTTAGTTGGTTGTCAGGTCATAACATCGATATATCTTTTTATGTAACCGATAGCCTAAGAACAAGCAACAGATGGCACATGGATCCAACTTGGAACATTAATTCTTACGAAGATGGAAAAATGCAACACATCCAAATATTCATGGAGGAAGCATTAAGACAACAGGTAGAGAAACATAGGTAGAAAAAATTTGTAAAGGAGTCTTAAAGTCTAAGACCATTGAGGGCATATGGTTTAGCAAATACATGGAAGTAGCTACAGCCTCCCCCTAATAGTGAATCGATACTTGTGCTTCAATGAGTAATGCATGAGCAGTTTTAAGAATATGCCAATTTTTTCTCTCGGCAACGTCATTATATTGAGGTGTCTATGAGCAGGATGTCTCATGGAGGAGACCATGTTGTAGAAAATAAACTTGAAATCAGTGGTTTAAAAATTTTCCCTACCATTATCAAAACAAAGGATTTAAAGCTTGGCTAAGAATTAAGTTTGAATCATAGTATAAAATGCTTTAAAAACTATGAAAACTTCATCTTTAGTTTTTTAGTTGGTATAGCCATGTCATATGAATGTAATCGTCGACTAAAATTACAAACCAACTATGAAGTAGTTATTGGTGAAGGTCCCCACATATCAGAGTGTATTAGAGAAAAAGGAATATCACTTTTATTCAAACTGACTAGGTAAGAAACTCTATGGCTCATAGCCATAATACATGTGTCACACTTAAAAAATCTTCAGTCTATGAATTTGAAAATAAATATGAAAATAAAGGTCATAGATAACTGAATGATGGATGCCCCATATGCTTATGTCATAGCTAGATCTGTCTGTCCTTGCTATTGGTATAATGTTGTACATGATTTGCTGCTCCTGCATTAAAGTCATCCAAGTAATATAGTCTTCCCCTCTTAGTACCACGCCCAATAATATCCCTGTTGAGAATATCCTGAAGAAGACAAAAGGTTGGGTATATCAGTACCATACAATTAAGTTCTTCAGTAACCTGACTCACAGACATCAATTTATTGAAGAGGGATGGAACAAGTAGTATGTGAGACAAAGAGAGAAAGGGTGAAAAGGAAACAGTTCTAGCCCCTATGACTGGGTGTGTAACCCCATTGGCATTGGCAATGGACGTCTTTCTAGGTGGAGTCTTATTAGAGAAGTTATTTGGATCAAACGTCATATGATTCGTAGCCCCAAAGTCGATAATCCAAGCACCACCATTATGAGAGTTAGAGCTATATAAAGCTTGACCATAATTACTGTTATCTGATTTGCAAGCTTTACAATTTATAGCCCTTAAATACCGCACGTGCACGAGTCATGATTTGTAGTAAGTGAAGGGTCGATCCCACAAGGAGGGTGAACTAATATAATTTTAGGTTATCTAAGACTAGAAAATTATTAAAATGAAAATAAATTTGAAAAAGAAATTAAACACAAGAATTTGATTAGTGAGAATGTAATTTAGGAATTTAACACAAAAGGAATTAAAATTGAGCAACACAAAATTCACAATGGAAATCAATCAAGGAAAATTACCAAGTTATGAGAGAGGGGATTTTTCCTATCATCAATGCTAATCTAGTCATTTATACATTATTGTAGTGTCAATTCTAGACTATTATAGGGTTAATTACTCTCTCTCAAGTTATAACGATTAAACTCTTAATCATAAACACTAATAGAATTATGAAAATTGCAATATCTCAATTAACCCACAACCTAATTAGATCTTAAGCCCTCTAATAAACTACCGGGTCTCACACGGGATCTCTGTCTGCACAATAACCGATATGATTAATCATGTGGTCTATTGGATCGCCTAACTCTCATTAACCTAATCCAATCATTTTTATACAGTCCACCCTCTCGGTTTATTATCGAAATATGCAAGTACCGCAATTAATCACAACTCCCAATTAATAAAACATAAAACAGTTATATTAACATTTAATCAAGGTAAAATCTTGAAGGAAGAATTAGAACATCATCAACAATCAAAAATCCATCATCATACAATCCATTTCAATCTTATACATTGAATGAACAAAAATGAAAATGGAAAGGAATGGATTGGATAATCCAGAAGGCAGTAGCATTCGAAGATCCACTTATCCAGGAAGGCAGTGGTGTCAGAAGACCCACTTATCCTTCTCTTCTTCCTCTTCTTCTCCTCTCTCTCTCTTCTTTCTCTCTCCCTTGAACCTTTCTAAATGTGGCAAAAAAAGAAGCTCTCTTAAAGGTTTCATCCTTAAGCTTTTTATAGGCTTTTCCAATTAAGCCAACTTTAGGGTCTTTTTTAGGCCCGAAAGATCCTTTGAAAACTTAAAATCGAAAGAATCCCCACGTCTGTCCGCGCGCAGGCTACAATCATGGCCAAGATTTTAGCCTTCTATCACGATTGTGGCCTAGTCCTGGGTTAGTTCCTGGGTCTTATCCGAATCTTCTCCATTTTCCACTATTTGCCCTGAAATACTAGCAAACACATCAAGACATCTCAAAAATATAAAATTGAAGCTTAAAGGCATGCTCTTTCCCACCATTTACGGAAGGTGCTCCTGACTTTGTCAGTGTTTGGGACTGACCTAGTTTCATTCCTTTAGTGAACAAAACTGCGCCACTAGCAGTTACCTCCCCACATAATGTCATCACAGATTGTCAAACATCTTCCTTATGAACGTGAGAGTATGCTTGTTCAATTGTAGGAATACTTTAGTTGTAGAACCTCCCTTCAAATATTATCTAGTTTGTCATTAAGACCATCAAGAAATATATAAACTCGTTCCTCTTGTTAGGCCAAGTTGTGTTTTTGTATGTCCATCGCACATTCCAAAACCATCTTCAATCTATCCGTGATCTCCATTATAACCTCAATAATATTTAAATGCTTAAATTACTATAGCATACCATAAATAGAGCATACTCTATAAAATGCATGTACAACACATTACACAACACCATAATCGAAATAGTACGTTACACTTTAGCTCCTTTGGATGTTGTTGGCTTGTTGTGGATTTCAATTTGTCTATAGATATCGTCTGTTGGTCCCCTTTGTTTACTCATCATGTGCATATGCTTCACTACATCTAAGTTTAGTGCTGATATGGTGCCTACTAGATGCATTAGTAGAAAATTGGTCAAAAACTCCCATCTGTTGTGCAAGTTTAGTCCCATAAGGCCTTATGTATATTGTACCAACCTTTCTCTCCTTGCTTTGATGCCGAATAAATTCGGATAATGCATGCCCAAAGTAGATTGGCGACTGTTCACTCATACTCCATAGATAAAAGACATACAAGTTCCCTACAACATTATGGTTGTCACCTTGTTCGCTCAATGTGTGGCTCAGAACTTAATGAATATATTGGAGCGTCAGGTGTTGCAGCGACGATGCCTTGGATTTGCTCAGGTCATAGTCTCCGTCATTGTTGATGATACTCTAGAACTGCTGGGAAGACATTCCGTATGATAGGTCTATCCCCAAGTCTAGGTATGCTTGCATCCCCACAAACTATCGGTCGTAAAGTCCTTTAGTGACAAAAAATTTTGAGTAACTCATTCAGACCATCTCCCCTTATAACTAGAATTGGAGTGTGTTTGGCCAGTCCCATTTGTGACATCCCTTCTCCACGAAGAACTTAGAGATCACTTCGAGTGTTAACTCCTAATAGGAGGGCTCCATAATCTTGAAAAATCTGGACCAGGCTCCAACATTGATAAGGTCCCTAACTTGTTATATTAGACCAACTACCTCAATGCTTCCTGGTCAATGCTGCGGCCTGTGACGAATGCCTTATCCTTGAGCCTCTAATAATGTTCCTCATATGTTACAGTATTGAACAACAACATTAGAGGTCACTCAAGTGGTTGAACTTAGTGATCTATTTTCGAGTGTCTGGATGACCCTTCCCCTTGTTGTCGCTTCTTAGGTGCTTCTTTCTCGTGTTGTGGTCTTGTCATTATACCTAAAATTTTAAATAATTGTGAGAAATTCACAGATAAATTACGAGAATACCTTTCCCCGTAATTATTTCCTATGCTCACTAAATTATGAAACGTGAAAACGAATTAACTACGAAAGTTAAAGCACATAAAAATAAAAAATAAATTAACAAAAATAAATAAATAAAAAATAAAATCAAATCAAATAATTAGAAAATTAATCAACAACGTAGCTAATCACAAAATTAAAATTAAAATATTGTAATTAACAAATAAAACTAATTGAATTGTTTAATTATCAATTTAACCCCTAAAATTGAAATTAAAAAAATCCTATTTTAAATATTATGCAAAATTAACAAAATTAAACATCATATTCATGCAAAAGTCAAAACTGACATGAATTCAATAATAAATCAACTTCAATTAACTATAAAAACAACTAATTAATCCTAATTTCGTGCAAAGCATGGCAGGAAGAAGCCATGGTCATAGAATTCATAAGAGGAGAGTATTGAAGTCAAAGAAGAGGATAAAGACTATTTGAGATATGAGGTTGAAGGTGAAAAAGTAATTAGGGGATTTTATAATAAAGAAACGGTCAAATCTTAAGGGAATATCAAGAAGTTGAAAATTATTTCCTTTTTTGTAACAAACAAGAAAGTAGGGATTTCAAATTTGAAAAGATCTTAATGCAAACTTTGGATATGACATTTCTTATCTATAAAAGATTGTTTATGATTTGAGAGACTTCTCATAGATAATGTTATTTGACTTAACTCAAGAGTTTAGTTTAGAATCTAAAGAACTATTAGGATAGAATTCAAAGTCAAGCTTATATAATAGTAAGAGAATTTCTCTATTATTGATAAGTGATATTTGTTATAAGATTGTCTAAGTCATTTTATGTGATAACGTGTGTGTTTAGTATATATACTAGGATGTTTAGCCTAGATTTTGTGTTATTTTCATTTAACTTTCATGTGCATGTGATTGTATATGATAAATTGCATATTAGGTTATAAATGAAGGTTTTGAAGCTTAGGTTTTGCATGTTTTTCATATGTTTTGATGTACATACATTTTGCATGATTGTATGTCAATGTTTGGGCAGGATTTAGACTTATTTGTGTTGATTATTAATTTACTTGATGTAGACTTATCGTAGGTATCAAAGGAGGAAAAAAAAGAAGAAAATGAGGGTAGAAAATAACAAGTCACGTGGCCCAAGTAGAAGTTGGAATTTTCTAACTTTTCAGTTGGCAATTCCAATTTGCTCCACTTACATCCTAAGTTAGTTTAAGCACCTAAAGGGATATAAAAACTCCATTTGAAACCTTAGAAAAGGAATAAGGTCATGCAGCACACAAAAAGGACGAAGATAGAGACATTTTTGGGTGGATTTTCAATTAGAATCTAATGATTTCAAGAGATCTTAAAGCTACCACACCAAGTTCCAACTTTGTTCTTCAACTCATAGGTCCTCTATTCTCTATTCTCTCATTTGTTTTTGTTTAGTTATTGTATGGAGAAGATGTATGGAGTTGTTGTAAGGATGTTGTTAATGATTGTAATAGATTTCTAAGTAGATTTTAGGGTTGTTCTTACCATAAATATGTAAGAACTCACTTTGGTTTAATATGTGGTTTGCTTTAATGCTTATGATGTGTGGACTTTATATGCCTTGCTTACATTGAGAAATGTAGTTAGGAAATCAGTTTGGATGTACCATTAGAGTGTGCAGCCTTGAGAACACTTCATACATCAAGCTAACATGACATTTAGAGAGAGATCTTGGTTGTTTTAATGGTTGTCCAATAGGTTACTTCATATCCACTTAACTGTTAAGTAAAGTGTGTAGAATGAGAGATCACATACCAAAATTTAATCATTATTTCAGGCTTAATTGGTTCGAGTATTGAGAGAGAAAGGGCCAATACGTTAGAATGCCTAAGAGTAAGCATGATTACATTACCAAAGTGAGGGATTATATGGTATGAAGAGAATGACATTAACCTTTATAATTTGATTCTTTAAACCAAAATTGTGTTCTTTTTTTGTGACATTTTGAAGTTTGTTTGCAAGGCTTTAAATTGTGAATTTTTGCAATTTTAATCTCTTATTATTTGATTTACTTAAACAAAAGTCAATTTGAATTACAAGGTGATTAACCAATCCTTAAGGGAACAATACATAGTTATACTATTTTATACAAGTCGTATACTTGTGGTATAACAACTTCAATTAATTTTAAAACTTTGAGCTAACACGAAGGAGTTATCAATCATATGTGTGGTTTGCTCAACCAAAGATATGTGGGGGCAAGTGCTAATATCTTAAAATAAATTAGCCCATATAGCTCAAAAGACCATAAAGTTAGCCCAGAAATAGAAGCTCAATAAATGTTTAGCTAGAGAGTTCATGGACAAATAAAAAATCAAGGATGTGGGAAGAAATGTGTTGAATTTATGGAAGTTTAGGACATGGAAGTTAAGAAGAAAATGATAAGTGGTTAGCTAAAATGTAGAAAAGTGAGCAGTTATATCAAAAACTACTCAAGAATGATAGGACAATAAATTTACCAATACAATGAGAATGGAGGACACGACAACTTCCAGACCAACATAGTCACAGTTTAACAAAAATTAATCTCTAGAGAAGACAATCAACATATTTCAAAACATTTTGTTATTTCTCAGCTTTCTTTACATTGTGAATTCACCTATATTATATCAAATTTCCTTTTGTAATTTATGATTCCTTTTCATAACAAATCAAGTACTTTCTATACTTCAGATTTCAATTCAACATACTTTAGCATTTTGGTGACTTAAAATTCTATTTTTTAAGTTTTCAAAGCCTACTTAGATCGTTTATAAGAAGTTAGGTATAAATTACGAGAGAATTTCTCTTTGACACACTTGAATAACATGGTAACATTAAACGATATTATAAGGACCAAAAGAGAAACCAAACATAAAACTTAAAATGGACATTTTTAAACAATTACTTGAAATGAACGTGATGACTTCAAATAAATTAGAAAAATAAATTTACAAAACATGACTTTACTGAAAAATTGATATTGAAACAAACTATATTATAAGGAATCAAAAGAAATGTTGGAACATTTAGCTAAATATTCAGGAAGTGTAAAACATGGTAACTTGGTATTTCCAGCTCTCTTCAAGCTTGGTAAAACTACAATGGGAGTATATGCTTGAAGAATGTCTGTATTAGAGTGGCATAACTAGAAAGAAGAAAAGATGGCCAAAATGCCTACGAGTTACTTTTGTTACTTGTTTTACTTTATCTTATATCATAAATAATCTTTTTATTAGTTTAAAATAAAGTTGCGTACTACTACTTTTTTGAAGTCTATGCATTAGTGAAAAGTCTATATATTAGCGAAAATTTAACTGTTAGTTCATTTTACACAATTCATCGAGGACGACTTGGGAAGAAAAAACAATTTATTTTCCTTGTTTATGGGTGCGTTTGGATCTGCGGTAAGGTAGGGATAAGTATTTATTTACCGCAGTTTTTAAACACAGGCACATGTTTGAATATGCGGTAAACAACCAGAGATTGAAGAAAAGTGTGGTACCACTGTAGAAATTAATAAGCAAAAAGAAGGTTGAGATAAGAAACTACTTCTGCGGTAGAAATTTTACTTTTCATTAATAACCTTCACTACAAGTATTATTTTTCATTATACTCTTAATTAATATGACTAATAAGGTATTTTTATGAAATATTTTATTTATATTTTATTATTTTAATTTAATATTTTATTATTTATAATTTTAAATTTATATGACCAATAATGTATTTTTAATTATTTATACAACAATTAATAGTTTATTAAATCAATTGATTTTTTAGCCATTTTATCTCTTTTCAGCTACCGCAACCGCATTTGCCAAACAACTATTTTCACGTTTCAGTAGTTACCAAAACAACAATCCCAAGCACATAGGTACTTATTGAAAATAAGTACTTATCATTTTAGCAGATTGATTTTAGTAGGTTGTCAACCACTATCACTCCCCCAAATCAAGCCTAAGAAAAGCAAGGATTGATAATTAATTGCATTGTTCCTCCTCCGCAATGAAACAAATGGAAAGAATTGAGTTATTATCTACAAACATTTTCCATATCTTGCCAAACTCATCTTCATTTCTTTATTATGTTTCTCTGTATCTTTAAATCATGAACCTTATCTTTCTTTTCACAGTTATAATTTTCCTATTTTAAGGAAGTATCCAAAGGGGGGTAAACATGTAGTAGCAAGAACATCTTTGATAAGATCCTATGATAGACATCAAACCTTTTATGTTACTATTTACTGTATATGAACTATGAGAAAATGCAATCGATTTACTTCAGACCAGAAAAATTATCCGAAGCCAATAATCAAGTTCTTCCTTTAACCTTGCAAATATTATACTCCAAAATTCAATACTATGTTCCTTTTGTGTCATTTTCTTGGGTGAGTAACGAGATGGCCTAATAAATAATGTGAGCTTCTTTAATAATGAAAAGAAGGAACCCACCAGTAAGACTTGGTGTAATATTATTATATTGCTTTTCGTTACTTTCTAATTTCTGTTTCTATTTTTTTATATTTTTATTTTATGTGTAAACTAGGCTGAAATTATTGAAACAATCCAATATCTCATTCTATTTTCTAACCTATGAATAATCATATTTATATTTCTTTAAGCAGTCTTTTTTTGGCTAACAAATTCTAGGGACACTAATTATTAAGATAAAAAACCTAAGAACATGAGGATTAAATATAATCACATATTAAAATGTACGGGTACTTCATCTGGGTCTTTGTTTATGAGAATATATCAAGCTTACATGCAACCACCATTCCAAATTAAAAAAAGATAATGGAGCTTATAATGAAATTTCTTGCTTAATATAGAATCTTTCTTGTCTTTTTTTGTTGCATTTATATGTAATTACTTTTAGTGACGAAAGATTTGAATAATATGAACAATTCTAATTATTACGTGGAAACAAATGAAAAGGATGGGGTGTAAAATGATGCCAAAGAGGTGCTTTAAATCTCATTAATGGTTTAAGAAGTGAAGAAAATAAATCCACCAACTCCTACCTTTTTCAAATCTGGTTGGAAGAATATTAATTAAGACATGTCTTCAAACAAAATTTAATAAACAATATACTAATGTTCAATGAAGAACAATGTATTAAGGAATAGATTGAAGAATTTCAAGAACTTACTTAAAGACATAGGAATTAGTTAAGGTAAAGTCAATGCTACGAAAAATTTCTATTCAATGTAAAATATATCTTTAATTATTGATATTTCATATTATAAATTTTTTCTTATGTATACTTTTCATCATTATAAATTCATAAAATAGCTCACAGATTCAATAAAAAAAGGTGTAAGGAGTTTTCAGACTTGTGCCATATTTTTTGAGATAATATTGCCATTATTTTGCATGCACATCTATCAACTAAATCTCCATCAAACAGTATAGATGAGGAGTATAGAGTTGATGTTAATGAAGTTTTCTCATTCAATGAAAAAATAGAAGAAGTTGCAAAGAACATATATTCTAACATTATAGAAAATGTCTTGATTATTGATAGTAATCGAAAAAAAAGAATGATTTACTTAAGAAATAAATGTCAAGAATGATTTACTTAAGAAATAAATGTCTGCAACATTATCACTCAAGAGAATGGATTTGAAACTTCATCAATTAATTAAGACATTAATTTAAAAATAGAATGTATGAATTCCTTACAAGATTTGGGTGTCGAAAGTGTAGAATATGGAAAGCCAATGAAAACTTTACATGATTCTCCTATTTATAGGGAAATTTTTTTAAAGGTGTTAGAAGCAAAAAAGCTAAATTAGATTGTGTATCTTTAGATATATTTTCATTTTATTTCATATTGAAGTCTTATTGGTTTATACACTTTCATATTAAGAACTATTTTATGATTTGAACCTTTTGACTAAATATTTGATATAAACTTCTTATACAAGTCATCAACCTTTTTTATAGCAATTTTAGGTCCCAGTTAAAGTAGCTTTCCTTTGACCTACCATTGATAAAGGTAGTTATTATTTCTCTAGTAAGGGAAGAGAATAAATATTTTCATTTATATAAGCAACTATGCAGAACTTCAACTATATCAAGTTATGATTGGTATTGAAACTTTTGAAAAAAATCTTGTAAGGAATTTATGAGAACTTAAGAATGAGTAAGACAATCTTTTTAAGCTTATTGATGAGTTAAAGAGTTTATGAGGCTTAAAGCCAACAACTCATTTGATTATGGAGAAACAAAATAGTAATTTTCTTGATAACTATTGATGTAAAACAACTTAAAGTATATAGAAGAAATAAAAGAGGAAAGATTAATCAACCAAAAGTCCTAATTTGGTGAGATAAGGATTGAGAATTGAGTTGAAATCAAAGATAAGGAAGTAGTAGTATTATATTATTCTATTTTAGATATGTTATCTATTGATGATAAAACTTATCTACTTGTTTTACGCTCAAAAACTGCAAGTGAACAGGTTGTGATTTGTAGTAAAAAGAGCAGATATCGATCCCACAAAGATTGATACCTAAACATCGTTTAATTTAAACACAACTTTGTTTAAGAAACTAAATTATGAAATACAAATAATTTGAAAAATTAAATTAAAATTAAAAGACTAATGTAAACAATGGACAATACCTAAATTGCAGAAAATATGAATTCAAGAATCTAAATACTATAGATTACTTTTTTCCTATTTTTTCTCCCTCCTATTTTATCGATTGAATTATGACTCACCCTAGATTTTTGAATGTACTAATTACGCTCTCTCAAGGTTTAACTATTTATCTCTAATCAAATTAACGGGAATCAAGTGGACAATCTCTCAACCTACTCAATGACTCTACCGATTCAATTAGTTATCAAACTATCCTATGGGTGATCAATTGACTATTCGAGATCTCTCTTCTAACTATTCTATTAAAATGATGATCGCTAATCCATAGGTCGCCAACTCTCGTTGTACAATCCTACATGAATTTCATCTCACTCACTCTCTTGATTTGTTGCAATATGACAATTAAAAATAACAATCAACAAAGACAATTGCATTCAATTTAATAAAATAGGAGTTCAACATAATAGTTCCAAAAGCAATCTCTAAAATAAAATCAGCCTAACATGATCTCCATAACATCATCAACATTCAAATAATCCATTTTTATAAAGAATAGAAGAGATTAAAATGACGAAAAATTGAATAGAAAGACTCCTTTTCTTCTTTGCCAAAATGTGGAATTTTGGTGTTGATTGCCCAATCTTGATAATGATCCTTGTCTTCAATCCTTCCTCAATACTCCAAACATATGTTCTTCACTCAAGGATGATTTTTCTATAAGTAGGTGTCGTTCCCTTGAAGATGGAGGCTTAATTCTCTTTTTATAGTCCAAAAATCCTAAGTTTAATGAAGCCTCGCAGTTTGCCTCATAATGTAATTCCCACGTTCGTGGGAATTGCCATGATTCTTACGAGCGTGAGAATTTGTCACAGACGCATCTCTCATTTTCTTCTGTAACTCCCTCGTGACATGGGAATTTGCATGATTCCCACGAGCGTGAGAATTTGTCACAGATGCATTCCTCATTTCTTCTCCTCTTTGATGTTTGGTTTACCCTCTAAGTTGCTCCTTCCTTCTTCCTACATAAAAATAATCAATTCTTGTCCTTAATTAACATCAAACACATAAGAACAACAATGAAATTCAAACTTAACGAAAACATACAAAATGAATCCTAAACTAGAACAATAATCAACAATTATGCTAGAAAACACATGTCAATTACCTATAAACACATATCCTAATGCACATCTATCAACATTCCCACACTTGAATCTTTGCTTGTCCTCAAGCAAAATAAATACAATCAATCAATTCTACCTCTTCATTTTCACAAAGATCAAAGCATACAATCCCTCAAATTTAAGCTAACTCAAATATCAAGTTAATGTACATATCATGACTACTTTCTCATTGGTGTATATAAGCAAACTCATAGTTATGACAATCACTCAAAGATAAGTAATGCACAAATGAACTTTCCTCACAGTTTTCACTCATTTCTCTCAGGTGTTTAAGGTTAGTGTTTCGCTCAAACTTCCTATAGGAAATTACACTACCATAGGCTTACTAATACACCAATTCTCCTCTACAATGATTGCTTGCATGAATAGATCAAAAGGACTTGTTTAGGGTTGTAATGTGGTGAGGGTTAAGGTGGGTCAAAAGAAAGGAAAGAAGGTTAAGCACAAGCATAAGTAAGGTAAACAAGAACGGATAAAATGGGATAATAAATCATAACTCTAAAACATCCAAACATAACTCATGTAGTACTCTGTACTCATTTGTGCTACTAGATTGTTCTTCCTGTTTCTTATCCTTTCTTTTTCTTTTTCTTTTTCCTTTTCTTTTTCCTTTTCTTTTTCCTTTTCTTTTTCCTTTCTTTTCTTTTCAATACTTTTTTTCATTTTTTCCATACATGGAAGAACTATGAATACAAAAGTAGCTATATACACTGTAATCCATAGGCAGAAATATACTTAACTCAACTCAACTCGGAACAATTTCTAACACAATCCTAACTAATGTATTACTTAATGCTTTACTAAGCTTGTGAAAGGGTAAAATAATGGGGTTTAAAGTTTTAAAAATTTGGGTGTTTTTAAGAAACAAAAGGTTAAGGCTCAATAGGGGTAGCAAGGGATAAGCAATGGGTAGGTCAGTTAAGCTAAGGGTTAACACAAAAGGGCCTAAATCATCTCTATTAAGCATGCTTCTAGTAGACTCAAACCGATTCAAAGCAAGTTTTGAAGGTAGTAACCTAAGGAAGTAACACTCAACAAAGAAATAAAATGACTATAAATAGAGTCATATGGCTCAATCCTCACATTAGCTTAAATGAAAACTCATTATGCATCTCTATACTACCTCATTGTTCAAATGTCAATTTGTGACTAAACTTATGTAACCAATTACTTTTCATCATTCTATATGGTTCACTTTCTATTCAAGTAGCCTAATTCAAGTTTAAGCATGCATTTAATCTAATTCTAACTAGCATGCTATAATCTCATGGAAATATTTATCAGAGTGATTCAAATACGGTTTCATTATTGACACAAAGCCCATATAATATGCCTAAACATGCATCCTATCTAACAAAATGCAAACAATGCAATTACAAAAGTCAAAGTCACCTCCCTATACTTAAAGTTCACATTGTCCTCAATGTGACAAGTCAACCATCAAATATTGGAAAATGACCTCAAACTAAACAAAAGAAATTGAAACACACAAATGATATTGATAGGTGTGCATTAGGATATGTTTTTTATAGGGAATTAGCGTATGTTTTCTTACATAATGGTTGCTTATCACTCTAGTTTAGAATTTAGTTTGCATGTTTTTATTAAGTTTGATTTCCATTGTATTCTTATGTGCTAGATGCCAATTGAGGGTAATAATTGCTTATTTTTGTGTAGGAAAGGAGATGAAGCAAGTTGGATGAACAAGAGAGTATAGAAGAGAAGACAAGAGGATTATATCTGTGTTCAATTCCCACATTCATGGGAATCATGAAAATTCCCACGGACATGGGAAATCACAATAGAAGGTTTCTGCCTGTAATTTCCACGCTCGTGGGAATCATGCAGATTCCCACGGGCGTGGGAATTATAATCCGAGGCAATTTGCGAGGCTTCATTAAACCTAGGATTTTTGAATTATAAAAATATCATTAAGCTTCCATCTTTAAGGGAGATGACACCCACCTGTAGAAAGACCATCTTTGGGTGAAGAACACATATTTGGAGCATCAAGGAAGGATTGAAAACAAGGATCATCATCAAGATTGGGCAAAAT
>JAOTAY010000191.1:18112730-18136368 GCA_025629805.1 Erythroxylum baracoense
ACTCATTCAACAATTTACATAATTTGATAAAAACATCCTTCTCCATTCTAAATTGTTGATGACATCTATCTCTATGGTCATTAAGCATCTCCATTACAAACATCTATCCTGTATAAGGGGATGTTCTACATGGTTTTTTAATATAATATTTAATATAATGGTCTATGGTTAGTGCTATTCCAGTTTGAACCATATCCAAAATTTCTTCTTTAATCTCTTCATTATATTCATGATCATTGTCAGAATCATTACCAGAAGATGACATCTGTATCAAAATATATAAAATAAATAAATAATAAGCTTATTATATAACAAGGTGATATAATAATAATCATAACACAATAATAATAAATTACAATTTAATTCATTACAACAAAATTAACCAAATAGAAATCCAATACAACACATTACAAGTAGCAAATTCCCATACAACACATTACAAGTAGTCCAATATTAGTAACCAAATACATGTCTAATTTATTACAAAAATCACAATCATTTCATTTTCTTAAGCCATTCAATTTGAAGATCAACATCCTTAAGCGCAACAAACATCTTTCTATTTTCCTTCTTCAAAAATAATTTGTTAGCTAACATAAACAGTTCACCACCCCTTTCTATTTCATTTATACTTCGTAAGATGTCCATCACCTCAAAAATGCTACAACCAGGTTCATATCTTTTAATAGAGCTTACTAAAGTTCTACTCTCTACTACATCATATATACGGTCCAAATGTTTACATAACCTTTGTGTTGCCCCTGTTCTAGTGTCATGTTTCTTTCCTTTTTTTTCCCTTCCCTTTGTAGAAGTTCCTAGAGTTGGAGTTGATGCAACAATCTTATTATTAATATTTTCAATTTCTTGATTGACAGTAAAGTCTTCAAAAAAGTTATCATCAAGATCGGTATCAACTAGGCTTTCTCTAGACAGAACATAAGCATCATTTAGTATAAAACCTAAAGAAGGTGCCCAAGCTCCGTCCCTTATAGATGCAACATCTTTAAATAAAATATTCAGTTGTTCAATATGTTTCAAACCTTTAGCTCAAAATTTGGTAGCCTCAGGATTTTCCTACAATAATATTATTTAAGTTATTAAACTTTCAAGTAACATTAGAACATTATAAATCTAAATCTTAAATGCTTACCTTTAATTTCTTTTTCCACCATTCGTCCCTTGCATCAATAGTTTGATTAGTAGGATCCTATCCTAGTCCAGTTTCCTTATCTACTAAATTTGTCCAAAGCTACCAATCCTTTTTTAATCCATCCCATTTATTTAAGTTATTTGTATTCATAATTCTTCTTAGTTTCATGACCAAACTTTGAAACTATATTTTTTCTTCCAATCTTGTTAAAGTGACCATTTGGTCGATTTCCAGCTAATGTCTCTTCCACAAAAATTTTGATTAAAATTTCAAGAGTTCTATCATTCCACTCTGCTTTAACTCTTTTTTTCAATTTATCCCCACCTTGAATATCTTGACTTTGTATTGACATTTTCTATCAAAAATGAAATCCCCACTGCATATAACAATGAATTTAGCAAGTAGAAGAAAATATAAAAGCATAACCAAAATGACATAGATATATGTGAAGCTCATATACTAATCAGTTACAATACATGTTGCTATAAATGCAGTGGTTATAAGCCTTCTGAGTATGTGGAGGGCATCCTTTCTACAAAATCTAATGTCTTTAGTTTCGGTGTGTTAGTGCTGGAAATTGTGAGTGGCGGAAAAAACCATGGAATTTTTGTTTTGAATTTGAAAAAAAAAATAAGTTTTCAAAAATAAATTCAATAACCCAAACTTTGAAGCATTTACCCCCAGTCTTTAGCATTGTTTTTTAACACAATTATCTTCAACTTGATCTTATTTTAGAGAAATATGGTCAAGATTTGAAAACACAAAGCCTCGATAGCAGTTATTAGATACCGATTCTTTTCTAAAACACGTTACTAGATACCAATTCGTGTCTGAGATGTTTATTAATTGCAACTCCTATAATACAAACGTAATTATTCAATTCTAATGGGGCATTTCATCAAACACTTAACATGCACACATGTTCAATTATTCAATTTGTCAGTCAGAACACAACCAAAACTCCACAATCCTCTCCAAACAAGCATACATGTTCAATTGTTCATGAATATTAATAATATGACAAAACCAAATTTAAGCAGAGAGAGAGTACCTTAATACGTTATAAGCTGGTCGGTGGTGCACGGCGAAGGGGCAGGAGCAATTGATGCAGCTGCCGACTAGAGGCACAGCGACGAGGTGGCTACTGGCTACTGGTGGCGTGGTAGTGAGAGAGATAGAGATGAAGCGGTGAGGTGACTGACGTGCGTAAAAGTGAGAGTCTGAGACTGAGAGAGAGTTGAGACGTGCAGTTACGTGAATAATATAGAAAGAAAAAGAAAAAGGACCATGAAAGGACTTGAAAGAAACAGATGAAAAATATGAGAAGAGAAGCCTCGATTTTTTCCACCAATCAGATAGAAGAAACAGTAACCCACGAATCAAAAGAAATGGAAGCAACGATGGAGAGAAAAACTACCTCTGGATCTCGTAAAGAAGAGCAATGAAGGGATTAAAAAGATTGGACCAGATCACAGAGCAGAAGCAGAGAGAAGAGAGGAATTTTGGTTTGGCTTTCCGAACGTCGGATATTATAAACGTAAACGTTGGAAATTATAAAAATAAAGTCTACTCGAAAAAGCTAAATTGAGGGGCTTTTTTGAAAAGCTCCAAATTTTAGTTTCTTAAAAAGTTATATTTTAGCTTATAAAAAAGTCATTTCTATTAAAACAGTGATTTTAGATTTTACGGTCAAACACTGATTTTTCTTAAAAATAGCTTTTGTGGTGAAAAAAAGTGTTTATTCACTCTCTAAAAGCTCAACCAAACAGACGCTAAGCCTTATATGGTTTCAAATAAGTTAGTAAATATTGGTATGATAGGTTAAGTACATATCTTTTAGAAAATAGTTTCTCTAAAGTTAAGGTTGATCCTACATTTTTTATTAAAATGCATAAGTATGATACTTTAGTTGTTCAAGTTTATGCTTGATGACATTATTTTTGGTTCCATTACTGAGACTATATTTAAATAATTTCCAGTTATATGAGTAGAGAATTTGAGACTAGTATAATAGGAGTGCTTAACTTCTTTCTTAGACTTCAAATCAAGGTATCTTTATCAATCAAGCAAAGTACACCAAAGAACTACTCAAATGCTTCAAAATGGATTAAGCCAAATCAACGAGGACACCTATGAGTATCACAATAAAATTAAACGAAGATGAAAAGGCAAGTCATATTATGTAAAAATTTATTAAGGTTTAATTAGTAGTTTACTTTATATTACCGTAAGTAGGCTCAATATTATATTTAGTGGATGCATGTTTGTTGAATTTCAATCGTATCTTAGGGAATCCCACCTTTTAGTCATTAAGTGCATTCTTAGTTATTAATGTGGTACCATTTCGTTAATACTTTGTTATCTTAAGCATACATTTTTTTACTTAACTGGTTACTCTGATGTAGATTTCATAGCAAGCCTTTTAGATAGAAAGAATACGTTTAATATATGTCGGTTTCTAGGAAATGCGTTATTATAATGGTTTAGTAACAAACAAAATTTAATTACTTTATCAATTATGGAAGAATAATACGTGGCTGCTAGTAGTTGTTGTGGATAAATCCTATAGCTTAGACAACAACTTAGAAACTATAGTGTGGACCTTACAAAGATAACTATTAAGTGTGATAATACTAGTGCCATTTATCTTACAAAAAATCCCATTCAACACTACAAAACTAGTCCCATAGAAATTAAATACCACTTTATTAGGCATCATATGCACAATGGAGATATTGAGTTAGAATCCATGGATACAAAACATCAATTGGCCAATATTTTTACTAAACCTATGAATAAGGTCAGATTTTATAAAATTAGAAGAGAATTGGATATGATTGATGGACACTTGTTTTGACAAACGACTCTATTAATGTTTCTAATTACTACGATAAAATTTTCCATGATTTAGTATATGATTTAATATTTTAATTTAAGCTTCAAAGCTATTTTTGAATTTATTAAGACATATTGTTCAACCCATACCTTATAATGTGATCGACATGTGTCAGGTATCCTGAAAAATTTACACCTTTACTTTTCAATGAGTTTGCTAGTTGTTTGATCAGTTATTTAGTCGACTACATAGTCGTACTGGTCGACTAATGCCTTCTTATAGTTGACCAATGTCCCTGCATCTGAGAATTCTTTTCTTTCTAGTAAGTTTATCAAGGAAGTGGTCAAATACATTGGTCGACCAACAACCATAATTATTGATCTACTAATACTCTTTAGTAGATGGCCAATAGAGCCAATCTTCATAAACTAAATCTTCTAGTAAGTTTGTAATAGGTTTGGTCGACTAACACAAGTCACCAGTCGATCAATATATCATTTTTAAGTAGAAACTCATCTTTCTCTCTTCTTCACCACTGCTTTCTTTCTCTCTCTAAGCTAAAATCATCAATAAGAGTCCTTTCTCTCATTTTGGAAACCAATAACTAAGACTCTTCCTTCTAACTTTCATCTTCCTCTCTCTTAATCAACTTAAATCATTCTTGAAGAAAACATATTGTTTAGTTATCTTACACGAAGTTCTACTATTCTCTGACTAGCTTTAAGCAATTTCCTCATATCTACTAAGTTCCTCTACACTCAAAAGGCTAAGGTTCATCGATATTGATCACCAATTCATCGCTTGTTGCTGCAATAATTGAAAAATTGAAGTTGGTGGGATTGAATTTACAGAAACAATTTTCTCTTATAGGAGACTATACACCCAAACTCCTTTTAAACACTTCTCAATTACCTCCCTTAACCCATTAACTTATGCCTTTCCTATGCCATCATTGCAAGAACTAGACGAAACCATAATCTTATGACTAAGACCCTCCCTCTAGGTAGAGCTAACTGCATACCTTCTAGGATTTAAAGGACTTAAAAGAGATCTCCAACTCCTTCACCTCCTATGCCCCCTCAAACTAATGAGGATGAGTATTTTAATAACAACTCTCTTTAGTTTCATGATAATGCTTCCTGAGAGGTAAATGAAAATTGTGGTTATCTTCCTCACCAATCTAGAACAATTCAAAGCATACGGGCTTATCCAAACTTTTATTAAGGGTGGGAATCCCTTCTTACGAAACATGTCTTATAAGCTCAACCAATATTAGGTTATTTTATACTAATATTTTACCTAAAGTAATTCAAGGTGACACTCATATCTTCTTTAAAATCTATAGTGTCGATGTTCATCTCATCACTTATGATCTCATAAATGAGATCTTAGGTATCCCCATTCTTGGAAACTCGACCTATTATAGTTGTCATACTCCATACAATGTCAAGATTATCTTTGAGTTAGGTAATCACGAAAAAGATAATTAGAAAACCCAAAGATGTAGCATCAATGTTATTCTATGATTTCACCATTTATTCATCAAGTATAACTTTGTTTCTGGTCGTGGTTACTTCACTTTTTTAGGATATATTGAACTTCTTTTCCTCTCTACCCTCGTACGAGAGCATATTCATCTTGATCTCTTCATTTTGTTCAATATAGTGCATTTTCATCAGACAAAGAGAGAGAAACAAAACATGCCCCATACAATGATTTTTTAATTTCATGTGATGATATTGATTTTTATTTTTATTTTATTTTGCCACTCTTAGGCTACGTTTAGATCTGCGGTGCGATGAGAATAAGTACTTATCTACCACAGTTTTCAAACGTAGTTACATGTTTGAATTTGCGGGCAAACAAAAAGAAGTTGGAGGAAAGTGCGGTGTCACCGCAGAAATCGGTAAATAGAAAGAGAGTTGCGATAAGAAAGAGCTTTTGTTGTAGAAATTCTACTTTCTATTAATAATCTTCTGATAATTATTATTTTCCATTATACCCTCAACTAATAAAAAGCAAGTCATATGTTTGAATTTATATGATTAATAATATATTTTTTATGAAATATTTTATTTATATTTTCTTATTTTAATTTAATATTTTATTATTTATAATTTTAAATTTATATGACTAATAATATATTTTTTAATTAGTTATACAACAATTAATAGTTTATTAAATCAATAGACTTTTTAGTCATTTTATCTCTTTTCAGTAACCGCAACCGCTCTTACCAAACATCTATTTTCACGTTTCAACAGTTACCAAAGCAGCAATCTCAAATATATAAGTACTTATTAAAAATAAATACTTATTATTTCAATAAATTGTCAATCGTCATCGCTCTCCCAAACTAAACCTATGTCTCTCTTTCTGTGTGAATTTCACATTTTTTTTCGGTTTGATTATGATCCAGCTCCTAATCAACCCCAGGATACAAATCCGGAACGGATTCGATTCTGGAACCACTTTTAAAAAGCCCAATGGACCTGCCTTACTTCGTTTCTAATCGCTTTTGTTCGAATGCGAAATTTGGTTGCCCAAATTAGGAACAAATAAGAGTGAAAATCGGGGAGAACTCCAAAGCTTGGTCCGCCATTTTCGGTTAAAACTAACGAACTGTCTTCTATAATTCTATTTTATGCAGACATGTCGAGGCTTCTGTTGTTTCGGTTCACACGGACAGAAAAAAGGATCTGACACTTTCGAGTTCGGTGGGAAAAACATCATGGCCAAGCTTCCCTACGCTGACGTCGACTGGCACTTGAGGGCATTGGCCGGTGGAGCCGAGGGCTTTGGCCACTTCGCCATCGGAGGCCTCCATGGTCCTATTTACTGCGTCACTGCTTTGGCTGGTTTGTCTTCCCATCTCTATAATCTCTTTTAAGCACATATCTGATCGTTTCTCTTCTGTTTTTGTTTCCCTATGGATCTTCTGGTTTGTGGTTGAGAATGGAATAATGAGCACCTCTCACTTAGACATTCATTTATGTGGGTTTCTGGGTTAGTACGCTACATTGATAGGAGATACGGATCAGTTGATGGTTATAGCAATTGGGATATTTTCGGTTTGTTTTCAATAATATGCAATTGTAAAGGTTTATGCCATTTTTAGTTTTTCTTTCCTAGATCATTTAGTAATCTTCAAAAAAATGCCATTTTCTTGTTTGAAAGCTAGATTTGAGAAAGAAAAGAACACATGAAAGTAACGTCTCTCTCCGCAATAACCAGGAAAACTTGTGTAATTTACGCATTCATTGGATAACATTTTTTCAAAGTAGAGGCAGCTTATTAATACTCTTTTGTAGGGGAAAGAAATAATGAGAAAGCGCTTCAATAGTGTGTCTATTTATTTAGTAAGTCAAAATGGTTTCTTGCCTTGTAGATGATGGTCCTGGATCACTTCGGGAGGGTTGCCGCAGAAAAGAACCGCTATGGATAGTTTTTGAGATTTCGGGTACCATTAATCTTTCATCATACTTGAGTGTGTCATCTTATAAGACAATAGATGGTCGAGGTCAAAGGGTAAAGCTTACTGGCAAGGGATTGAGATTGAAAGAATGTGAGCATATAATTATTTGTAATCTAGAATTTGAGGGTGGCAGAGGGCATGATGTTGATGGTATTCAGATAAAACCAAATTCGAGACACATATGGATAGATCGATGCAGCCTTCGTGATTATGATGATGGGCTTATTGACATCACTAGACAAAGCACTGACATAACTGTTTCTAGGTAGGTGTCCTCTTATCACTAACCACTGGTATACTCTGTTTAGTGTTGGATTCTTATTGATTATTTTGGTTTTTGTAGATGTTACTTTGCACAGCATGACAAGACAATGCTTATTGGAGCAGATCCCTCTCATGTTGGTGATAGATGCATTCGAGTAACCATTCACCATTGCTTTTTTGATGGAACACGACAAAGACAACCTCGTCTTAGATTTGGAAGAGTTCATCTTTACAACAATTACACCCGGAATTGGGGAATATATGCTGTTTGTGCGAGTGTAGAAGCACAGGTTTGATGCCTACTATTACAGATTTACAATGACGTGTTCTGCACCAACAAAATATTTAAAACGAATGGGTTATGTCCTGATGGATCTTTTGTGGCTCTTACTGTTCCTTTGATCATTTTTTGTTGTCAGATATACTCTCAATGCAATATATATGAAGCTGGACAGAAGAAAAAGACTTTTGAATATTACACAGAGAAGGTAAAGTGATTATCTTCAGTATTGCGTAAACTCTGCATCAAAGGCATTCACTTCAATTGAGCTGACATGTACAATGTTTAAAATAACTTTTTATGACGTCACATATATGGTATCAACTTAAAGTAAGTTAACTCCTCCTAATGGACAGAGGTCGTACATGACCCTTTTCAGTTGGAATATGTGAAAAGTTGTAACAGTTTGGATTTTGTAGTCGTGAATACAGTGAATGAAGCAGGATATGTGGAATCAACCTCAATTTTAGGTTGTGAGGTTAATTTAGTTGATAAGCGTTATAAGTTGAGATTCTGATACATATTGCAGAAGTGTTTATGCAAAGAACTCTTTGGAAGAACTGGGGGCACTGACCACGGGTAGTGTCATTATAAGCATATGGATCAGAATTTGGAACTTGGAATTGGATCAAACAAACAAAGAGGACCATCAGCTTTTAGTAGTTTTGGCGTATGTCAGTTGTTGAATCCCATTATTCTGAAAATTTTAACTAATTTTGGGCGTCAAAATGTTGTCCTTGTAGGCAGGAGACAGGGATGAGGCAAAGTCTGGCTTAATAAGATCTGAAGGAGATATGTTCCTGAATGGAGCTCAAGCATGCTTATTAACAGGTGTGGGTGAAGAATTAGTGTTTCATCCAAGTGAACATTATCCTACATGGACATATGAAGCTCCATCTGATTCTCTGAAAGAAACATTACAAATCTGCACGGGTTGGCAGTCTATTCCTCGACCAGCACAGATGAATTTGTAGTTGATAAATTTCATCTTGCTTTTATCCCTTGAATATATACTATTGTATTCTTCTCCATGCTCAGTCTTTTGAGAGGAGCTGAAGAATATATTACAGGCTTGAAGTGGTTGATTCCACATCTATGTATACCCATTAATGTTAGTTTTATATTGTGTATTGTTTCAGAATTTTGTCTATCGATGCAAAACTTTTTTAGGTTGGCGTTTCATCCTATAATTGTTCTTTTAATATTTTTGGAATATTATTTCCCACATGGAAGTTTCAACGCTGTATAGTTGCTAAAGATGATAGCCGAACCACTGGAACTTGCTCCAGTCCAGCTCCCAGTTATACAGGCAGGGTAAGTTGTGCTCTGAGAAGTTTATCGGTCATATAACTGAACTTGTTATCACGAATCTTTTACAGGCATCAACCCCGTATGGAACAGGGTATATTGTAGGCCATTTTCAACGCAGTGAACCCTGTTCAGCGTAATTGGAGCAAGTTTGGCTACCAAGTAACAAGGTTTCACATCCCTTACGCACAAAATAAAAAATTCTCATTACCACCAATCATTGCGTGATTACTCCAATCTTGATAATCGACTCTTATAAGCACAACCCCTCCACAAGTAATGGTTCACTTTCTCAACACACTATCTCTGTCATGCAACACGATACGAACATTGACAAATTCGAACGCACGCAGTTCAGTTCACCAAACTAAATAGTAAAACGCTCCAATGACAATGAGAATGTAAAAGAATGAGATCCCAAGGAGCTAGAACTCTAGTTCAGAACACCACAAGGACATTCAAAGTCAAAACTTGCCAACTGACATAAGATTGTAATTTCGAGGTACCAACGGTTCCATATAAGAGATATAACCTAAACTTTAATGGCATACTTTCTCATGGGGAAGTACATTTCTCTCTTCTTCTCGCGCTCTGTCTTCAATGATTGCTGCCAAAAAAAAAAAAACAATGCACTCTAGTCTTACAACTTTGATAAAAAACAACAAAAACTTCACCACATTAATTCTCATTATGTGAGGAGCAAATCGAAACTGTTCGAGATAATACTAAAGGGTCTCAATTCAGACACTAGATAACACATTACAATCACAAATATAAAATGCCAACATAAGATATGGAAAACGCTTTGCAGGAAAAACAAGACAGTCTAATCTTAGTGCTTAGACGCAATGCAAACAAATATACTAAATTCATTGTCATATTGAATTGAACAAAGCCAAACTATTGGAGATAGTACCATAAGATCCCACTTTGAAGAAAAGAAGACATATTACAATCCCAGACTTAACATCAAACAATATAACTCTGTGCAGAGCACTTCCTCCAGGAAAAAATGCACAAGAGGACGAGGACACATGTCGTACCTGATGTTTGGTAAGCCTCCTTCGAATTGCTCTCGTCTTCTTGGGACGTAGATCAAGTGGCAAGAATTTCTTGTTCTTATATGCCTCCCTTAGTGCAGCCTTCTGCTTCTGTGAAATCACTGTCAACACCCTCGCAATCGACAACCTCACAACCTTACTGCTCTCAACAAAACCAAAAACAGAGCGCTTGAAAAGCATTGAAATGTATTTTGGATGATAACAACCTCCAAAAACCTCAATCGCCAAACCTGGGAATGGTCAAAAAATTATCGCAATCTCAAACGCTTTTTGCTTTCATGGAAATAAAGCATCAAAAGATAAGGTCAGTTTCAGGCTTCATAGTCAATTCCGGGTTTGAGCCATAGCACATGGCTTCATAAAAGCTTATGATTTTCCCGTTCTAAATACAGAAAAAAAAAGAATCCATCCTTAACACTGCCTAAATCCAAAACATAAATACATAAACAGACGTCAAAGCATACACTGTAACATGATGAAATTGTATTAAATAACATGTATTCGTAACGAATATACAAAAGCGTTATATTCATGGACAGTTGATAGAGAGAAAGAGAACTGTACATCTTGGAGAGTTTGTTAGGAGCACCGCCGGTGACTTTAGCGACGCGTAGGAGTGTAAACTCGGCCTTTAGGTCTTTGAGCTGATTCAACAGCTCCGCCTTGGATTTCTGTCTCAACTCGTGGACCTTGATTCTTGCTGCTCCATTTCACACATAAATTAACATCACTTACACAACACAACACAATACTTGTTCTTTCAAATAAACTTCAAGTCCTTTCAATATCATTGCTCTTACCCATTGCTTCGTTCGCCAGCAGTAGCTTCGACCACCAGCGTCTGTGGGTATAAAACCCTAGGAAAGGAGAGTGCTCATTGTAATATGTATATAGATCGGGCTACTTCTCTACGGTTTTGAGTTTGGGCTAGGAATGCCGAGGAATTATCTATTGAGCACGTATTCTGTTTTCCCCTCAAATCATCTGTGGCCTTTTCTTGTTCCACTTAATCTCAATCAATTATTTATTTATATGGGTAGAATAGAAAAAGGGGGACAGAAGATCACATCCCCTATATTTTCACTAATTTTATTAATCTTAACAAAGGAATTAAAGTCGCTCTCTATATTGAATATGATAAAACATTTCTAATAGTCAGTCAAACATATTTGTCCATAAGTATTAGCCCTAATCATTCTTAAAACTTTAATCACCCACTTAAAATAGCATACTTTTTCCTTTATTTCTACCAAAAACAAAAAGGATGCCTTTTTCTTTTTTCTTGTAAAGCCTGAGATATGTTTTTGTTAGTAACAAAATTAGATAATTAAAATAACAATTATCTAAGTACCTAACTAATAAATAAAATATATTAGTAAAAATATGAAAATAAGAATTATATTGAAATAAAAGGATATATTAGTCAAAATATTTTAATAAGTTAAGAGCTTCTTCAGTTATATTGTAGGAAGAATGTTTCTCTTATATGTTTACTAAAAATTGACATTTGGAAAACTTATGACATGATGAATTGAGAATTTATTAATAATATATTGTTTAGTTTCATTTTTCCTAGATATTTGTAGATTGGATTATAACATATGTTAGATTGGTTTCAACTTTTTTTAATTAATCTTAATGGAGAGCTTTATTGGTTCTTTAATAGTAATAAGGGTTTGAGACAAGGGGATTCTCTCTCTATCCTTCTATCTGCTATGGTAATGGAGGTGTTGGAAATTCACAAGTTGAGTCATCCCACATTGGAGAGAGACATATGGATAAAGCGAGCTATATACAAAGATAGGACTCATAACCTAGTGTCTTAAGGTTTTAGGTTGAGATATGATGTCCCAGTTATATATAGGCTCATTTGGATCTAGTTCAATTTCTCCTCAGGCTCCCTCAAAATCCTTCATTGGTATTAGAGCCAAGTTGGCGAAGTCTAATCAATAGAGATTCATGGATTTAGGTCAGGGTGACTCAAATGGCTTCCCATAAGCTATGGGTTGCGGGGGAGCTAGTCCAATATGGATTAATCCACATGTGAGGGGGAGATGCTAGAAATTCATAAGCGGAGTCATCCTACATCGGAAAAAGACATATGGATAAAGTGGGTTATATACAAAGATACGACTCATAACCTAGTGTCTTAAGGTTTTGGGTTGAGATATGATGTTTTAGTTATATATGGGCTCATTTAGATTCGATACAATTTCTCCCTAGGCTCCCTTAAAGCCCTTTATTGGTATCAAAGCTAGGTTGACAAAGTCTGATTAATAGAGATTCATAGATTTAGGTCAGAGTGACTCAAATGACTTCGCATGAGCTATGGGTTGAGGGGAAGCTAGTCCGATATGGATAAATCTCTTGTGAGAGGGAGATGTTGGAAATTCAGAAGCGAAGTCATCTCACATCAAAAAGAGACTATGGATAAAGTGAGTTATATACAAAGATATGACTCATAACCCAGTGCCTTAAGATTTTAAGTTGAGATATGATGTCTTAGTTGTATATGGGCTCATTCGGATCCAGTCCAATTTCTCCCCAGGCTCCCTCAAATCTTTTCAATGGTAATCAGAGCCAGGTTGGTGAAGTCTGATGAATAGAGATTCATAGATTTAAGTCAGAATGACTCAAATGGCTTCATAAAAGCTATGGGTTGAGGGCGAGCTAGTCCGTTATGGATAAATCCACTTATGAGGGAGAGGTATTGGAAATTTACAGGTGGAGTCATCCCACATCGGAAAGAGACATATGGATAAAGTGAGTTATATACAAAAATAGGGTTTATAACCCAGTGCCTTATAGTTTTAGGTTGGGATATAGTGTCCTAGTTGTATAAAGACTAATTTGGATCAGGTCCAATTTCTCCCTAGGCTCCCTCAAAACCCTCCAGGAGGCTCCATAAAATTTAGATGTGAAACTATGAGTAAAAACGTCAAGTATCATCCTTATTGTAAACAATTTCAGTTAACTAATTTAGCATTGGTAAATGACCTTATACTCTTATGTAAAGGTTAGTCTAATTATATTAAAATTTTAATTGATGCATTTCATAAATTTTCTACTGAGCCAATATTTGGGAGGAGTTAAAGAGGAGAAGAGAAATGCAATAATATATTTAATTGGATTCCAACATGGTGAATTTCCTACTAAATATCTAGGAATTCCTTTATCTCCTAAAAAGTGGTCTATTGTTGATTGTCAAGTGTTAATTTATAAGATTACTTATTGTATGAATAGCTAGATAAGTAGACATTTGTCTTACACTAGGAGAAGTTAGTCAATCAATTATTTCTTACTTTGTTTACATTTATATTGGGCATTGATTTTTATATTACTTCAAAGCATTATTAAGAAAATTAAATAGAAGTATGGAGAATTCTTTTGGGATAAAAAAAAGAGGAAAGTAAAGTTGTTTCCTTATGATGGAACAAATTGTGTTTTTTTTTGAAGAAGAAGGGTGGTTTAAATTTAAAAAAAATCAAAATCAACATACCCAGTGCACAAAGTTCCCTGCTTTGCGTGGATCTGTGGAGGGTCATATTGTACATAACCTTCCCTTTGTATTTTTACAAAGAGGTTGTTTCCATGAATTGAACCTGTGACCTTATGGTCATAAAAGAGCAACTTTACTAGTTGCTCTGAGGCTCACCCTCGGTGGTTTTAATTTTAAACATCGTAAAATTAAGACATAACAGGCTTAGAAAATATATTTGGTCTTTGGCACAAAAAAAGGATAAGTTATGGGTTAGATGGACTAATGATATTTATTTAAGGGGGTCAAATTCTTGGATTTATAGATATCTCGCAGATTCTAGTTGACATTGGAAGAGATTAAACAAGGTGAAGGAAAAAATGGTATTAGATTTTTCTAATATACATAGAATTGTGATTATTGATGGCACATATACCGTAAAGGAGATACCTGACTGTAGATAAAATCAACTAACTTTAGGGATAAATGGTGACTTGGAATAATTGTAATATTCTAAGGCACTCTTTCATTTTCTAGATTTTATTGTAAGATAGTTTGCTTATAAAGAGTAGATTAGTACATCATAATGTTGTGGTTGATGATATGGTCTGTTGTTTGTATAATATGGGTATAAAAGATGGATCTCATCTACTGTTTTTAGTGTGCTTGGTTATATTTTGCATTCAGAGAAAGAAAAGTTAGATAGAATATTGTATAGACAGGCTTTTGTATTCTTTGCATATCATGTTTGGTGGGAAAGGAACAACAGACAGCTTCAGAAAAGGAGTATAAATATGGGACCTATCTTTTGTCTACTGAAAAGGGAGTTAATAATGAAATTTGCCTCCATGACTTGCATTCTAAGACTGATTATTTATTAGTTAATATAATTAGAGCTGAATATGTTTTATTTTGAGTTTTTTTTCTACGCCTTAAGAGATGAACTCTTTCTAGAAAGTGGCATTCCTTTTTTATTGTCTCCATCTTAGGCTTTGTATTGAATTATTTATTTAGTGATGATAAAGATTGAGTCTTCTACAGAAAAGAAAAGGATACATAAATATATGTATATATATGCTCAATTACATTTTTATTTCCTTATTTTCCTTTGTTTTTAAATTCTCTTTAGAAAAGAAATTGTTTTAAACTCGTAAGTTATTTTTTCTTTTTCATAACACGATATTATTAATTTCGCCTTTTCAAAACTCTTTCCAGCTAAGATTTTTTTCCTTATCAAGATTTACACACAATTCTTTTTAATTTACACCAAAGTATTTGATGGGTTTGAGAATCTATCATTTATATAGTCAATTTTTTGAGTAAAAATGAAAAGTTATAATGTTAGATCATCGGTGAAAATGGGTATCATGTGCTTCATTTTCATGGTTTTAGACTAATAATTAAAAAAGGAATATGGTCAAGACAAGAGTTTATATTGTCTGTTCGTTCTCTTATGTTCTGGATCTTTATAACATTCTTACGATTCCTCGCCAGCTAACATTAAGATACCTTTAATCAACTTATTTTACATGTTACTTACTTTTAGAGTACAACCATATTTTTAGTTCATTAAATTAATGTTTTTTATTTTTGTATTTTAATTATTAGAATTCTTCATTTCAATTATTTAATTTTACCAATAACATTTTATCAAGAGTTTTATTAATATTTTAAATATAGATCCCATCTAGCATCAACGAAATTCTAGTTAGATATACAATTGAAAATGACGCGTATGCCTAATTAGGATTTTGACAAAAAATAATAACATTAAAATAACAAAATTAATATGTCTTAACTAATCAAAATATGATACAAAATATGTATAAATAACTAAAGATGATGGAGATTGTATGGAAGTCATGATTTCTTAATAGATTATTGTAAGACAAGAATCAACACAACTAAAAGAAAAACTAGTATTTTTTGAATCACATTCTTCAATTTCTTCTACAAACCCCCGTATAACACCCAATATGACGATAATACAACAATATATTATGGTGGGTACAATAAGTATGCTTGGATAAGATTGGTGAATATACCCAATAGCTCATACTATGATTAACTATATCTTGTTCATCTCGTAAATGTCCAAATGTCACTTGGACATAATTAATATGTCAATTATTATAGATTATAATAATCCATATTAATCATATATAATATTCTCCCCTTTAGAGAACATAATTATATCATAATGTTTTCACAATAATATGCACAATCAAGCGAATCATACATAATTAATACACTAATATGATGCATAAATTATACGTTATTGGGCACTGCTAATCCAGAAGCATGACACCAACTTTAATATGAATTCAATATAATACATATCATTACTTTGTCATTCATTATAAATATAGAATTACAAAATATCATAATATATGTATTACACAAAATTTTGGAAATTCTCACAAAAAATATATGTAAAGCAAAATTTCTCATTGAAACAAAGAAAATCTGACTCTTAATAGTCTCATGCAAGTAACATATATATATATATATATATATATAAGTAAATCTTAAATTAGTTGTATTTAGTATGTTGTGATTCTATATAAGACTTCAATATTTTTTGATTCTATGCGAGATTCATGCTCTAATACCTAACCACTTATACATAGATTATTAGTTCCACTATTTTTTTGCTTTATATTAATGGTATTTTTAGTTATTGATAGACTTTGATAAAAAAATAAAAAAATTTAATAAACATAAAATTGAAAAAACTAAAACTAAAAATTAAAATTAAAAAGTCCACTAAATATATTACTAAATTTAAAATAAAAACAAATATATCTTTAATTTTTTTTTGTAAAATATTAGTGGCATCATATCTTTATTGATGGCCCACAATTTTCATAAAAAATCTTAAACAAACTAAGCAAAATCATATTTGAAGTACGCTTGGCTTTCTGAATATTACTTTAAGTTGTAGCACTCCAAACACATAATCAAAATCGATTGTTTCCTAATTCTAATACATATACAAGGAGACAAGAAGAGATTTATCCAATAATAATCTCCCACTTTATTACCTCAGGTTAGAAAGAGAGCGCTTCTTCCTCGTTATTTTTTAAAGTTGGAAGAGATAGCTTGTTTAACTTGAAAATTTGAAGAAGGGAGTTAACTCTAGTTTTTGCTTACAGAGAGTTGGCCTTTGAGAGGCTTTTCTTTCTGTATCATAAATATAAGTCGAGGGGTATCCTACTGCTTTCACACTTGAACTAACTTAACCTTCCTCTTTTTTGGTAGAAGAGTGATTTGCCCGGTAGTGGCAAGTGCTCTCTTGCAGCTCTTAAAGTTCTTTTTAGAATCTCCTCCTTTCTTAGTCGCTACTCCGTGCAAGCACTGCAAACCTTAGATAAGAAAATAAAAGGGGAGGTACTAACCCGCATTCACTACAACAGAAATCATATTTGGCTATGAAAAAAATCGTCGCTAAAAGTTCCAAAATCATCACTAATAGTATTTAGTGATGATTAATATTCGTCACTAAAAACATCACCAAAAGATTGTAGTTGAAAACTATATGGGACGTTTTTCTTTAATCGTCACTAATAGTTTTTTCGTACGCTTTATTTTTGTAGCAAAAAACTACGTTTTGAGAAATCTTCACCGATACTTTTTAGCTATGCTTAGTTTTTGTAGTTAAAAATTATTACCAACAATTTTGGAAACGTAGCCAAAATTATTTAGCTATGTTTCAAAAAAAGTAAGTAAATATTTTTAGCTACGTTTCTTTGAACGTAACCAAAGGTTTTTAGCTACGTTTTTAGAAGCGTAGCTAAAAGGTTTTACCTATGTTTTTGAAAACGTAGCCAAATGTTTTTAGCTACGTTTTGTAAAATGTAGTCAAATTTTTAATATACATTTTAATGAATGTTATACTATTAGCTCAAGGGTTATATTTAACGATTTTGATGATAACTTTATAATATTTCAAAATTCAAATTGGATTTATTTCTTTATGTAGGCCACGGTATAATTCTTAAAAGAAAATAAAATCATAGAATAGTAGCTTCCTTGCTTGCAAAAACCTTCTTTATGAACTTGCCTATTAAGAAATGGTTCCTTAACATCTGGAAGTTTTTACGAATTCGATTAGTTAGGTCCAGAAGCCTTGATTGAACGTTCTTCTTAACGTCTGAATATCAAAGACTTCAGTAGGAAAGATATCGTAGATTAAGTAACGACTAGTTGAGAAAAATGTCTACTTAAGGAAGAGCCACTGCATTTGCGAAATACACGAGACTTGCGAAATATCTTGGAGAATCAATATTCTTGAGAGTTATGTCAAACTCCTTTTGCTTTAGAAAGTGATATCACTCTATTAAGAGAGATTGTTAAATCTTTCATACATTTCTTGTTGAGAGCTTATAGAGGCTAGCAAAATACTAATATTGTGGAAGGTTGAAGAACCTTAAAAAATATATACTTGTGAGCTTGAAAAGGCTTGTCAAATTACTTCTTGGCTTTTATAGTGAAATACTCAAGTTGGATGCTTGGGGACTAGATGTAGGCTTCATTATAAGTCGAACCAGTATAAATCTACTTTGTCATTTTCTCCTTCTACCTAACTTTTAAATTTTTGCATTATAAGTTTGTGTTTTTAAGAGGCTCCTTCAGTTTTACAATAGGCTCCTTTTGTTTTTTTATCGCAAGAAGTTCCTTTCATTTTTGAGTGTTAACTAACTCCTATTGATTAACAGGCTCCTTTCATTTTTAATCTTTAGCAAGCTCCTATTAATTAGCAGGCTCTTTTTTTTTTAGCGCTAACAAGCACCTTTTTATTAACAGGATCTTTTTTTAATATCAATAGGATCCTTTCGAAAGTTGATAGAAGCTTTCTATTTATAGTCTTATTTTTGTTTGGCAAGATCTTATCAATTTGAAAGTACCTTGAATATTTTTTTGCACAATTCACCCTCCCTCTTGTGTATGTTTACTTTATCATTTGGTATCAGAGCGAGGTTTCACATTTATTGTCTTTTAAAACACGTGATAGATTATGACGAACAATTTAAGAAGCCCTAAAGGACAATTCGTCTCAAAGCCTCCCTACTTCAATGGAAATAACTACTCATACTGGAAAGAGAGAATGATAATATATCTCCAATCTGTAGATACTAAAGTCTGGCAAGCCATCAGAGTTGGAGTTACACTTCCTGTTACAAAAAACGTAAAAGTGTGGTCTGATGCTGATCGAAGAAATGCACAGCTGAATGTTAAAGTAAAACATCTTTTGATCTGTGTACTATCTCTAGAAGAATACGAGAAGATATCCTATTGCTCTACTGCAAAAGAAATGTGGGATAAAGTATAAGTCACCTTTGAAGGAACGAATGAGGTAAAGAAACATAAAATAAGCCTTTTGGTGCATCAATACGAAATTATTTGCAAGAAACAGGGAGAAATCATAGATGAATTCTTTAGACGGTTCAACAACATCATCACGGCCGTAAAGAACTTGGGAAAAATATATCCCAATGATGAACTCGTAACAAAGATTCTAAGATCACTACCAAAGGAATGGAGACCAAAGGTGATAGCTTTGGAAACTGCAAAGGATCTCGATCTGATCTCACTTGACTGGCTAAGAGGAAACTTAATGATCCATGAAGTCAAGCTTAGGCGAGATGAAGGATCCTCATTGTAACACCCCACTCCCATCTAACACGTGCCCGTACGTCCATCAGATATTCGAGCACATGCTTGAAGGAAGTAGTGTGCTAGCTAGAACAATCACATCATTTATCATGGCATAAAAATTTAAAACACAATACTCAATGTCTAATACTCAATTCCTCATTTTCATTTCATAAAACATAAAGTAAATCTTAGCATTACATACATCATCCATATATAAATACAATATCAAGACTTATTAGAATCTATAACTCTGTTTACAAAATATGCTACATACATAAGGAATTATACAAAAATTTTATCTATCACTTTAGTCTCAGCTAGCTGACCTTTAAGCCATTTTTTCTATCCAAAAGCAATACTAAGCTTCTTCTAGAAAGTCTTAGTAACTAAGTCACCTCATTCATACTTGAAAGTCAATGTTGCAATTTTGGTGAGTTTTACGAACTCAGTGAGCAAGCCATCATCGATGTGCTCACTTATATCACATAACACCACAATTCATATTCAATTCATATGACCATATAATTCACATCACTTCATTAATCATCATGTTCAATCAAAGACAATTTTTTTCATTTATTTCATATTTTATATTTAGAAAAGTTCATATAACTTAAT
Source organism: Erythroxylum baracoense (assembly GCA_025629805.1). NCBI lineage: Eukaryota > Viridiplantae > Streptophyta > Magnoliopsida > Malpighiales > Erythroxylaceae > Erythroxylum > Erythroxylum baracoense. The sequence goes on from JAOTAY010000191.1 coordinate 18,132,859, forward strand.
TCAATCATTCATATAATGCATATCAAATTGTATGTGCAATGCTCATGAGACTCACTTTCAATTATTACATTATTGTGACCGAGTGCTTTTTTTACTGTCCTGTATCTATTGTAGATATCGGGCTCATTAATAACTGTCCCGTATTCCTTGGGGGTACCAGGCTCATTATACATAGTGAGCCAGAGGCTCTTACCACATTATGAGCTTTAAGCACTTTTTTGTTGGTGAATCTGGTCACAACTACCCTTATCTTTTCACGAATTCATGTGATGAAATGCATCATATGTATTCAGTCAATCACTTGTGTTCGATCATTCACATTCACATTTTCCTTTTTTCTTCAGACCTAAGTCCGACATTCAACAATAATGTTGAGTACACTTATTTCTGTCAAATTCATATATAATGAGCACTTATAATATGATTTTCATGCATCAAATGCCTCAAACATTCAATGTCCGAAATCAACTCATTCACATCACATAATAATTCAATACAAAAATTTAAACAAAACTATTAATCAATATGAGACCATCTAGGTTACTCACAGTATGCTTTAGATAGCTATTGCCTCGATGTCCCGACAACGTCTAGATGTTGTCGCTCTAATTACTCTTCTATACCATGCAACACATATACATTTACACATTACTAAATTGCGCAATCACATCAATACTCAATCATACACATACATATATGCGTTATGTATAATGCATACTCAATGACAATCCTGAGTATATTTCCTTAATTCACATCTCATAATCATTCACATCATCTTTCAATCATTCTTTAATACCTAATACACTTTACTCACTTTAATCACCGTATCCATCATCAACTAGATTCATTATAGGTCTTATTTAAGCCTAAATACATCATAATGAAGTACCTTGACATTAGTTGGTTCAAACATCACTCAAAAGACCACTTTTTATTCTATGTGTCTGCCCATGATCCTGGTGGTTCCTCCCACGATCATGACAGAAACTTGTGGGACTGGCCACAATCGTAGGGATTCTGCCACGATCGTGACAGAACCATATTTTTTCTAAGCCACGATTGTGGGGTAAGGGCCACGATCATGTTCATCCCACGATCGTGCCCTGCATTTTCTTCCTCCATTCTCACAAATTCAAAATAAATGTACTAACTTCAATTTCAAACCAAAATTTCTAGTAGTCACGTTGATGCTTAGAGAAGAGAGTGTCCTGATAATAAAGAAGAAGAGATGAAGAAGATGAAGAAAACAAGAATGTGTCATAAAATAAGAATGAAAGACAATAAAAATGTTAGTCTTTCATATGTAAAAATCATGTGGGACGAGTGGTGAGTGGTAGTGCCACTTGTCACCTCCCTATGGTTCCATTTGACCCTTTTTTAATAACTAGTCTATTTGTCTCCGAGTTCTAATCCAATTGTCTCCCAATTTTCTATGAAACTTTTCATTAAATCCTAAAGCCTATGCCAATTATTTCTATTGTAATTCATCACTTATTTCCACTACCATTTATCAATTATCTTGCCACATGACATTTTTCCTAGTCCCAAATATACTTAAAATTTCAAAAATTTCCCAAATTTCAACAAAAATTCTAAATTAATATCCATACATAATAACTTAATTTTCATGACATATAATCCACAATTCACATCATAATCAGGTTAAAATCATTTATACCCAGAAAATGTCAAATGACTGCATGAATAGTCATTGTAATGTGTGCAAGAATCAAATTCACGTGTATATATGCTATATTATGCATGAGCATGAAATATATTTCCTAATTTCTCAACGATATCTCTCATGTACAGTATTCTAGGATTTTAGTAATGGAAAAATAGGATATTACAATTCTCCCCTTCTTATGAAATTTCATCCTCGAAATTCTTACCTGGTTGTTCAAATAGGTGGGAATATTGGTTCCTCATGTGCTCCTCCGTTTCCCATGTAGCTTCTCTACTCATGTGATTCTTCCAAAGGACTTTCATCAGTGGAATTACTCGATTTCTCAATTTTCTAGTCTGATATCCCACTATCTTTATCACCTCCTCAAAATAACTCAGATTACTCACAACTTCAATCTCTTAAGCTGGTAATACATGCATCAGATGAGACCGACATCTTCTGAGTATACTCATATGGAACACATTGTGTATCTGAGACATCTCAATTAGTAAGGCTAATTTGTAACCCAACGGTCCAATCCTCTCAATGATCTCATAAGGACTAATATATCTAGGGCTCAGCTTAACTTTTTTATCGAACCTCCGCACTCCTCACCAAGGCGATACTCTCAGAAATACTTTGTCTTACATGTCCCTTCAGTGCTGATCCGCATAACTCTTTTGTCTATCTTGAGCTGCTTTAATTCGACTACGGTTCAGTTTCACTTTATCCACAATATCTTGTATCAGTTCTGATCTTTCTACCATTCTCAGACCCTCTTCATCCTAATATAGAGGTGAACATCATTTTCTACTATACAACGCCTTATATGGTGCCATTCTGATACTACTGTGATAATGGTTGTTGTAAGCAAATTCAATCAAGGCTATATACTAAGCCCATGCTCCTTGAAATTTCAATAGATATGGCTTGAGCATATCCTCAATAGTTTTAATTATCCTCTCACTCTGTCCGTCTATTTGAGGATGAAATGCGGTACTGAAGTTCAACTTCATACCCATAGCTGTCTGTAAGCTTTTCCAGAATCTCAAAGTAAATTTGGGATCCCTATCTGATACAATGGACACTAGAACCCCATATAACCTCACTACTTCGTTCACATACCTCCGGGTTAACTAGTTTAGTGAGTTATTCTCTCTCACTGGTAAGAAATGGGTCAACTTTGTCAATTGGTCCACTATAACCCATATAGCATCATGTTGCCTTGGAGTTCTTAGTAATCCCATAACGAAATCCATAGTAATTCGTTCCCATTTCCACTCCGAAATAGGTAACGAATGTAGCTTCCCAACCGGAGCCTAATACTTAGCCTTAATCTGCTGGCAAGTTAAATACTTAGCAACATATTCTTCCACTTGCTTCTTCATCCCTAGCCACTAGAAATGTTATTTCAATGTATTATACAATACTAGGATGCATAGTATAAGCTGCTACATGAGCTTCCTCCAGAATCTCCTTTCTCAAATTATCAATATTAGGCACACACAATGTCTGTCTCAACTACAGTGTCTCATCTCTCAATTCGAATTTAGAATCTAGATTTACCTTTAACTTCTCAATAAGCTTTACCATTTCAGTATCTTTACTTTGAACCTTTCTGATTCTGTCATGCAAAATCGGTCTTAGTCTCAGTGTAGCAATCAATGCCTCATTATACTCTAAATTCAACTGAACATTCAATACTCTCAATTGAACTTGTAACACCCCACTCTCGCCGAACCCGAACCTGATATCGACAGTGATATTCGAGTTCGTGCCCCGCGAGGGTGGCGTGTCACATCACTTAACACTTAACAAAAGTCGGTATAAATTTTTTTTTATAA
>JAOTAY010000191.1:18136468-18151762 GCA_025629805.1 Erythroxylum baracoense
TGTTCCTTGAGGTATTCAGGTTGAAATGGATAAATGGACTAGTCGACTATCATCATATTAGTCGACTATTCAAAGAGTGGAGCTGAGCTTAGAAAGGGAAGTTTTGAATGCAAGTATAGTTAATAAATGTGTGTTATCTGAATGCAATTACCGGGCTCCGAAAATAGGGTCCGACAGGAGTAGTCCATCATGTTATGTCATGTGCATGTTGACCATGATGTTTGCCTCCATGTTTACTTTAAAATGCTGAAGCTGACGATGATGTTTGGTTTACTTTAAAATGCTAAAGTCGAAGAAGACGATGATGTTTGCCTTCAAAATTTATCGACAGAAAGGTTTCCGTTAGTAAACCCAAAACTTTTTTATTCTGCCAACAATTCCTGCCTTCTTTACTAACAGATATCTTATACCGTCGCTAAAGTTCGTCGGAAATTTTGCCATGATGATTTCTCTCCATATTTACCCACGGATATTACTACCGCTGCTAAATGAAAATTTTCTCATCAATGTTACCGACAAAAGTTGATTTTTCGTCAATACTTTACAACGGTTTCATTTCCGTCAGTAATTTTCCATTGCTAATTCCTACTTTTCTTTTAGTGTTTTTAAATTGCCAAAAAATGGTTTGTTTATTTTATAGTTAATGATAATAAATGTTAGATATCCAAAGATATTAAATAGTTCTAGTTAGTATATGTGCGATTACCAAATTATATATATATTAGCATCATTATGTGTTGTATGGTATATTAATGGATTTCCCAAAGGTAAACATTAGTATTCAATTTATGAAAATCATTATATGTTGTATGGTGTGTTAATGGATTGCCCAAAGGTAAATATTAATACACACTTTATGAAGTTTTTCTAAATTTGTGTAGCTTATTGTTATGTAACTCAAAGCATTAATGTTAAATTTTAATTTCTTACAACAACTATTGTTGTGCTTCCGAATCTCTTATTTGTTACGATGTTTGATGGATTGAACTTCTTTGAATAGGGTGAACAAATCTAGTTCTATTTCGGAGTTTTGGACTTGAATTTGGCACTCAAAATTGAGAAACTAAATGCTTTGAATATTTTGACCATTGATGAGGAGAAAATCCATTTTAGCAACTGGGAAAGATAAAATAGATTAAGTCTGATGTATATGAATATGACAAGTGTTGGTCATATTAATCTTACTTTTCCAAAAACTGAAAGTGCTATGGAATTACTTAAGTTTGTGGAAGAATGCTCTCAGACTGCTAAAAGTCTCTTGCTAGGAATCTTATGGGTATATTAACCAACATAAAATTTGATGGATCATGTACTTCGCATGAACTCGTCATTGAAATGTTAAACATTGTAGCAAGAATTAAGTCCTTGAGAATAGAAGTGGATGAAAGCTTATTTGTGCAATTCATCTTGAATTCATTATCGTCTGATATGATCCTTTCCAATTGAACTATAATACCATGAAGGATAAGTGGAATGTGCATAAGTTGCATAATATGTTGGTTTAGGAAGAGATTAAGCTCAAAAACCAAAGAAACCAATCCAATAATTATGTCAAGCATCAAAGAGCTAGTAAGAAAGATGGAAAGAAGCGTAACAAGAAAGTGAAAGGACTCCTAAAAGTTAGTGGGTAATCCTCTTAAATTTACAAGAAGCATCATAACAAATACAGATGTCATTTTTTAAGAAGGTTGGGAATTTACAAAAGGAGTGCTCCAAACATAAGGCATAACTTGAGAATAAAGGTAAGCCTAGTGCCTATATATGTTTTGAAACAAACCTTACTAAAGTTACTTTCTAATACTTGGTGTATTGATTCCGGTTGTACTACTCATGATTCTTATGCCTTGCAGGGATTCCTTATGACCCAAATCATAAGATCAAATGAAATATTTGTCTATATAGGCAATGGAATAAGAGTTCAGTGGAAGTTGTCGGGGCTTGTCACCTGATGCTAGACACTGGATATCATTTGGAATTATACAAAACATTTTATGTACCTAGTATAACTAAGAATTTAGTTTCTTTATCTAAACTTGATAAATCTGGATATACTTTTAAATTTGGTAGTGATACTTTCAGTTTATACAGACATATCCACTTGATTGGTAGTGGTGTACTATGTGATGGTTTATATAAATTAAAACTCGATATTATTTATACTGAAATTTTATTTACTTTAAACTCCAATGCTAGTATCAAATTTTATTAACTTTGAAATTTTATTAATGATAGATCTACTTACTTATAGTAAAGAGGTTAGGACATATTTCTAAATAAGGACCTCAAAGATTAGTAAAGAATGTAATACTTTCTAAATTAGACTTTACTAATCTTAACAAACAAACAAAACATATGATAAAGAAAGGAGTCACAAGCACTCAACTTCTTGAAATAATTCACACTAATGTGTGCGAACCATTTGATGTCCCTATTTTCAATAAAGAAAAATATTTTATCACCTTTATATATGACTATTCATATTATGAATATGTCTATTTGCTACATGATGCATCTCATGTGGTAAATATCTTAGAAATTTATATTAATGAGGTTGAAAAGTAACTAGGAAAAAAATAAAAAATTTTAAATGTGATACAGGTGGTGAATATTATGTTAAGTATGATAAAAGTGGTCAAAATCCTATTCCTTTTGATAAATTCCTTGAAAGATTTGGTATTTATATGCAATACACGATGCTAGGTGCACTGTAACAAAATGGGGTGACATAAAGGCATAATAGAACTTTGTTAGATGTGGTTACTTTACATGAGGTATAATTCATCTTTACCCACTTCTTTGTGGACATATGCTCCAAAAAATGTCATGTACTTTTTAAATAGGGGTTCATAGTAAGACAATTCCAAAGATTCCCTTTAAACTGTAGCTTGGAAGAAAACCTAATTTATGGTACCTACATGTTTGTGGTTATTAGGCAGAAATTTGGCATTATAATTCACATGCAAAGAAAGTGGAGGAAAAAACAATCAGTGGTTATTTTATTCCAATGAAGTCTTAAGGGTATATATTTTATTATCATAACCATACTATAAGAATCGTGAAAACTGGGAATGCCAGGTTCATTGAATATAGCGAGACTAGTGGGAGTGAAACACCATGTAGAGTGGATATTTAAGAAATGGGAGTGGAAGTCCCTATGGCTGTTCAAGTCCTTACAATTTATACAACTACTCAAGTTGCTATTCCATAAATTATTACATTGCCTAATAATTATGAAGGGCAATAAATAAATGAACCTAATGGTCATAATGATATAGAACATGAAGTTAGTAAACTTGAAGTAGAAGAAACCACAACAAATGACATTAAGAAAGTCTTAAAGAGAAAGTAGACTGGCTATTTTTGATGACTATGTGGTATATCTACACGAGTCTGAAAATGACTCAGGAATTGAGAATGATCCAGTAACCTTTTCATAAGCCATGAATAGTGAAAATTTTGATAAATAGTTAGAAGCCATGAAAGTTTAAATCTAACGAATAGAATGGTGTCTGGGACCTTATGGAATTGCCAGAAGGTTACAAGATCATTAGTGATAAATGGGTCTTCAAGACTGAACATAATTATCTTAGTAACCTAGAACATTACATACCGGACTAGTTGTTAAAAGATTTACCCATAAAGACGGTATTGATTATAAGGAGACTTTCTCACTAGTCTTCAAGAAGGATTCACTGAAATTATTGTGGCTTTGGTGGCTCATTTCCAACCAATAAGGTTCATAAAGGTTAGAAAGGAACATATGGTGTGTAAATTGAAAACGTTAGTATATAGACTGAACATGCTTCTCGAAAATGGTATCTTAAGTTTAATGATATTATTGTTTCCTTTGGATTTAAAGAAAATACTGGTCGCCAATGTATATATATGAAATTCAATAAGAGTAAGTTTATTTTCTGGTTTTGTATGTTGATGCAATCTTACTTGTAGCTAATGATCTTAGTCTATTAAGTAAGATTAAGAAATTTCTCTATAGTCATTTTGAAATGAAAGGTATATATGGGGCAACATATATGATATAAATAGAAATATTCCATAATAGATCATAAGGATTGCTAGGTTTATCTTTAAAGCCTATATTAGTAAAGTGATATAGAGATTTAGGATAGAAAAGTGTTCAGAATCACCAGTTCTAATTTAGAAAGTGGACAAGTTTAACCTTATGTAATGTCTGAAAAATTATTTAGAATGGAAGCAAATGGAAAAAAATTCATATATGTCTATAGATGGGAGCTTAATGTATGCTCGACATGTACGAGACTAGATATAAGTTTTACAATGGGAATGCTAGGAAGATGCTAGAGTAATCCTGGTATAGATCACTGAAAAACTGCAAAGAAAGTTCTGAAATATTTACAAGGAACTGAAGAACACATGCTCACTTTTAGTAGATCTAATCACCTTAAAGTAGTTGAATACTTAAATTGGAACTTTGTTGGCTGTGTAGATATAAGAAACCAGATATAAACTTTGTAGTGGGAATGTTAGGAAGATACTTAAGTAATCTTAGAATAAATCACTGAAAAACTAAAAAGAAAGTTCTAAAGTATTTATAGGGAACTAAAGAATACATGCTCACTTTAAGGAGGTCTGATAACCTTGAGGTAGTTAAAAACTTAAATTCAAACTTTGTTAGCTATGTAGATACAAGAAAATTCCAATTTTGGCTATATTTATATGATAAATAGAGGACTCATCTCATAGAAGAATGCGAAGTAGTCTGTAATTGTTGTATCCACTATATAGGTTGAGTTTGTGGGATATTTTGAGCCCATGATTCAAGCTAAATGGTTGCAGAATTTTATTTCAGGGTTTGAGATTGTCAATAGTGTAACAAGGCCATAGAAAATTTACTTTGATAATTCTACCACATTTTTCTTCCCAAAAAATGATAAGTATTCTAAGGATGCCAAATACATGGAACTGACATACTTTATCATAAAGAAGGAGGTTTAAAAACATAGTGTTCTTTTGAAAAAAGAAAGAAATTATATTAATCATAGAAAAAGCTATCACACCATTACAATGAGTCATATTGTTAGACTACAATCAGTACATACTGAGGTATCTATAGAGAGCTAAAATGATAAAAAACCAATGAGTTACAACTTCCAGCCTTTTTTCAAAGCATTGCTAAGTGCACTGTGCTTGTTGTGGGCATGAATGCAGCTCGAATCCAATTGACGATGTGTTCAGTAATTTGTTAATTTCCTTCTTCGATTTCCTTATATAATCTCTTGTTTCTCTTCCTCCAATTGTAGTAAATCGTGGTAGTAAAAGCTATTTTAATAATTGTTCCATTTGGTTCACCTGGCTTTGGTTTTGACAATAATCATGTTAAGAGTCCCCCTTCATTAAATGTAAACCTGGGTAGTTGTAGCATGTTGAATGTAAAAACAATATACTCATTTTACGCTCAAAAATCGTAAGTGTATGGGTTGTGACTTGTAGTTAAAAACTAGATATTGATCCTACAAGGATTGATGCCCAGATACCGCTTAATTCATATCAAACTTTGTTTAACAAACGAAATTGTTTAACGGAAATAATCTGGAAAATTAAATTAAAATTGAAAGACTAATAATGAACAATTAACAATACTAAAATGTAGAAAATTGGAATTCAAGAATCTAAAGACTAGATATCACTTTCTCCCTATTTTTTCTCCCTCCTATTTTATTAAATGAATTGTGTCTCACCTAAGATTTTCGAATGTATTAAGTACCCTCTCTCAAAGTGTAATTAATTGTTCCTAATCAAATTCAATGAAGTCAACTGAATGATCTCTCAACCTACCCAATCACTCCACCAATTTAACTAGTTATTAAACTATCCTATAGGTGATCAATTGAATTAGCTTAGATCTCTTTTGTAACTAATCAATTAACGTGATGATTGTACGTCTATAGGTTGACAACTCTCATTATACAATCCTACACAAATACTCTTACTCACGCTCTTGATTTCTTGCAAGATAGAAATAAAATCAACAATCATCAAAGATAACTTTAATTCAATTCAATAAAATAGGAGTTTAACAAAAATAGTTCAAAAGTAATGCCTAAAAATAAATCAGCCAATCATGGTTTCCATAACAACATCAACACTCAAATATTCGATTCTACAAAGATTAGAAGAGATAAAATTACAGAAAATTAAATAAGAAAACTCCTTTTCTTTGCCAAAATCTGAAAGTTTTGATGTTTATGTGCTATTTTCCTAATCTTGATGATAATCCTTGAATCTTTACCCTCCTCAAGGCTCCGAACTTGTATTCTTCACTCAAAGAGGCTCTTTTCTACATAGGGTTTAGTCCTCTCTTCTCCATGGAGGCTTAATTATGTTTTAGTCCAGAAACCCTAAGTTTAATTGATCCCCGCATAATGTCTCACATTATAGTTCCCATGATTATGAGAATTGGCATGATTCCCACGACTGTGGGATTTTGCCACAAAATGTTCCCTCTTATCTTCTCCTCTTTAATCTCCAAGTTGCTCAATCTTCCTTCTTACATAAAAATAATCAATTCTTACCTTGAATCAACATCAAACATAAATGAACAACAAAGAAAATAAAACTAAATGAAAACATACAAAATGAATCATAAACTACAACGATAATCAACTATTATACAAGAAACACATGCCAATTACTTAGAAAAACATACACTAATGCACAACTATCAATATCCCCACACTTAATTCTTTACTTGTCCTCAAGTAAAATAAATACAATCAATCAATTCTATCACTTCATCTTCACAAAGATCAAAACATATAATCTCTCAAATTTAAGCCGACTCAAATATTAAGTTACTACACAAATCATGACTACTTTTTCATTAATGTACATAAGCAAACTCAATAATTGGAACTATCACTTAAAGATAAGTATAGATGTAAAATGAATCTTCCTGATGGTTTTTACTCATTTCTCTCAAGTGTTTGATGGTTAGTATTTCGCTCAAACTTCCTATAGGAAACTACACAACCATAGGCTTACTAATACACCAATTCTCCTTTACAATGATTGTATGCATAAATAAATCAAAGGGACTTATTTAGGGTTGTAATGTGGTAAGGGTTAAGGTGGGTAAAAAGGGAGAAAGGTTAACACAAGCATTCATGATGTAAAAAGCAAGTAAAAAGCAATAACAAAACATAACTCCGAGATATACAAATATAACTAATATTCTGCACTTATTAACGCTACTCAATTGTTCTTCCTTTTTCTTTTTCTTTTCAACATTTTTTTCATTTTTCTTTCTTTTTCTTAATAGCTGGAAGAACTATGAATAAAATAGCAGGCTATATACAATGTTATCCATAGGCAGAAATATCCTCAAATCATCTTGGCAAATATTTTCACAATGATCCTAATTAATGTATTATTTAATACTCAACTAAGCTTGTGAATGGGTAGGTTACAAAATTTTTAGGTGTTTTCAAGAAACAAAGGGTTAAGACTCAACGGGTAGCAAGGGATAATACAAAGGGTAGGTCATTTAAGCCAATATTAATACAAAAATGGCTTTAATCATCTCTATTAAGCATGCTTCCAGTAAACTCAAATTGATTCAAAGCAAGTTCTGAAGGTAATAACCTAAGGAAGTATCACCCACCAAAGAAATAAAATGATTATGGATGGAGTTATATGGGCTCAATCCTTACATTGACTCAAATGAAAACTCATTATGCATCTCTACACTACCTCATTGCTCAAATGTGAATTTGTGAATAAGCTTATGTAACCAACTACTTTTCATCACTCTATATGGTTCACTTTCTACTCAAGTGGCCTAATCTAAGTTCAAGCATGCATTGAATCTTATTCCAACTAACATGATAGAATCTCACAACAATATCCATCAGAATGATTCAAGTACGGTTCCATTGTTGACGCAAAGCTCATGATATGCCTAAACATGCATCCTATTTAACAGAATGTAAATAATGCAATTGAGAAAGTCAATGTCACCTCCCCACACTTAAAAGATCACATTGTCCTTAATATGACAAGTCAACCACCAAATAAGGGAAACAGATATCAAACCGAACAAAAGAAATTAAAATAACCGAAAGAAATTAAAATAAACAAATGACATCAAACCAAACAAAAATAACAACAAACTAAACAAAAGAAAATGGCACAATTTAAAAGTAAAGGAGTAAGAAAAGCTTATGGAGATGATGGTGGCGACAGTGTTGGCAAAAGATCTTCAAAATTGTTCCTCTGAAAGAATTTGAGGAACCTGTTCTTCAAGTAACGTTGCTCCTCATGGACTTGCAACATTTGAGTGCTGAGCTCGTTGATTTGGGACATCATTTGCTGTTAGTTGGAGGCCATCTGATCGAGGATTTATTGAAATCGGTCAACCTCTACTGATGCACATGTTTCCTCCTCTGTTGCTTCTTCTTCGGGCTCTGAGGCTGCACGGGGATGTGGAGGGTCAGGAAGCGGTTATATCGTTGCCCCTCCTGCTTTTCACTGCATTACACGTCTGAGGATTTCAGAGCTCCATGGAATGGAACTCCAAAATCTCAGAGCGCTTTAAATAAGATATATCAAACATATCGAATTGAGTTATGTGGACATTTTCTATATTAAAATTATAAAACAAACCCAAAGTAGAAGCAATATGAGACATCCCACAATATTAGCTCTTTTTATTCACAACACTCACTATCAATCAAAAAATCCTATAAGGCATATTGATTTTCATTTTCGATCCATGCACCACAGAAAGAAAAGTTCTTTAGCCGAGCATTTGTTACTTTCAGTTTTATTAAACATAATTAAACACATAAATTTGTACAAAAGTAAATGCTCAACATTACGAATTAAAGTATTCGGCGCATTGTGAGAGTCAAAATGTTCTTCACTCGTTAGAGTTTTCCAATAATTATCGGCATCAAAATCAGTGTGATCATTTAGAATTTTTGTATACGACAAATTGAAAATTTCACGCATGACATTATAATCAAATTTAAGAACATTGCCCGCTAACCTAAACCAAAAAACATCCATTTTAGGGTTATAGCGGACTGTAGTGAAAAACTCTATAGTCATTGTAGGGTAAAGAGGCACGTCACGCCGAATGAACCTATTCCAACCTACATTTGCAACTAGTTGCTAAATTTTTTGACTCACTCATATTTTTTCCAATAATTCAAAATCCAAATACTGAGGAGTGATTAATTCTCTATCCCTAAGGTCTCGAAAACACGTACCTTCTTCTTCAGAATAAATTAGAAATGAAGCATGATAAGCTGCCATTAAATCGTGCTTACCTTCACTGTAAACTTGAAAGTACAGTTCATCAGTCAGTTTTCGAGCTACCATCTTCTTGGGTGCCATTGGAAGATTAAAACCTGCAAAAATTAGAGAAAGAGAGGTGAGTTCGTATTTTAGAGAGAGAAAGAAAAATCTTACCTAAATTCTTGTATTTTTGAATGATTAATGCATGAGAGGAGTGAAGGATTGTAAGATTAATGAAAAGAGACGAAGAAAATACTAAGAATGTAAAGGAAAATTAAGGATTTTAGAGAGTGGGAGGAGAGTTTTCGTGGGTTAGAGAGAGAAGCTGTGAAAATTGTAAAAGTGAATGAAAGAAGAAAAGGGGGACGGAAATTTAAATTTTCCCTCAGATGGAATTCCCATCATTCCCACAATCGTGGGATTACTCTTCAAAAAGTTTTTGAAGAGATTTCTCTTGATCGTAGGAATCTCTGGAGAGATTTCCCACAATCGTGGGAAACACTCCCATTCCCATGATCATGGGATAGGGTGATTATTCCATTTGTAAACCTTCTTCCAAGCTTAGTATTATTCTCCATGATCCCATAACCTACAAATATATCAAAATAGCATTATCAACAAGAATTTTGAAAAGAAAACAAATTAAAATTTAAACAAAATACAAATTAACACCAATCGAACTCGAATCAAATTTAAATATAACTGAATGAATCAAACAAACAATTACACAAAAACAATCAAAAGAAAGTAGAATTCCATGGGTTGCCTCCCATGCATCACTTCTGTTAACTTCAGTAACTCGACTCTCCTTTTTGCTCATGGTGCCTCAAATAAACGATGCAGAGAAAGTGTAGAAACTGATCTCAAGCTCTGCACCTAAGCTTTCTTGGTGTGGTTTCCTCCTTCCTTATGGTTTTCCTTCCTTTTCCTTCTCTTACGCGATCGTTTCTTTCTGGACGCACTCCCAAAGTCCTCAATATCTTCCCATCCACCTTTTCAAGTTCTTTGATATCTATTGAGGGTAAAGGAGAATGATAGTCTTTCTTGGACACCTTGAAAGTTAATTGCTCCTTTCCGACTCTCAGTGTTAATTCTCCCCCATCCACGTCGATGATTGAACGAGAAGTAGCTAGAAACGGTCGCCCAAGAACTATCAGGGTTTTTGCATCTTCTCCAATATCCAGTATGTAGAAATTGACGTGGAAGATAAATTTGTCAATTTGTATATGCACGTTCTTGACAATCCCCTTCGACTGATGCACTATTATGTCGATAGTTTTCATTAATATCTTAGTGGCCTCTGGCTCTTCTAAACCCAACTTTTGACTAAAAGTGCAGGGCATAATGTTGATAGTAGCTCCTATATCTGTGAATGCCCTAGCTATGCTAACTTCATTTATACTGTAAGGAATGAAGAAGTCTTTTGGGTCTTCTTTCTGTTATGCTACGGTAGGATTGCCTCCTATTTTGTGCTCCTTCGTCTCTTTCTTGACTGGTTCTTTAACTGTGAGCATTGTTTGGAGATGATTCATTATGTCCTTAATTTTTCTTGACTCAACCTCTTTACAGTTCTTCATTGCTCTATTTGAACTTGACTTCCTCTGAGCAAAGACGGGATACAAAATCCCAGGTTGAGGCTCCTTGATCGACTCACTTGCTAGCTCACTTAGAAGAACTTCTAAAACTATTTCTACCTTTCTCTTAGGTCCGCTTTCCTTCTCAAGTTCACTTTCCCTTTCCTCAGTTTGCGTGATGGCTATGATCCTTTCCTTTAGATTGACTTTGGTGTTGCTCGGTAGGCTACCTTCATTTCTAAAAGATAAAGCATTAGCGAGTTGACCTACATGTAACTCTAAATGGTGAATGGATGATGCATGGTTCTTCATAATCTGGTCGAAGTTCGCTTCCATTCTCTTCTGACTCTCTTCCTAGCTAGAAAACATGCTCTTCTAATTCTCCTTTTGAGCTGCCAGTTTAAACCCTAAGACCTCTATCATCTTCTCCATCTTGCTCTCCATCGATCCGATTTGGTCTTACTGAAATCTCGGAGATCCTTGTGGTCTCATTTGGCCACTTGCATTGTTATTACTCCAAGAAAAATTTAGTGCCTTTGCCACCTCGGATTATAAGTATTGGAATAGGGATTATTACCTTATTGCGGTTGGCCCATGTAACTTACCTGTTCAGTACCACCGGTTCTTAATAGAAAACACTCGACTAAGCCATGGTTGTTTTGTCCATACAGCTCATATTGCACTTGCTTCGCCTTATCTATAGAGGCAGATGCTCCTTGCATGTTGTTCAGCTGCTTCGTAAAAGTTGTAATTTGAGCCTGCAAAGGAGTAACAAAGTTAATGGGTATCATACCTTTTTGTTATTTTTGCCCATGTCTGCTCCTCTTGCTAGACCACATGTAATTGTTGTTTGCCAACTCCTCAAAAAGATCGTGAGCTACTTCCACAGTCTTCCTCATCAATGAACCTCTAGCTACTACATCAATAGTTCCTCTCGTGGTCGAATTTATGCCATTATAAAATGTCTACAATAGGAACTCTCTCGGAAGGTTGTCATGGGGGCAACTTCTCTGCAGTTCTTAAATCTCTCCCAAGCTTCATAGAGAGATACTCCATCATTCTACTGGAAATTTGTGATTTGCTTGATTATCCTCGTCTTGATCAACAGGAAGTACTTCGCTATGAATGCTTGGGCAAGTTACTCTCAAGTGATAATTTGGCCAAATTTATATGATGCCTTAGCCCGATCTCGTTCTTCAGCCGTATCATTTTGTAAAATATTTAGACGCCTTGCCTTTCCTAAAATGTTCTTTCGTGTCTCTTGATGTCTGGAAACTTGTCTTCACTAACTTCTTTCTCTTTTCACGTACTCCTTGTGTTCATACACCTACAATTACACAAGGAAAAGTATAAAAAATTTTAAATCAAAGTAATCTAAGTTAAACAAGATGCTAAACAATCAATCCCCAGTAACGACATAAAAAACATTTTAAATGCAAAAACAATCTACTTGTTTCATGCTCAAAAGTAGATATCGATCCCATAGGGATTGATGCCCATACACCACTTAATTCAAATCAAACTTTGTTTAAGAAACGAGATTGTTTAACGGAAATAATCTAGAAAATTAAACTAAAATTGAAAGACTAATAATAAACAATTAACAATACCAAAATGCAAAAAATTGAAAATCAAGAACTAAAGACTAGAGGTCATTTTCTCCTATTTTGTCTCCCTCCTATTTTATTAAATGAATTGTGTCTCATTTAAGATTTTTGAATGTGTTAACTACACTCTCTCACCAATTTAACTAGTTATTAAACTATCCTATAGGTGATCAATTGAATTAGCCGAGATCTCTCTTCTAACTAATCAATTAACATGATGATTGTATGTCTATAGGTTGCCAACTCTCATTGTACAATCCTACACAAATAATCTTACTCACTCTCTCGATTTATTGCAAGATAGAAATAAAATCAATAATCATGAAAGATAACTTTCATTCAATTCAATAAAATAGGAGTTTAACAAAAATAGTTCAAAAGCAATCCCTAGGAACAAATCAGCCAATCATGGTCTTCATAACATCACCAACACTCAAATATTCCATTCTACAAAGATTAGAAGAGTTAAAATTGATAGAAAATTGAATAAGAAAACTCCTCTTCTTTACTAAAATTTGGGATTTTTAATGTTGATGTGCTATTTTCCTAATCTTGATGATAATCCTTGAATCTTCACCTTCCTCAAGGCTCTGAACTTGTATTCTTCACTCAAGGAGGCTCTTTTCTATAGAGGGTTTCATCCTCTCTTCTGCATAGAGGCTTAATTATCTTTGATAGTCTAGAAACCCATAGTTTAATTGATCCCTGCATAATGTCTCAAATTATAGTTCCCATGATCGTGGGAATTGGCATGATTCCCATGATTGTGGGATTTTGCCACAGAATGTTCCCTCTTCTCTGACCTCGGGCTCAATCTCCAAGTTGCTCAATCTTCCTTTCTACATAAAAATAATCAATTCTTACCCTAAATCAACATCAAACATAAAAGAACAACAATGAAAATAAAACTAAATGAAAATATAGAAAATGAATCTTAAATTACAACAATAATAAACTATTATGTAAGAAACACATGCCAATTACTTAGAAAAATATAAACTAATAAACAACTATCATAGCATATTCATTATCCTGATCCAGATCACCTGGGTGTAGCTACATTCAGAAAATAAATGATTTCGACTCTCTGCTATAAGTTTACATAAAACACAAGTGGGATCATAATTCCCAAACCACCTATCCTTGGTTCTGAGTCAATTTTTTATTACTAACTAAGTGAAAATGGAAGCTTTTAGGTTTAAAGATTGCCTCCAAATAATATCAAACCAAGGAACCCTTTTAACATCACCTGACAGTATCTTATGACAGGTGTTATTAAGAAGTGTACCTCTTGGGTTAGGCAACCAAATGATGTTGTCCTCTCCCATTACATTAGGAAGAGGAGGCAAGTACTATGATAGTAAAGAGAAACCTCTAAAATTGCTACCCCATTCTCAATTGTGAATAAATGAAGAGACTCTCACATTCAATGGGATATGGTTTTTGAGTGGTGCTAATGCTTCTCTCAGAATAACGGACTATATGACGTCCAACTATCAAACCAAAACCAAATGCCTGCACCACTCCCCAACTGATGCTTAATGTAAGTATAGACCAAGCTCCTCAAGTTAAAAATGTAGTTGAAAGTCTAGGAATATTCTCTGGAATTTCTAGATTGCCATAAACTTCGATCCTGAAGATTATATTCATTTACCCACTTGATCTATAATGTTTTTTTGTCATTGAAGAGTCACCATATTCTTTTACATAAAAGAACCTTTTTCATTTGTGAAATTGAGATAACTCCGAATCCACCTTCCTTCTTTGTTAGAGAAATGTCACTCCATTTTATCTTAGACTTCTTACCATTTTCTATTTTTCCTGACCATAAGAACACTTTAAGAATTCTATCAATCTCGTTATTAACCCGCTTGGGTAAAATAACATGTGCAGACCAATAAATATCCAAACTATTCAATATTGAAGTGATGGGAGTCAACCTCGCTGCCATTGATAGAAACCGATTCTGCCAAACATTGATCTTTTCCTTAATCTTCTCGATCAAGGGAATGAAATTAGAAAATTTGTGTTTGGCAATTGTAATTGGCACTCCCGGATATTTGAAAGGAGGGATGTGTAATTTGAAACCAACAATGCCAGTGATTTCCTCTTTATTCTGCACATGTGAGGAAATGTACATATTACTCTTCTCCATATTCACCGGTAGGCCAGACAATTCTGAAAATATATGCAAAATATTTTTCAAAACTTTGACAGAGTGAGTGTCTGCACCACTAAGTAGCATAAAATATTTGTATAGATTAAACGTGTTAATTGGAGTTATCTACATTTATAGTGGAAGTGAAATCTGCCACTACTGGAAATAAGTTTGGAGATCAATCTAGATATCCCTTCCATTGCTAAAGTAAAAAGGTAAGGGGAAAGAGGATCTCCTTGCCTAATACCTCTGGTTAGCCTGAAAGGTAAAGATGGAATGCCATTCACCATTACACTAAAAGAGGTGTTTGGATACATGTTAATAGCCAATCTCTGAATTTGGGTGGTAAGCCTATAGCTTCCAAGCAATCTTGCAAATACCTCTCACTGATAGTATCATATGCCTTGAAAAAATCAATTTTCATCAGACAACTTTTGATAGGTTTCCTTAAGTGGTGTTCCCCTAATAACTCTTGTAAGAGGACTATATTGTCTCCAATACTTCTCCCTAGTAGGAATGCCCTTTGTGCCATGTGAATAATGTTGGACCCCAAAATTTTTCTTTTCTTTTATTTATTTGTTTATTTATTCGTTGATTTATTCTATTTATTTTCTTAGAATTTAGTCATTTTAGCAAGTATGAATAGAAATTAGGGTTATTAAATGGAGATGTTAGAATT
>JAOTAY010000191.1:18151862-18174410 GCA_025629805.1 Erythroxylum baracoense
CACACACACACACACACACACACACACACACACACACACACACACACACACACACACACACACACACACACACATATGCTTGATTGTGTGTGGCTCAATACCAATGGCTATAGGTGTATTAAGCTTTGTAGCTCATCCCATTATTTTTCCCACTCCTTACGTGCAGAAAGAGTGGATAATTGATCCTTGCAAAGCTTTGACAAACTCCAAGATATCTATCTTTTGTAACTAAGTTAGTTCGAATAATTTTGGTAGCTTTATAAGCGTATCAAGCATGAGCATTCATATATATTTTGTATTATGCTATAGTTGCAACCTTTGATATGTAATTAAAGCTATGTATAAACTCTGTTTTGTTTGAGAAATGAAAGTAAGAGTAGAAGAAGTTTCCTTTGTACATGTTCAAAACTATCTTCTGTGTTTGGGTTGTTAATTGTGGTTGAGAATAAAATTGTATGTTGATAGATGGACCTGAATAGTTTTAAAATGAATTGTTATGTTGGGAGTTTTGTATGTACATTTAGTGTTATTGGGTTTGGGATTCTTTTGGAACATGTAGAAGTTGATAATAGGCAAAGATAAAAGGGCGACATAGTTGTAATACTATTCCTAATAGAAATTGTGTCTTGATTTTCAATGATTAAACTGTATTGATGTAGGTAGAATCAAACAAAGTTGTCTTCATAAAAGTTGTAGCTTATTGTTTTAGCTTTCTAATGGTAAAAAGTTTGTAAATTTTAGATATCAGGATTGAGAGTTATGATTTTTATAAGTTTGAGTACACATCAGGAGTGCACGATCGTGACCGAAACCCTTTTTAACATGAGTGCACGATCGTGCACATGCATGATCACGACCGATCCCATTTTTAACAGGAATGCAAGATCATGCACTAACACGATCGTGACAGAGTCAGTTTTTCACTTAGGGCGCACAATCGTGACTCCACCCCTTTTTCATTATTATGCACAGTCGTGACTTGAGAAGTCACGACCGTGACTTTTCTTCATGTGCACGACCGTGACTTGGGTAGTCATGACCGTGACTTCTTTTATTATCAAAGGTTTATTTTTTTACTCATAACCGAGACTTCTTTTCATTATTTTATTTTCTTTTTCTTTACTCACTTTATCCTCACCCAATCCTCGTGTGTTTTTGTCATGAATTAAATACCGAGACTGGGCCCAACAATTTTTTGTATCAAAGCCCATGGTTTTTAAGGATTCCTAGGTTTAGAATATATTATGAAATGAATTATTATGATGTGTGATTAATTGTTTGCATTGTTAAATTGATTGATTGCATTAAGTGACATGCATACCATGCATACATGTAGGAAATAAGATTAAAATGAAATGTAAACCAAAAGTTAGTGTTTAAATTGAAGGAGTAAGATGCCACCTCGTAGAAGAATATGAGGAGTTTTGCAAGGATCTGTTGCACCTGATTCTCCACTGATGAATCTAGAGTCCCAACAATTGCTGAGGCAATTGTACGGTAGGATAGTAGTGAGCCCTTTCGACCACAAATGCATGAGTCACCTCTTCCTCAAGAGCAAGTGCCTAATCCATTAGATCCTGATTGTTCTAAGCCTTTACTCAGGCTTTGGTCCAGGCCATGGGCCAGATGTCACATACTTCTACTTCAGCCCCAGCTAAGAAAGGAAAGTAATTTGATAAGTTAAGAAAGTATGGGGCAGTAGATTTTTATGGGACAACTGATCCAGAAGAAGCTGAAACATGGTTGAGGAAGACAGAAAGAATATTGGAATAGATAGATTATGAGGATGATGAAAGGGTTGTATGTGCTATAAGCTTGCTACAGGGAGATGCCTTGCATTAGTGAGAAAGTGTACCAGGGAGTCAAATAAAACCACCAGTGTTGGCATAGAAGGACTTCCTAGCTGCTTATAGGAAGAAATATTTGTCTGAGGTGTATATCTAGTAGAAGCAAAGAGAGTTTCAGACTCTCAACCAAGGGGAGATGATGGTGAGTGAACATGAGCGTAAATTCACGCAATTGTCCTGATATACAACTGAGATGATAATGAGCGAAGCGACTAAGTGTCGTAGGTTTGAAGCAGGATTGCATTTATCCATTGAGAAAAAGTGGTGGCGCAAAATTTCTGTGACTTCTAACAGCTGGGAGAGGCTGCATTAAGGGTTGAGAATATAGAGAATATAAAGAGCACAGTAAACAGAAAGAGGAAAGGAAGAGAACAGTTCAGGAGAGGAGGTAGTAGCAGTGCTCCTATGCCAGAAGGGAGTGCCAGGACTTTCCCCACACAGTCTGAGGTTAGAAGTAGTGATGCAAGTAGGCCTAGGCAGACGAGAATCATTTCTCATCAAGCCTCAATTGTTGGAGGCAGTAGAAGAGGAGAGGGGATAAGCCATCCATTCCCAAATGTGGTCATTGTCGCAAATTCCATAATGGGGAGTGCTATAAGTTGACTGGAGCTTGTTTTAATTGTCGAGAAAAAAGGCACATGGCTAGGGAGTGTCCGCAGTATGTAAGACGATAGGGAACTCAGATGCAAGCTCCAAAAAGGGTTGAGACTGTAGGAGTCGAGTCTACAACTGAAGTGGGCAGTTCCAGCGCAGCCAAAAAAATGAATCCTCTAGGAAGACCAAGGGGGCAAGCACAAGTTAAGATATTTGCAATGACGAGGGAGGAAACAGAAACAACTCCAGAGGTTATGATTGGTATGGTTAAATTGTTTAATGATATTACTGTTTTAATTGATCCGGAGTCCACCCACTCATTTATTTTGTCAAGTATGATTGTGCATGGTAGAAATTTGAGTCCATTAGATAGTCCTTTGATGGTTAGTACCCCAATTGGCCAGTATATCATTGTTCGTCAAACTTATAGAGATTGTGAAATATACATTGGTGGAGTAAAATCAGTGGTAGATTTAATGTCATTGAAGATGAAGGGATTAGATGTGATTTTGAGCACGGATACTTTAGAAAAATATAATGCCAATTTGAATTGCAAACAGAAGACAGTAGAGTTTGAGTTAGACAAAGGTGAAACGGTGGTGTTTGTGGGAGACACGAAAGCAAGCCCACCTAGACTATTTCGGCTCTAACAACAGAGAAAATAATAAAGAAAGGATGTGAAGCATTCTTGGCATATGTGGTAGACACGAAAGTAGATGGAGGAAAATTAGAAGATATTCTAGTGGTCATGAAATTTCTAGATGTCTTTCCAGAAGAATTATCAGGATTACCACCACCGAAAGAGATTGAGTTCACTATAGAGCTTCTTCCAGGCACTGCATTAATATCAATTCCACCTTATAGAATGACTCCGGTAGAATTGAAGGAGCTTAAAGAGCAGTTAGAAGAGCTATTGGAGAAAGGTTATATTAGGCCTAGCTCTTCACCTTGGGGAGCTCCGGTTCTTTTTGTGAAGAAAAAAGATGGATCCTTGAGGATGTGTGTAGACTATAGGAAGCTCAGTCATGTCACCATCAATAATAGATATCCTCTTCCATGCATAAATAATTTTTTTGATCAATTGCAAGGAGCAGAAGTCTTCTCTAAGAGAAATTTGAGATCGGGTTATCACTAATTGAATAAAGGAGTCTGATGTGTCAAAGACTGCCTTCAGAACACGATATAGGCATTTTAAATTCTTAGTTATATCCTTTGGATTAACTAATACCCCTGTAACCTTTATGGACTTAATGAATAGAGTCTTCAAACCTTTCTTAGACCAATTTATCATAGTCTTTATTGATGATATATTGGTTTATTCCAAGAGTGACAAGGAATATGAAGAGTATTTAAGGATTACCTTAGAGACATTGAGGAAGAAAGAGTTGTATACCAAATTCGATAAATGTGAATTTTGGCTAAAGGAAATAGTGTTTCTTAGACATGTAATTTCAAAAAAAGGAGTATATGTGGATCTAAGGAAAGTAGAAGCTGTAGTTAAATGGGAAGTACCCAATAATGTAGCAGAAGTGAGAAGTTTCTTGGGTTTAGCTGGTTATTACAGAAGATTTACAGAAGGCTTTTCCATAATAGCAGCTCCAGTCACTAAATTGACAAAGAAGAGTCAGAAGTTTGTGTGGATAGAAGAATGTCAGAAGAGCTTTGAAGATTTGAAGAATAGGCTCACAACTGCACCAGTTCTAACTTTACCTTCTGGTAGTGATGGATATATATTATATAATGATGCCTCAAGAAAGGGATTGGGGTGTGTGTTGATGCAAGGAGATAAAGTGATTGCTTATGCTTCCAGGCAATTAAAACCTTATGAGATGACTTATCTCATATATGACTTGGAGCTAGTTGCCACAATTTTTGCTTTAAAAATATGGAGACATTACTTATATGGAGTCACCACCAAGATATTTACAGACCACAAGAGTCTTAAGTATTTGATGAGCTAGAAAGAGTTAAATCTGAGGAAAAAAAGGTGGTTAGAATTATTGAAGGATTATGACTTGCTAATAGACTACCACCTGTAGAAAGCTAATGGAGTAGCAGATGCATTGAGTAGAAAATCTACTATGGCACATGTGGAGACATTATACCTTACTTTGTTGAGGGAATTAGCCAAACTTAAGGTAACATTGAGGCAAGCCAAATCTAATTGTATATTGGCTAATTTTATAGTAAGGCTAGTGTTGAATGAGAAGATTAAGGAATTGCAGGAGCAAGATAAGTACTTGAGCAAGCTCAGAGAAGAAATTAAAAATGGTAAGCCCTCTAAAATAGAGGTAAGAGAAGAAGGATTGATAGTGGTAAGCAACAGATTATGTATTCCGAACATGCAGGAGTTGAAGGATAAAATTCTTAATGAGGCACACAATGCTTCATATGCAATGCATCTGGGGAGTTCAAGAATGTATAAAGATTTAAAAGAGCACTTATGATGGAGAGGAATGTAGAAAGATGCTGCAGGGTATGTTGGAAAATGCTTGGTGTGCTAACAAGTTAAAGCAGAACATCAAGCATCTACCTGCAAGCTTAAACCTTTGTCTATTCCTTAATGGAAGTGGGAAAAGATTACAATGGATTTCTTGATGGGATTACCAAGGACGAGCAGGAAGTATGACATAATATGGGTGATTGTCAATAGGGTAACCAAGTCAGCACATTTCCTGCCAATTAAACAAACTAATTCTTTGAATGCCTTGGCCAAGAAATACATAGATGAAATAATTAGACTTCATGGGATTCCAAGTTCTATAGTCTCAGATAGAGATCCCAGATTCAGCTCCTGATTTTGGGAAAGTTTGTAAGAGGCTTTAGGAACCAAGTTGCATTTTAGCACAACTTTCCATCCACACACTGATTGCCAATCAGAGAGTTGGATGCAATGTTAAGAGCTTGTGTTAAGGACTTCAAAGGCTCATGGGATGATCATCTACCTTTAATTGAGTTTGCTTATAATAATTCTTACCACTCAGGAATCCAAATGGTACCTTATGAAGCTTTGTATGGTAGGAGGTGCAGAACTCCTATTTGCTAGGATGAGGAAGGTAAAAGGAGACTTTTAGGACCTGAGTTGGTACAAGATATAGTTGACAAGATTAATTTGGTGAAGCAGAGACTCAAGGCAGCTCAAGATAGGATGAAGACCTATATAGACGCACATAGAAATGAGATGGAATATGAAGTTGGAGATAAAGTATTTCTTAGAGCTTCTCCATAGAAAGGAGTTTTAAGGTTTGGTAAAAAAGGCAAGCTTAGTCCAATATACATAGGCCCTTATGAGATTATTAAGAAGATTGGACATCTAGCTTACAAGTTAGCCTGCCACCAGAATTATCTAAGATTCACAATGTCTTCCATGTATCGATGTTGAGGAGATATAGATCGAATCCTTCACGTATAGTCCAACCTTTAGATGTTCAATTAAGGGAGGATTTGACTTATGAAAAACAACCTGTAGAGATTCTTGATTCAAAGGAAAAGGTCTTGAGAAACAAGACTGTGAAGCTGGTTAAAGTCTTATGGAAGAACCATGCAAGAGAAGAGGCAACATGGGAGCCTTTGGAAGCCATGAAGGTGAAGTATCCACACCTAATTGTAGACTCAGGTAAGAATTTCAAGGATAAAATTATTTAAGGGGGAGAAATGTTGGACCCCAAACTTTTTCTCAGAAATTATAATTTATTAAATTAGAATCTATTGGAGTTTAGCTATGAATATATATTATTTACAAGTGTTGGCATGAATTAAATAGAAATGTTAGAATTAAGTTAAGGAGTAAGTAGGCATTAAATCAAATATGGAAGGGTAAGCTTGGAAAGACAAAAGTTGTCCTAAATTAATAAGAAAGAAATGAGAAAGATGAAGAGAGTAATGTAGAAGTAAGAAAGAAAAAGAAAGAAAATCCTAGAAGGAACTAGAAGAAGAAAAGAGAGAAAAAACGAACCAGAAAAAGAAGAAGGAAAGAAAGAAAAAGGAGAAAGAAGAAGAAGGAAACAATTAAGCTGAGTTTAGGTAACTTGCATCTTTTCTTCTTGCTTCGGCAGAAAAAGAAACTAGTGAGAATGAGTTTTATATGCTAAAAATAAAGGGAGAAAGGAGAGAACTAAGAAACCTATTCTTGATTTTCATGGATTTTCAACTAGATCTTAGTTATTTTAGCTTAGATAAACCATGAGTAGATTAAGTCTAAGCTCATTTTTAAATATTAAAAATTTATGAATTTTCTATTTGTATATTAGTTTGAATGAAGGTTTGTTTGTTTGAAGAAAATTAAGAAAATCTAAGGAAAGAGCAAGAGGAACGGCGAACTTAAGTTTGGACCTATTATAAATTAGGTAAGTAATATGTTTATAGTTATTGTGATGATGGGCTGAATTCTTGTTTGCTTACATGATTAAATCGTTTGACTTTGAATTATTATGATTGTTGGACAAGGCACTATGAATTGTTATCTTGTTATGTCTTGAAAGATTTTACTGCATTTTGTATAAATGAAAAGAAGAAAAAACACTAGAAGCATGAAAGTACGAATATATGATGAAATGAGTTGAGCATCGAAATTTCCTTATATGGGTAAAAGAGATACCATTTTGTTCGTTACGTGCACGTTGACTTAAAGCCTTCTCCTAGCTGCCCTTTTGTGGCATATGAGCTCCTAAGAATCATACTCATTTCATTCATAATGTAAACTTTGGTTTCTCCATTTCGTTCCATGGGATTGTCTCAAGCCATTATGTTTGTGTATTTCATTATGAATTGTTTGAGCATAACATACAATTGAGTGTTATGTTTTGATGGCTGAATATACATGATATGATTTATGTGATAACATGTTTGTCTATGAGTTCTTTGAGCTAGAACTGTAGATAATTTAAATTACTAGATTGAAATGTGATATATATATGTCACCAATGGCTATAAGCGTATTAGCCACTAAGTTAGATCGAATACATTTGGTAGCTTTGCAAGCATATTAAGCATGAGCTTTGATGTTGTATTTTTGGATTATGCTACTGTTTCGATCCTTGATATGTAATTAAAGCTATGTACAAACTCTATTTTGTTTGAGAAATGAAAGTAAGAGTAGAAGAACTTTCCTTTATACATGTTCAAAATTATCTTTTGTGATGAGTTGTTAATTACGGTTGAGAATAAAATTTGTGAGTTGTTAGATGGCCTTAGAATAAAATTGTTATGTTGGGAGTTGTTGAGAATAAAATTGTTATGTTGGGAGTCTTTTATGTTATGATTCATGTATGTATGTTTAGTGATTGCTGGATTCGAGTCTTTTGGAAAATGTATAGAAGCTCATATAGGCAGTAAAGAAAAGGGGGGACAGAAATTATATTCTAACTTCTATGAATAAACTGTATTAATTTTAGCAGAATTATACAAAGTTGTCTTCATAAAAGTTGCAGCTTATTCTCTTAGCTTTCCAACGATATAAAGTTTGTAATTTTTGGACATCAGAATTGAGAGATATGATGTTTACAAGTTTGAGTTCTCAGGGGTGCATGATCGTGCACATGCATGATCATAACAGAGCCCTTAAATCTCAGGAGTGCACGATCGTGCACTCGTGCACTGGCTCTTGAAAGATGGGAGGACACGATCATGCACTAGCATGATCATGCACTGGCCCTTTTATATAATAGAAGTGCACGATCGTGCATGACCGAAGCACGACCATGACTTTTTCTCACTTACAGTTGTGACTTCTCTCAGTCACAACCTTGACTTTAATTCTTTTTATTACTCACTCCTCTTAGTCATGACCGTGACTTTTGATTTATCAGCTGCAAATTTTGATCACATATGACTTCTTTATTTATTAAAGTTTATTTATCTTATTTTATTTCTTTTCTTTTCTCATTTGATCTCACAACCATGGCTTCTTTTTAATATTAAAGCCACCCAAACCTTTCGTAATGTGGCCATGAAATAATTACCGAGACCCAGACCCAACAGACACATTAGGTACTATGCGAACAAACCGTGTGCTTGTAGATTATCAAGGTTAATTAATTAAAACTTACACACATTAAAAATAACCCGATCAATTTTTTTGGCGTCGTTGCCAGAAAGGCAATTAGTTTAGTTCTTTAGTCTAAGATTTTTCAATATCTTTTATTTTTAATTAAAAAAAGTTTGCGGTATAAAGTAGAGATACAACAAGACATTTTAGAGTGAGAATAAGATATTTGAAGAGCTAGATTCCAAGAAAAAATGGAAAGAACAATGATGGAGGATAGATATTATAGGGAGCAAGGAAATTTTGCAAACTACAATGAGGCACAGTATGGTTAGGGAAGTAACGATCCTTATTGAAGCATGCACACTCTGGGGTGGTAGAACCACCCTGATTTTTATTGGTCCAACAATGTAAGGACTCACTTAGGTAAGATCTATCAGGATTTTAGCAAGATGAGTCCAGTTCATAGGATTCTAAATTGGACAAGACCTTGGATAAGCTCACGAATATAGAAGAGTGCCAGAAGAGACTAGAAGAGCAAATTAAGCAAGTAACAGAAAATCATGCCTTGTCTATTCACAACCTAAAGATTCGAGTGAGACGGCTTTCTTGTGAATTTTGTAAAAGAAGTGTGAAAGACTATCTAAGTAATATGGCAATACCTCAAAGAGAGCAATATGAGGCTATCGCACCTTAGAATGAGGGCGAGCCAAAAGGATCATTGGAAAACCAAACTGAACCCTACCTTATTGAAGACCAAGAGACGAAGAAAGAGGATGAAGAAAAGAATGCCAACCCTCCCTATTATTCATAAGTTCTTAATATATCATATGTGAACATCGACAAATTTTTGGTAGATGTCCATAGAAAGAACCTTATCATTCAGATTAATGATGTCCAAGTGACTTTCAACATGAATGATGTATTAAAGAATCCAAAGGAGAGTAGCTCATTTAGGATAATTGATGTGTTCGATTCTTCTACAGAGCAAAAAGATGAAGAATAGATGACAACAAACATCGAATTTGAAGAAACTATGAAAGTCTCTATTCATGAAGCAAAAGAAGAAGAAGAAAAGGAAGTGACTAAGAAAGAACAAGAGAAACTCACCCTCTTACCGGGCAAACTGTTGGATTCCATGGAAGATTCAAAGAGTTTTGTTAACAATTTGCTAAAAAAAAGGACATTATTAAGCCTAATTGGTTTTCATAATTTTATCAATATTGTCTTTTTGATCATTTTTCAATTTGTAGCTTACTTACAGGCTACAAAACTAATGTTGGATAAAAAGGGTGGAAGCAAGCCACTCATAATTAATCCTGGTTGAGTTTCCAAGGATGTAAGGTCGAGCTAATGACCATAAATTAGCACGTTTAGGGTAGCTTTAAATTGTTATACAGTTAAAGTTGTTTCATTTTCATAATTAAATATCAATGATTCAAAATGCATTGTCCTACTAATTCTCTTACTCTCTCTAAATCAATTATAAGGTAAAGAAGTTAGCTCAACATCAAGTGCATTTGGTCTCTGCTTTTGACACATCATCACCTCAGTCACCATGATGGTTTCGTGTTGTAACCCTTTTCTTTTCATTTTTGTTAGTATTTTGTTCTTTTACCTTCTGTATTTTGTTTCATTCCCCTTTTGTGTTTGTATGTATCCTTCTTACATTGAGGACAATGTGTTTTTCAAGTGTGGGGAGAGTTGTGTGTTTTTACCTTAAGTGTGAATTTTGCATATTATCTGATAGTTTGGTTAGGTTGTATGATGTGAATTTTGTGAATGCATCAATGGCTAGGACTGAACGGGACAGATTTAGCCTTAAACATAACCTTTTGTTCTGTGAAGATTTATTAACTTGTGAAATTAGTGACCTAAGTTACTTAGGGCTAAATATACTAGTTAATTAGGATACAGTGTTAGTCCATTCACCTTAGGAGTCTGCCATACTCATTTATAATTTTAGGCTAATCAAATAGGTGACATTATTAGTAAATTTTCATGAGAATGATTAGCTAAAGCAATAAGGTAGGCAAAATTTTGTGTAAAAGAAAGTTGTATAAATTTTAACTAAAATAACTATTTCGTTGGCCTTCGGGTTATGAATAGAGGTAGTAGCCAGTTGAGCATGTGATGCAGCTGAGTAATCGGATCGACACACATCAAAATGTGTGCCTTCACATAAAAAGGCTATAATAACATTTCAACCAAGCAGCTTAATAACAACATGACTTAGTTGAGTAACCGGATCGACATTCATAAAACATGTTTGCCTCCACGTAAAAAGACTAGGTTTATGTCCTTAAAGAAAAATCAACAAAAAGAATGTTTAAAAAAAACCTACCAAACTTATTAACAGCTTGCTTTTTCCTGAAAACCTACTAGGGAATAGCTACACTTTTATTTTTACTAAATGATTATCAATGTGTGTGTGCAAGTGATAGAGGTGAATAGACTCAACATTAAAATTTTGATTAGTTTGTATAATTAGTCCAAGGTGTTTAGATGTGGGCTTGAAGGATGGTGTTTATAGTTAAGTTTGTTTCGCTAAGTTGAAGTCATTGTCTCATTATTGCATATACGTGTTTTGTGTTTTCTTGATTTGTTTAATTGTTTTTGTTTGCTTGAGGACAAGCAAACATTTAAATGTGGGGAAGTGATAAGTGTAAATTGCATAGTATTTTAGGGTATAATTTGATATGCGTTTAGACGTTAATTCGTTTGTTTAGTATGTATTTAGGTTAGAATTGTGTTAGTTTGTTAATTATTTGTGTTTTAAGTATTTTATGGGTTAGTACAAGCTTTTGAGCGTAAATTTTATGTTTTTGAGGTACCTTGATGTGTTAGTATTTCCGGGTCAACATCGAAGAACAGAAAAGTTTCAAAGACATTTGGGTCGAAACAACAGCCCACGATCGTGGCAAAATAGCCCACGATCCAGAGTTGGCCCACGATCGTGGACCACATGCTGCGATCATGCCAGAAGCCCAGGACATGGCCCACGATTGTGGCCTGTATGCCACGATAGTGATAGAAGGCTCGGATGTGGCCTACGATCGTGGCCTACGTCGGCAGACGCGCAGATACTAAAAAATGTCATATTTCAAGAAATTTTTTGGAACTTTCGAACCCTGAAAAAACCCTAGGGCTGCTTAGAATACAAACGATATTTAAAGAAGAAGACAAAGAGGCAGGGAGAGCTTTTGCATCAGCCACTTTTAGAGGAACCCTAGAGAGAATTATCAGGAGATAGAGAAAGAGAAGAAGGAAAAGAGAAGAGGAGAAGAAGTCAACTCGACGTACTTCCTGGATCAGGAGTTTCCCGATGCTGCTGCCTCCCGTCGTCTGTTCAATTCATATTTCCTACTATTTTTAGTTTTATTATTATATAGAATTGAAATAACAGTTGATGATCATATTTTTGGATGTTGATGATGTTCTAAACTCACCTTCGGGGTTTTATCTTTGATTTAATGAAATCTGACTATTTATGTGTTATTTAGATCTATTGTGATTTAATTTTGGACATGCATAATTCGATAATAAACTGAGAGGGTAAATCAAATGAAAAATAATTAAATTGGGCTAACGAGAGTTAGGTGATTTAATAAAACAAGAACTAAATCAAATCGGTTAATTGTGCCAAGAGAGATCTTGCATAAGTTTATGATAGTTTATTAGACAACTTTAGAACTAATTAGGGTTTTAGATAGTTATTAATTAAGAGATTGCAATTTTCATAATCTGATTGGGGTTATAATTTAGGGTTAATGATTATAACTCGAGAAACAGTAATCAACTGTAGGATTGTTTAGAACCAATAATCTAGTAATTCATAATCGAATAGGTTAGTGTTAAAGATAGTAATTCCTTTAGGTTGATTCTTGAGTTTGTTTTGCAACTGCTAAATTATTAATATTTTCGTGATTGATTCTTGAATTGATTTGCTTGATTGAATTGAATTCTTATTTTAGGTACTACGCGAACAAATCGTGCACTTGCGGATTATCGAGGTTAAGTAATTAAAACTTACACACATAAAAAATAACTCGATCAATAGCATTTAGTTTGCGTTTGACAATTTTGAAGTTACGTTTAGGTATAGATGTGCCATAACTAATTAAGTTGTGAAAAGAACCCTTGGCATATTAAAGAATTACTAAAATCCCTCGTACTAGATTTATGCACATTTTTTAGCCATATTGCGTCTCATTAGTGTATCCAAAAAAAAGAGATTTTATATTGTATATGGTTGAGTTAGTTTAGTATTGGAAAGAATTATTTAGGATACAAATTGTGAGATTAATTATTCTTATCCTTGAAAAATATTTATAAAGAGTTTATCTCCATCCAAAATAAAAATAAAGACTAAAAGCCATAGACCTCTTAAGAAATTTAAAAAATCTTAGGAAATCTCCTGATCTTTCAAATAAAAAATCATTGCTTTTAGTTTTTCCACTAAAACTCTTTTCTTAGACTTTGATTAAAACATAATGATAAAATACAAGCAATATAAATATCAAACGTGAAATAATGAAACGTCACTAATATGGTAACCTAACTCAACTCTTAATCTCATCTTAAACTAATCAAATTTAGCTTAAATTAATATTTTAAAATAATTATAATAAATTATTAGTTTGATTCGAGTTTAAAAGTTAAGTTGAATTGTTATGTAAATAGCATTTGACTAGTCCACATCTAATGTTCATACTGCGAGTGTTTCGTTGTTATTTTTAGTCGAAGTTTAAGAGAATGAGTTTTCTTAGAAAACCGAAAATTAAAATGGTTTTTTAAAAAATTTAAAGATCATGGAATCTTATGTTTGATTAAATTGAATTATACATGCATAGTGTAATAACATTTTCATTTTTTTTGGATAATATATTCATTAATTTTAAATAAATTAAAAAGTATATATATACAATTTACCTCCTTTTGTGAAAGATCTCAAAATTAACAATACAAACATGAAATAATACATTATAAACTCTTCTTTTAGTTTCTCAAATTTTGATTTCGTGAAGAAAAAAATTTCTTTTCCCTTTCTTATCACTTAGAAAATTAAGTGTTACTTTTTATTTGATAAAAGTTAGTTTCTTCTTAATTATTTTGCTCTTTCTTAATAGAATGAATTAAAAAAATAATGCCTTTCATCCAACTGACTTTTGAGGATAGGATTTATAGGAAATGGAACAACTATTCATATTACATATCTTTTTTTTTTTGAAAAATTAATAAGGTATTCTATTTACTATAGACAACTATCATAAGAGTTACAAAAGTACACAGATAGTCAAGTTACAGCTGAACTTGACTATCTAAGTTCTGATGGAAGTTACAAATACAAGGAGTAGATATCTAGCTATTTGTTACATGAATAACTTGAATAAATCCTTACTTCAAATATTCCACCCAGTTTTCTTGCAAGGGGTTATCAGATACTCAACTTTCTTGGTCAATAATGCAACTTTAATCCAGTTCAATATCTTATCAGTTAGGTGATATTTATCCTTAACTTGTTTATACACTATGGAGTTTCTCTTTTTCCATATCATGTATATGGTAGTGATAAAAGCAACTTTGAGAAAGATAGCATTCTCTTTACCTGGCTTAGAGTGATTGATAAACCACCTTAATGCAAGCTTCCCAATCATAAATATGGTTCACTGCATCCACCACGTATTGGATCCTGCTCCATATGGATTTGGAATAATGACAAGCAAAGAACAGATGATTTCTGTCCTCTTCTGCATTGTGGTAAAGGACACAACATGTATCAGTCGGATTGAGCCATCCACATTTGGTCCTGAGCCTATTTTTAATTGCTAACCAGGTAATGATGGAAGCTTTGGGGTTTTATAAAGTTCTTCCATATTAGATTGTACCAAGGGACCTCCATTGTATCATTTCTGAAACTAATGCTATAACAAGACTCATTCGTAAAGAATCCTTACGAATTTGGAGTCCAGCTTATTAAATCAGCCAATCTGGTATCCCCTAGTTGAGGAAGGTGCTCATACAGAGAGGAGAAGCCCCTAAAGTTACCCCTTCATTCACCATCTTGAATTAGATCAGATACTCTAGCTTCCATGGGCTAAGTTGTGAGAAACCTGGGCTATTTATGAGAAGACTAATCTCCAGCCAATTATCATACCAAATCCAGGTATTTCCACCTCCATTGATCCTATGTTTGATATAGGGGTGTAACAAGTGCCTCATCTTCAACAAGTGATTGAAAAATCTTGAGTAGTGGTTGGATTGAACAATTACATACCATATTATAACCAAGTGTATAAAAGAGACTCAAAAATCAACTGACGGAAAACATCCCAAGATTTTTATACTTTTGACCACAAATTAGTAAATCACATTGGTGAGATAGATAATTCACAAGATTAGAGTCACTTCCATTACAACTTCCATTCCTCTTTTCAATTTTTCTCCACGAGCATCAGACCGATAGCAACTGATGAATGATATTGTTTTATTTTTTTCTACCTGATGCTATTTGTTTGTTCGGCCATGTTAGACAAGTTATGAGTACCAATTGACGAACACTAAAATTAACGAGTTAAAAGTGCCTTAATCATATATTATAACTTGGTTTTCCCTCATGAACATGATGTGTTCGACAGTTAGTGAATGTCTATATCCTGTTACTTCCCAACATTACGTTCATATTACTGGACAAATTAAAGGTAAATGGTGGTTTTGTGCATAGCAAATGAAAGTATACATGTCATATATAATATAGAATCCAATTATTCAGGATAAGACAAACCAGTATTTTCAAGATTAGAGTCAGATAATTAAATCATATTACACGTGTAGTCATATATCTATCCAGAGTGCTTGCACTTAAATCTTGCATGCCCGATCAAAAATTCTCGATGGAGAATGATTGATTTGGAAATTAAATATGAATGGACCTTTCAAGTTAAATGATATGGTTACATTTTAATATCTAATTTTGCAAGCAACAATAGGATGCTTGTTTAGCCTCAATATTAAACATCGGAATATCTGGATGAATTTAACCGGAAGGTTTGTGAAATTTTAGAAAAAAGGACAAAAGTTAACGGACAATCAAAGTTTCGGGCCGCGAGTCACGACAGCATACGCTGAGCAGCCGTTAAGGCAAATTATCGTGGGTTAGATGACAGACAGGTCTTGTCGTCAGACAATTCACTTCCTTCGACTATAAATTCATCTTATCAGCCTCAAAGCTCATCAATGCACTGGAAGCCGGAGTTTATTTGACATCCAAACTTCCAATCGAAGCCGGTTCACCTTATAGCTAGCTCAACCAATTACTTTAATGGCTTTACAATCAGCAATCAAATTGCTTTTTATGATCATAGCATTGCTAATGCTAGCAGTAGGCTCCAATGCTGGTGGGATTTCAATCTATTGGGGTCAGAATGGAAATGAAGGAACATTGGCAGAAACATGTGCCACTGGAAACTATGAGTTTGTGAACTTGGCGTTTCTGGCAACTTTTGGCAATGGCCAGACTCCAATGATAAACCTTGCTGGTCACTGTGATCCATATAGCAATGGTTGCACAGGTTTAAGCTCTGATATAAAATCCTGCCAAGAGAAAGGCATTAAACTGATGCTATCTATTGGAGGAGGTGCAGGTGGCTACACTCTAGCCTCTGCTGATGATGCTAAGCAAGTTGCCACTTATCTTTGGAACAACTTCTTAGGTGGACAATCTTCTTCTCGCCCTCTAGGCGCTGCTGTTCTTGACGGAATCGATTTTGACATTGAAGGAGGCACCAACTTGTACTGGGACGATCTTGCAAGGTATCTGTCAGGATACAGCAAGAGAGGTAAGAAAGTATTCTTAACAGCAGCTCCTCAATGTCCATTCCCTGATGCTTGGGTAGGAAATGCCCTAAAGACAGGTCTTTTCGACTATGTTTGGATCCAATTTTACAACAATCCACCTTGCCAATACGCTTCTGGTCAGATTACCAATCTTGAAAATGCATGGAAACAGTGGATATCAGATATTCCGGCAAAAAACATTTTCCTGGGCTTACCTGCTTCTCCGGAGGCCGCAGGGAGTGGATTCATACCTGTAGCCGATTTAACTTCCAAGGTGCTTCCTACTATTAAGGTTTCGAACAAGTATGGAGGAGTTATGCTGTGGTCCAAGTATTACGATGATCAGAGTGGATATAGCAAGTCCATCAAGAATGATGTCTAAAATTTTGATGTGTTTGTCATCATGTACGTGTGTGATGTTTGATTTCCGAGTACCACCTATGTAATATCTTTTTATAGCAGTGACTATATTTCTCTTGAAATTTAATTTATACGAGTTTAATTAAAGTTCCTTGCATTGAAATTTGGGAGCTTGGTTAGTTGATACGGGAAGAAATGAAAAAAGATGCTTAGTAATATATTAGTTATATATTATTCTTTTTTCATCTTATTACAATATAACTTCTTTCATCTTTCTATATTTATTAATGTAGATTTTCATTAAAAAATCTTTAAAATAATTATTGGAATATTTCATATACGTTTTTCAATTGCTTTTAATATAAATATTAAAAACATTTAAATTAAATAAACTACAATAAAAACTAAGAGGAAGTAATAGTATACTAAGGTGAAAAAAGAAAAAACATAAAGAAATGGTCAATCGTCATCTCAAGGAGAGAGAGAAATACAAGAAGATATAACAAAATTTACTTATTTAATGACATGATTACTAAGGTTTTTCTCTAACTCTCTTTATCTATTGACAATTTTAAGAAGAAATCAGAATCAACTTTATAGAATAACATGATACTATTTTGCATAAATGTATCTTTTTTAATTAAAAACATAAAATACAAAATTTAAAATAACCATCAAAATTTTATCTTAAATGTAGCAAATATTTCTTTCATTTACATAGACAATTAAGATATAGAATGACAAATCTCTTTTTTTAAGCCTGTTATTGATTTACATACAATCTTTATATGATGTCAATTGTCTTTTTTTTTTTGCAATATTAACATTCTGTTTTTTATAAATCAGAATTTAAGTACTGAACTAAATAATCTACTTGTTAAACTACATTCCTACCAAGTTAGACAATTAAATATCATTTTTAAAGGGGGTAACATAATGATTGCTTAAGTCGTTTTTAAAAAAATTAAAGAATGTTAGATTTTCAAATCAGAAAAAAGACAAAACCTTACAAGATTACGAGTACAAGATCAATCGAGGAATTGAAGGATCTACTATAATGTTTACATAGAGCCCAAAGAATGGCTAGATATAATGAGCAACTAGTTAAATATCCTAGCTAAAATATACCGCTTCTCAAAAGCAGTACATGGAGCTGTTGAATTCTTCAAATTGCATCCTGGATGACAAGGCTTTGGAGTTTCACTGCCTGCTGCCATGCGCTTTGCATATAAGATTGCTTAAATTTTAATATCATAAAACCATTAAATTAACTTATTCTTAAATAGAAGATGACATTGCCATATAAATTGACAAAAACATGCAACCGGGTCTAATAAAGATTTTCATTTTTGATAGATTATTGAAAAGCTAACTACAAGTCTGAAAAAAATGTGAAAAAACATATTTTTGAATTACAAAGCTTTTCTTTCCATTTTTCTCTCTCCCCAGTGCCAATATGTTCAAGTTAATGACTTTTTTTGCAAAGCTTGAAAATGTAGGTATCCCTTTACTTATAGTTTCCCGGCCTTTTATTTTAAGATTTTGCAAGTCTAGCTATTTGTAATATTCTTCCTTGCCTTACAGTTTCTATCATATTTAAGTTGATTTATTTATTCAGGTATTCTTTATTCATATTTAAACTCTTTTTTAATTTAAATATAATGCTTTAAACTCTTTTTTTAAATTATCTTGGTAATGTGTTAAGGTTTACTCTAAATTTGTAGCATTTTTTTATGAAGGGCACTTTTAATCATTTTATTTATGTCTCTATCTAAAGGATAGTGCATCTCTTTGGCCAGATGGGCTAGTAAAAGATGATGGCGATCAGGATTATTATATTAGTTTGATGTCCTTTTAAAATATATGTCTACAATTTTATGTTTTTTCAATTATAGCTTCTTACTATGTAGCCTTCTCTTAGGTAAATGGAAATTTTCTTTTTTCCTAAATTGGACTTTAGTAGTTTCATATTGTATTTTAGGCACTAATTGTAGTTGTATGTGTACGTTATTGCTTAGTATCACGAATGGAAAATGTTCTATATTCACGTTTCATGTATAATATTTGAAGTATTCATTAGTTTTCATAAAGCAAAGATAGACATAATTATTAAAAAAAGTGAAAATTGTAATGCCTAAATCAAAACTAGTTTAACAAAAACTATAATTTGAGATTTCAAAATTCACATATCCAAAAATAGTTACCTAAAAGTTTATTAGTAGTCTCCTTTACGCTTATAAAAAATTCCACTTATCCTTTTATTTCCTATATGGGATTGTGATACTCAAGTCTCATATAGGATTTCACAATCTTCCCCTCTTTCAACTCTTGATATCCTTAATAAGACCCAGTTTCTAATCTAGAATCTCTCATCCTCTTCTAATATTCAATCAAACTAAAAAGTATGTTAGGAGTCGTCCATTGCTTACAGGTTTACTATTGGTGTCACTCCCAACAATCTTCATCTTGGTTAAAGAATATACTAGTGGAAGTTTACTCTAAAACACTACAAGAAAAAAGTCATTTAGCGATGGACATTATTGACGGAAATCATAAACATTCCGTAGGTAAGTCAAGTTAGCGACGAAATTTACTGACGGAGAAAGGTGTCATAAAAACGGTCGTAGGTAATAATTTCTGACAAACAATAGGATGTCTGTCGGTAAATTTACTGATGGGCATGATTGTTCTGTCAGTAAATCTGCCGACAGAATCTTCTAATTCATCAGTAAGTTTGTTACAACATTACTGACAGTTATGTTTGTTTCGTCGATGAGTATATCGACGATTATTCTGTGGCAAATCCTATCGGTAAATTTCACGATAGAATTGGTTATTCCGTTTATGATTAGCGACGGTTTGTTGTGTTCCTTCAGAAAATAGAATTGATTTTACTGACAAAACAACTAATATTTGTTAGTAAAGTAATAAGAAATTTAAAAAAAAAATACCGTTAATAAATTTTATTTGATGCTCTTATGGTTGATGCATAATTTAAACAGTTATGAATTATCTGTGCATAATAATTTGATTTTTTTATACATTTAATTTATTTAAAAAGAAAGTTGATTGATGATATAAAGCTAAAATTATCTTAATTGATAATAAAAACATTAAATTGTTCATAATAAGTATTTGTATTTCAAATGAAATGACTATAAGTACACTGTTGATTTGGTGACTGCGGATGCTCTTATTGGTGCGATGAGGTGTTACCCCTCCCTTTCAACTTATCCACCTCATTAAGCAGCTGAGTTATGTACTCCATCAATGTCTACACTGTACTCTGAAGCTCTTGGACTTCATTGGTTGTGGACCGCCTACTAGATGTTGTTGTACTGGATGTGGAGGATTGCAAATAACATGTATTCGCAAATGAACCTAAGCCGAATAGCCTTCGATGATGTTCCCTACCACCCACTGCATGAAGATAGGTTTGAGTCTCATCAACATCTTCAGACTGCTGAGATTGTCGTTGAATGCTTTCTTGTATTTGGTCCTATTAGAAGGCAATGTTTACATTAGTAACTGATAATTATTAAATATTAATATTAAGCCATAAATTTCACATATATTTAGTTCTCTACATCGAATGTTGATGAATGTCACACCATCATGCTTCTTAGTATGAGCGTGCAAAAAGAGCTGAAGGGGTGTAGGCCTTATGCCCATAGACTTTTCCTGTATAAGAATGACATTATTATACTCCATAATACGTATATTTTCATTCCAAAACTCACACATCAAATTCAATTGAAATACAACAAAGTAAAGAAATCGGACTATAAATGTAAAGTGTAGATACTTACAAGTCTCTCTACATGCTCATGGTGGGTAATAAACCTTCTATATATACAGGAAGACTCTCTCCCCGCGGTCCTCCACGTCTATTAGTAGAATTACGCTTTGAAATGGACATTGCCTCAGATGATGTCCAATACTGCTGCCAACGACTCTATATTTGTTCAGAAATATAGGGTGGTCGTATACCGACCTTGTGTATCGCACCAACAATCCCCTTAATGTGTACGTGCTTGTCTCTCCCATACTTTATAAATGACCGCGTCAAATTCAAAATCCCAAAAAAATTCTTTCTGAAACAAAAAGAA
Organism: Erythroxylum baracoense; assembly: GCA_025629805.1. Taxonomy (NCBI): domain Eukaryota; kingdom Viridiplantae; phylum Streptophyta; class Magnoliopsida; order Malpighiales; family Erythroxylaceae; genus Erythroxylum; species Erythroxylum baracoense. Next base: position 18,172,592 of record JAOTAY010000191.1, read on the forward strand.
AAAAATTTGATAAATACTTATAATGAAATAATATTTATCTAATTAATGTATACATATTATTTAAAAAGAAAATAATAATGTTTGTTGTACCTCAAGCTCCTAATAGTAAAATTCCTTTGTGGCCTGAGAGATTTTCTTCCATACATATCCCTTAAGATTAATCTTCTCCTTGAATTTAGATGTCATGTTTCTTCAGCACGGTCCAGATGGAATCAACCTAATATAAAAATAAATAATTTTATACCATTTTTAAAATTTAAACCTATGAATTAATTATAAACATATAGTGTTTCATGTATTTTCACTTATAGGTTATCGACAATTGTGATGTAAGTTTTTCCATCGAGTCCCTTAACTCCAACTGGCGGCCTCCTCTGTCACCCTCATTGTTTACCCCTAATATCTATGTCGGTATAGAGGTAGTGTATGATGTAGGAGTAGTGGATAGTGTAGCGACAGGTACCAAAGGTGATGCCTCATCTACAAGTGTAGTAGTTAGAGGAGGAGGAGGTGATGCAGTACCAGCTGCTACACCATGAGATGCTTTACCTGTATAATAAGTAGCTCTGAATCGTGGTCCGAGCCTTGTTCATATTATATCCTGTTTTCTCTTTGGTGGCATATTTTAAACATGCTAGTATCTTAGGAAGTGGCTCGTATTATATCTACCTACATATAGACACAAGCCATTAATCTTACTGCTTCTTTAAGTACATTGATATAGGATCCAACACATAATATTATTTTTATATTCTAACTTATGTATTCATCTTTGATTTCTAGACAATACAACCTTTTTCTTCCCAAAAACTTTAAGGTTGCATACTCATGTATATAATTTCAAAACAACAATCTCCACCTTGATGAATAGACTTTATACAGGCTGGGGTTTTATTTATCTATAATACCTTAAGACATTAATCAAGTTTCATTAATGCTTAAACTTCTTTATAGTAACCAAATTTGTCAACATATTAGTGATTGTCTCCAAAATGTTGACCATTTCTGATAAGATAATGCAGCTATACACTATAACATTGACTGTCAATAAATAGGGCCTTCTACAAGAGTAATCACACACCCAATGGTAGACCTTGCATTATCCAAATCTTTGATATAGTCTAAGTCCCCATATCCTATAACCGAAGGATCACCTTGTTAACTGCTAAACACAATCTCATGGTTTGACCTACCTCTAAATATCCATTTGGTTACTTTCTAATGTTATCTTTTAATGGTTACTTTCTAATGTTATCTTCTAAGTTTCAACACGTACTTACTAACATGATTAACAACATGAGCCAAATTGGGTTGATTACAAAATGTTGCATATATTAAACGTTTAACAACACTAGTATATGATACCTTAGACAAATTAACCTCTTCATCTATTTTTAGGCACTGCTCTAGGGAAAGCTTGAAGTGATTTTCTAACAAAGTACACTTTAACTTAATGTAACATCCCGTTACCTATGGGAGGTTAGAATAGAAAATATGAGTGATAAATGAGAGCTTAGAAACGCATTTTTCATGCTCATGCATAATATTGCATACAAATATACGTGATTAGTGAAGGTCTTGTGCATGAAAATAATTGTACATGCATTCATGAATAACCTGATATAATTGGATTGAATTGTGAATTTTTGAGAATTTTGAATATTTCTGTATTGAAAATATTATTGGTTAGTAGAATTGTGAGATTTATTAATTTTAGTGAACTTAGGATTTATTTTTGTAATTTATAAAATATTATGAAAAATAGGAAAAAGAGGAGAAGAAATCAAATGAAGATTTGGAAATAGTTGGATTGTAAAGA
>JAOTAY010000191.1:18194206-18204664 GCA_025629805.1 Erythroxylum baracoense
CCACCCTCGCGGGGCACGGATCCGGGTATCACTATCGATATCGGGTTCGGGTTCAGCGGGAGTGGGGTGTTACAATCAGGAGGATGTTTCATAAAATTAAATATATTGAAATGAATCACTTCCCCATCACATTCCATCGTGAGGGATCCCTCACAAACAATTATCTTAGCTTGAGTCATATTAATAAATAGTCTCCCCAATAAGATAGGTATCGGATTGTACAAAGTATCATCATTCATATCAACAACATTAACACTAATTTATTTTCTTGTTCCAAAATATAAATTGAAAGAAAATAATGAAAATAATGGGATCATAATTATAAATCTCCTTGATTGTCTTTTATAGAATGTTCTTACAATGTAAAAGCTTAATCTTGCATTCTGATGGATCATTCTACGATTTCTTTGTGATTTTCCCTTCTCTAGGCCAAAATCGTCCCTTCTGTACATGCTACAAGTTTGGAAATTGCCTTCCAAAGTCTCCCCTTTCAATAGCTGTTGAAAATGTTTTTTATATTAAAAACTAGGGTTTTTGAGATGTACACGGTTTGGTACACAACTTTGTATCAATCTGTGTATGTCCAAAAATGCCTAAAAATTTGAACACTCGTGCACTCCTTCCAGATTGCTAATTTTTCTATTTTGCATCATGTTTTCATTTGAATTCTTCTCTTTTAAGTCCATGAAGGCAGTTATAACCTATAAACACACTTAAAATAAATTAAGAATAAATATACAATAAAAGTATAAAATATTAAGTGAAAAAACATCAAATATGAGGTTAAATTATGATCAATTTTGCTATTATCGAGATTTGACACTTCTGATAGTATAAGGAATATAAAAATTCCCTAAGTAAGCTTTTTTCATGGTAGTTTTATGGTAGCACGTCGTAACATTACTCAAAATAACTAGACCTACCACTATAGCAGTGCTGAATCTAGGTCGATCCCACAAAGATTGTGTGAAAAGCTTTTGAAATGAAAATAATTGATGTTTAGGTTTTGGGGTGGGGAGTTGGATTGGTTTAATAACAAAATAAAATAAAACTAAACTAATGAAAACAAATTAAAAAACATGCAAAAATGATGAAAGCGATGAATTCATTAGGGACTCGGTTCTTTGGTTCAATCTCGACCTACACACGATTTCATTAATTTATTGTTCTCAAACCTATCATAGCAACTATTGGTCATAAATTAACAATAAGCTCTGTTAATATTGTTTTTCCTTTAGGTCGTGTTTAATTAAGAGATGCTCAATAATTAAACCTAACCATCGAACAACCTAGGATATAGTCTTTAGATTTAATTAGACAGCCGCATTACAAATTAGAGAAGCAGACCAATCTAAGCAACAACCACATACAATCGGGTCATTTAACGTAGGTTATCTTATCCATAATGATAACGAACCATTATTTGCTACAAATGAATATCAAATATAACAATTACGGATTATATTGTAACTTTAGCTATGGGTTGATACAAAAATAATCGAATGCTAACAAGAATAAGATCATTTATACATAAAACCCAAATCCATGCATATAGGATAACACAATCGGTTCCTAAAGAGAGAAAGAAACAATAAATACAAGGAAAAATATGCTGAACCGGGTTTGTTAATGTCGATGTCACCTTTGAACTGTCATCAGTATATCTACCCCTCCATAGGTCTCTCCATATATGAGAGCTTCATTGCCCTCTCTTCTGTCTCTCAAGAGCTCCTCTGTTGATTCCCAAATCGATTCATAACCATCTGCCGTCATTTGTTCTCTCCATTTATATTAAAGATGTATGGTTAAATGGGACAACTGACCCTTCTCACGCCTATGAGTGGCTTCTCACAGATGTGAGAAGGGCTTCGTAGGTGTGACATGGTTTGTCAAACTTGTGAGTAGCTTCATAAGAAGCATTTTATGGTCATGAGAGAGTGTCTCACGCCCATGCAACTTTATACAGGCCATGAGCAACTATTCTCACTCTTCACTGCAACTCTCTTCACTCTTCACTCTTCATTTTCTATAATTTCTTGTCTTCTTCTCGCTCTAATCTTCTTCTTCTTGTTTTATGAAGAAAAATGAATGGAAATATTTAAGAAATGGCTCAAGTATAGTGCTTTCAACTTACTTTAGCTCCTTCACTTCTGGATTGTGCCTAAAATCAGATATGAACTAAAGTGAGTATCTGAAGCACTTTCATAGCAATAATCACTAAGTGTTATGGAATAAATTCATAATAAATTAATTACATATCAATTTCTCTCACACATAGCTTTTGACCATCCTCAGGAAAAACATCTAAATTAAAGTTAAAGAATTAAAACATTTACTCATTTCCTATGTTTCCTAAGAATACATAATTATATTCAAAGATGAATGACCTTAAAAAATCATAGCAAGAACTTAACATTCAAAGCTTCTACTAATGATCAATCAACATTCATCACCTTCAGAAGCTGAGCAATCTAATGGTAAACTTGGACAAAATGTGTTTAAATAAGATAGGTCCATAGGTACACTCAAACACCATTCATGATCATGACATTCCATAACTTTGCATATCATTTCATTTATCCACCACTAAGAGTCACATGCATAATCATGAATCAAAGGACATTTCAAGGTTGTAATGTGGGCAACGGTAAGGTGAGATATATTTGCATCGTGTAGTGTAAAAGCCATCAAAGCTAGTGAAACAAGAAAGACACTCAATATACCATCAAGTGCAAAAACAACATTCACTCACAATTGTGCACATCAGTTATGATGAATGCAAAAACTATGTTTCCTAGTTCAAATTCAAAAACTCACACCACAAACCAAATTAAGCATATATCACTCACAAAATTTGATCATAAACAAGGCGTTGTAACAATAAGGTGTGATCCTTAAGAACTAAATCTCTCTCTTTCACATTATACTTAAGTAACCCTTTCATTACAACTTTAAGAGGAAATACTAATAATAACTTTGCAAAACATATGAATTTCCTCCTTGATACTTTTATTCAAATGTTTTCTTTTTCTTTTTTTCTTTTTCTTCTCTTTTCTTTTGCTTTTCTCTTTTCTTTCTTCTTCTTCTTTTTTATATAAAAATTAAAAGAAGCTACAGTAACATTGGAATTCATAACATGACATTATGAGAAATATAACGACCTCATATATGTGCAGTCCCCCACACTTAAACTTTTATACATCTATAATCATCAAAAATTAACTAACACTCTACTAGCTTTAAGGCTTGGGTAGGACATTTGGTTTAGTTTAAAGCATGTAATGTGTTTAGCATAAAAAGAAAGGTCAATAAAGCTTAAGAGGGCTTAACAACGAGAAAATTCATATCAAAGGGTAGGCTATTTGGCTAATGCAGTTTATAAAAAGAAAGAATGCCTGTATCATTTCCATGTTAATGCATGTGAAAATTTTGTAGTCTTGAATAGAAAATCAAAGCAAAGTTAGGATGTACATTTCCTAAAAGTCACACATAAACAAAAGACAATGAGATTGAAATGGATGTGTCAGCTTAATAAGGCTCAAATCTCATTGGCTTTTGTTTACCACTAGTAATTACTCTTCTAAAGATAATGTCTATCTACTAATTACAAGAGCAAAAATACATGTTAAAGTTGCCATGAAATTCTCTAGTCAATTCATTCTCTAATCATGACTATAAAATCCTATAAGAAATACAAAAAGAGAAAATGTTTATGTGTTTGTTTAGGTCTCTATCTCTTTTTGTTGAAAACTTAAAAGCATGTAAAAACAAACAAACCTAGAAACACATATGCATATAAGAGACAAATGTGAAAATGTAAAGAAAAAAATGAACTTTAGTTGGGTTGCCTCCCAAACAGTTTTCTTATTTAGTGTCGCTGGCTCGACTCCTTTTTCTCCTTACGACATGACAAAATTATGAGCTTTTGGTGTCACATGGTTCCTCCACTTGAGATTCTTTAAGATAGGGGCTAAGTTGGTGATCATTCACCTCTAGCATCTTCCCTATCTTCAATTTCTTAATCTCTATTAAGTTCCTACACTCTTAGAATATCTCAAATGTCTCTTCATCTATTTCTTCTTCATTCAATTTCTCTAACCTGTTAGGTAAAGGTAAAGAGTTAGTCTTAACAACAATTAAGAACTCAGTATTTATCTTTGAGCTAAAAGATATGTCCTTTTCTTCTTCCAACTCCTACCCACTTCTTTGACACGAGCAATTACTTGAGTAATCCTCTCAAGATTCTCAAGCTCCTCTTTAATCCCTAAAATTTTCACACTAAAGTCCCTTGGGTACACCTCAGGTTGACATAGATGCTCCACTTCACTTTGTGGTTCTAGGTGATTATTATCTCTCCACCTAGACATTGTATATTGCTGAAACCATTTCACATCCTGCTAAAATTACAAAGTGTTAGCAATGACCATATTAACTAATTCTTCCAAGGACATACCTAAGTTTTGTTAACTCTTGAAATCTTATAAGCTAGACCAAAATTGCCTTTCATCCTGCTAAAATTATTGTACTCCCTGCTGAAACTACTGTATACCCATTTGACATTGATGTACACCCTTTTGAAATTGCAAAGCATTAGCATTCATAATATTAATCAATTCTTTTAGAGATGTGCCTAATCTATGCGAGAATTACTCTGCATCCTACAAACTTTATGGAAATAAAATTTCTAGTTATCCCACCCACAACTAAAGTTAGTATCATCAATCTAAACTTGGTTATTAGATTGGGAATATAAGTTATGAAAAAAATTACTTCCATCCATTAATTTTTTATGTTTCTCACAATTACTAAGCAAAAAGTGAAAAGATTAAGAAATAACTAAAAAGAAACAAATTATAAACAAATATATACAAAACACTAATTAAAATGAAGAACAAAAACTAGCACACTACACTCCCCGAAAATGGCGTCAAAATTGATATAGTGTGTCATAACACTACTTCAAATAATTAGACCTACAAATGTAGCAGTGGTGAGTCTAGGTCGATCCTATAGAGAGTGTGTGTAAAGCTTTTGAAATGAAAATAATCGATGTTTAGGTTTTAGGGGGGTTGGATTGATTTAATAACAAAATAAAATAAAACTAGAATAATGAAAACAAATTAAAGAAAACATACAAAAATGCTGAAAGCGATGAATTTGTTAGGGACCTAATTCTTCGATTCAGTCTCAGCCTAAACACGATTGAACGTATTCATTAATTTATTGCTCTTAAAGCTCTCCTAGCAACTATTGGTCATAGACTAACAAGAAGCTTTGTTAATCCCAATTTTCCTTTATGTTGTGTTTGATTAAGGGATGCTCGTTAATTAAACCTAGCCACCAAGCAACCTATAATACAATCTCTAGATTTAATTGGACAGTCACATTATAAATTAGGAAAACAAACCAATCTAAACAACGACCAAATACAATAAGGTAATTTAACCTTTAGTAGCTACAAATAAATCTCAATTATAACGATTACAGATTATATTGAAATCTAGCTACGTGTTCATACGCAAACAATCGAATTGTAATGAGAAAATGATCATTCATACACAAAACCTAAATCTATATGCATAGGATAACACAATCAGTTCCTAAAGAGAGAAAGAAAATAATAAATACAAGGAATGTCGTTGGGGATGTTTACCCCTCCAAACTGGCGTCAGGTTGTCTACCCATCCATAGGTCTCTCCATATGTGAGAGCTTCATCGCCCTCTCATCTGTCTCCTAAAATCTCCTCTGTTGATTCCCAAAACAATTCATAACCTCCACCGTAACTTGTTGTCTCCATTTATATTAAAGATGTAGGTTTAAATGGGACAACTAGCCCTTCATACAGTGTTAGAAGGGCCTCATAGGTGTGACATGGTTTTTCACACACGTGAGTAGCTTCTTACAACCGTGAGAAGCATTGCATAGGCATAAGAGAGTGTTTGATACCTATGCAACCTTATATAGACCGTGAGCAACTCTCTTCATTCTTCATGTTCTTTATTTTTTTGTATTTTCTTGTCTTTTTCTTGCTCTAATATTCTTCTTCTTGTTCCATGAAGACAAGTGAATGTAAATCTTTAAGAAACAGCTTAAATATAGTGCTTTTGACTCATTTTAGCTTCTTTGCTTCTGAATTGTGCCTAAAATCAAATATGAACTAGAGAGAGTATCCTAAGCATTTTCATAGCAATAATCACTAAGTGTTATGGAATAAATTCATAATTAATTAAGAACATATCAAAGGACAGTTTGAAATTGACGATGGATTGATGTTGTAAAATTTATAATTTTGATTATAGTTTAGTTGAAGACAAATAAAAACTTAAATGTGGGGATATTTGATAGATGCATAATTGACTATGCTTTTATGCCCATATTTAATGTATTTTGATTGATATTTTATATAATTACTATACATTGGTATTTAATTCATCTCAAGGGTGTATATAGATGATAATTGGCTTTATAGACTTAAAGAAGAAGAATTCAGATGAAAACACGACATTAAGAGAAGAATTGGCATTCTGGAAAGGATACACAACAATGTATCTGCCCGTGCCCTTTCCCATGGCCTTTCACTTTTGCGATATTTGGAGAATTTGATTATGTACAGTCTGATGCATGGTCGTTCAAGAGACTGTTCATATTCCAAAAACTGAGAATTTCATATAAAAGTGACGTTCAGAGGAAATTAGGAAAGGGGAAGTGGCAGGCATCGTTCTGAAGAGTGCAAAGGCAATTTGGAGCTTGAGGAGTGAGATGCGGAGTTTTTTTTTCCATAGTTCCTTAAGAACACAAGATTGGTCATCTATATCGTCAAAATACTTGATAAAGAGCAATTAGAGAGATTTAGAATTATGATTTTGTTGCTTTCGATTCAATTTTCTATATATGTGTATCTAATTTCATGTTTATCGATATGTAACTAATTTTCTGTCAGTAATTAGGTTAGATGAACCCTATTTGATACTGAAACATGTTAATTATTTATTTTTAGTAATTCAGTTAGAAACCTTAGGATTAGTTGTTAGTAAACTCAAGATCAGCTACTAGCATACCTTATAAGTCTCCGCAATCCAATTAATCAACAACACAATTGCATGATAGAAGATCAATTGGTTAAGGGTTTAGGGGAATTCGAAGCCTAGATACTAATTAATTAATATCGGTAATTAATTTAGTGATTCACCAATTCTCTATTTTAATCATGCTACTAGTTTATTTTATTTGCTTATTTTCAGTTTCTTTAATTCAAAAACAATGATCAATTCTTAGGCTTGATCATAGAATAATGGTAACTACTAATACTTAATGTCCATGAAGGATTGACTTGTACTTGCTAGTATTAGTTACAGCTATGCCATGTACTTGAGGTTTATTACAATTTTGACTATCACGAAATAGGTCAATCACTTGGTAAGTCTTTTCTACTAACTTCTCCATTTTATGACAATGTTAAGCTATAATTAACCTTTAATGTCTTTTACAAAGTCGTTTCCATCTTCTTATCTTCTAAATGACTCCAGATTCTCCTTAATTGAAAAAATATGAAGAAATTTGCATTGAAACATGTTTTGTCTTTTTAAAATCATCACAAAAAAATAATGAACTAAACATAGGAAAGCATCATATGATCTAAACAAAAAATGATATCATAGTTCCAAATACCAAGGAATTTAACCCTAAATAGTACTTATCATGTGTTTAGTTTTTTTAGAAATTTCTTCTTGATCATGTCTTTTTTTGGCTGAATTTCAAGATTTAGGTACTTGATATTATAACTATTAAACATGATGGCAAGAACAGGAGGACAACACAAAATAACTAAACTTAAAACTATAACTAGTGATAAGTTTAGGTAGATCCCAGAGAAATTATGTGTAAAGATTTCGAAATAAAATAAATTGATGTTTAATTTATAAGGGGTTACTTTGAATTTAAATAAGAAAATAAAGTGAAATTAAGCCAATGAAAGAAAATTAAAGAAAACAATAAAAAAGTCATAAATGTGATGAATGAATTTGGAATCTGGTCCTCAGTTCAATCTGGACCTATACACGAATAAGCATACTTCAATATCTTATTGTTCTCATACCTCTCCTAGTAATTTTTAATCGTAAGTTAACAATAAGCTCTATTAACCTCGATTTTCCCTATGGTCGTGTTTAGTTAAAACAGACTAATCAATGTAACAATCATATAAGCTAGGGTCATTTCCCAAGTTTATGTTATCCCTAATGATTCAACACCATTAGTTGCCACAAATGAATGCAAACGTAATGATTACAAATTGCAATCAAGATTCTATCAATGTATTTACATAAAAACAAAAAAAAAGCATTTAATCCTTCTTACAGAATACCCAATTCAATAAGCACAAGATAACATAAACAATCAGTTAGAGATAAAGAACACAATACACAATGGAGGGATGCCCAAAACTTGTCTTTGACTTCGATTTCACCTCAGAAATGGAATGATGAAGCCTAGTGATTGGGTTTTTTTATGTGTGTAAGTTTTAATTAATTAACCTTGATAATCCATAAGGTCACAGTTCGTTTCTGTAATACCTAAAGTGTCGATCCCACGAGGAGGGATAATCTAATCCTAAAATCTACTGCCAGAACAATTTATGAAAATTACAAAATGTAACAAACTAAAATGAGAATTCAATTCACTCAAGCAAATCAATTCAAGAATTAATCATGAAACTATTAATAACTTAGCAATTGCAACACATACTCGAGAATGAACCTAAAGGAATTACCAATTGAGAGAAAGGAAAATTTACCTATCCTTAACGCTAACCTAATTGATTATAAATTACTTGATTATTGGTCTAGAGGATCCTAGGGTTAATTACTCTCTCTTTCGAGTTATAACCATTTATCCTAAATTAAAAACCTTAATTAAATTATGGAAGTTGCAATTTCTTAAATAAATACCTATCTAAAATCCTAATTAGATCTGAAGTTGTTGATAGTTATGCATTATTATATGTTTTTCTAGGTAATTGTCATGTCTTTTCTTGCATAATTGTTGATTATTGTTGTGGTTCAGGATTCATTTTGTATGTTTTCATTTAGTTTGATTTCCATTGTTGTTCTTTTATGTTTGATGTTAATTTAGGGTAAAAACGGACTATTTTTATATAGGTAGGAAGATTGAGCAACTTGGAAATTGAGCTATTGATCAAAGAGGAGAAGAAAAGAGGATTCCATTTGTTTCTAATTCCCACGATCATGGGAATCATGCTAATTTCCATGATTGTGGGAATTAAAATCTTAGACAATACAATGGGCTTTATTAAACTTAGGGTTTTTGGACTATTAAAGGGTAATTAAGCCTCCATCTTCAAGGGGAGATGAAACGCTTCTGTAGAAATACCATCCTTGAGCGAAGAACACATGTTTGGAGCCTTAAGGAAGGATTAAAGTCAAGGATTATCATCAAGATTGGAGAAAATAGCATATCAACACTAAAATTTCCAGATTTTGGCAAAGAAGAGAAGGAGTTCCTTTATTCAATTTTCTATCAATTTCACTTCTTCTATTCTTTTTAAAATGTTTATTTGAATGTTGATGAAGTTATAGAGATCATGAGTGGTTGATTTGTTTTAGGGATTGCTTTTGAACTATTTTGTTAGAACTCCTATTTTGTTGAATTAAATAAAAGTGTTTTTGATGATTGTTGATTTTATTTATTATCTTGCAACAAACCGAGAGAGTGAGTGTTGATGGTAAAACCTATCAACTTGTTTTACACTAAAAAAACCACAAGTGCACGAGTTGTGACTTGAACTAAAAAAAGTGGATACTGATCCCACAGGGATTGATGCCTAGACACCGCTTAATTTAGACACAAATTTGTTTAAGAAACTAAATTGTAAAATGAAAATAATCTGAAAAATTAAATTAAAACTAAAAGAATAATGTAAAAATGGACAATACCGTAATTGCAAAAAATCTGAATTTAAGAATGTAAATGCTAGAGATTACATTTTCCTTATTTTGTCTCCCTCATATTTTATTCATTAAATTGTGTCTTACCCTAGATTTTCGAATTTATTAATCACCCTCTCTCAAGGTGTAACTATTTTGTCCTAATCGAATTAACAGGAATCGATTGAACGATCCCTCAACCTACCCAATGAGTCTACCGATTCAACTAGTTATTAAACTATCCTATGAGTGATCAATTGACTAATCGGGATCTTTCTTCTAATTATTCAATTGACATAATGATTGCTAGTATATAGGTTGCTAACCCTTATCGTACAATCCTACATGAATCTCATCTCACTCTCTCTCTCAATTTGTTGCAAGACGAAAAATAAGAACAACAATCATCAAAGACACTTCATTCATTCCAATAAAATATGAGTTTTGACAAAATAATTCAAAAGCAATCCCTAAAATGAAATCAGCCTAACATGGTCTCCATAACATCATCAACAA
>JAOTAY010000191.1:18229810-18250944 GCA_025629805.1 Erythroxylum baracoense
AATATTGCCGACGGATGGGTTCGCGGTCGGTAAATGTTTGTTTTCAGCGACGGATTTATTCATTTCCGTCGGTAAGGAGCGACGGAATTGATTCCGTCGGTATTATTCCGACGCAAATTCTGAATTTTCTTGTAGTGATATGTTCTAGGTTCTTATTAAGAATTAATACTTGAAGTAAACAAAACAATGATTAAAAGATAAATAATCATTAGAAAAGACTACAAATAAGAAATAAGAGTTAGTATGCTATATTGGACAATCAAGAAAAATGATCATCCTCAACCTTTGAAGGTCCTAGATGAAACATAAGTTAGATTGAAAAATCAAACAACAAGCTAAGTCGCCAATCAATTTGCTTACAAAGATAAGATTAAAGTTGAATGCAACAACAAACAAAACATTCAATAATATCAATAAGGGAGAAAGATTTATAGTTCCTATATATAGAACTAGAACTTTGGATTGATTTAGTAATTTCACATGGACATTCTAAATATACTTATATGAATCAAAGAATGCAAGTGAGCATACTAAATAATTAGTGGCTCTAGTATTAACTATCCTAATCAACAATTTTCTTGGTAAAAGAATTAAGAGAAATATGTCTACTTACCATATCAATAGTATGAGGATACGATGGAAAAATTGTCCACTTAGGCTATTTGAGTCTGCTACATTCTTAGAGAAGGTGATTAAATAAAAGCAGTATCTAAATGAGACTACTAAATCATACTTAGCAACTTTGGATATTGCTATCTAGTAAAAGGAAATTAAGAAGCAATATTATCACCAGTAGCTTGAGAATTCTTAAGACATTTAATTTCTCCAAGATCTATTCCATGAACTTGATTAATTATCCTATAATAAGACCTTCTCTATGATTTATAACTAAAGGAAAGTCATGCTTTTTATAACACTGTTCAACTATATATCCCTCTTTTCCATAAAATATACACAAAGTTATTTGCACAAAAGTTTCCACTTTTGATTTTTTTATTACCAAAATTATTGTCTGTAATAGAATTTTCATTACATTGAAACTCAAAGAACAGACTCTCTATTAGCAAAAGTACCAACGTCAACATTAGAAACATCGAAGACATTGAATAAATAAGCAAAGATAATACCATTTTGTTGCAACACTCCCAAGCTAGATACAGATGATCAAAATTTTTAAGAACAAAAAAAGGATTAGTTAGAAGTACAATTATTGTTGTCTTTTCATTGAAGAAACAAAATTTATGTTATTAAATGAAGTGGCATTGTTATAGGTATAAGACAACAAAATTTCTTAATTAGGCAACAAAATAAATCATATTACTTTAAGTTTTGAATAAGGTAGCAATATCTAATAATAAAAAGGAACATTTTATCCTTTCATTAGCTACAATATGTTAATGTAAAAACACATACATACATTAATTTTCATTAAGACAAATATATATATTATTAAAAATAACTATACATAAATTAATATATACTGCTAAATGTCAATGGCCAAAAAATTACATTTATATATGGAATCATATAGTCTATATGGACTTATGAAAGTTAACCTTTAGGGCAAAAGGAAAAACCCTAGTGCACAAAGCTCCTCATTTTGTAAGGGTCTGGGAGAGTCATCAATTATGTGTAACCTTCCCTTTGCATTTAACATATCCAAAATAGAATAATAAAAATCATTAATTAAAATGTTCTCACAGATTATCTTCCTATAATCCATATGGAATATAGGTGCCTTAACCAAAATATAAAACAAATCCAATATGTATGGGTAGTCATAAATCCTTTACAAAATACCTCTTTATCCACTCTTAATCATCACCTTCTCACTAAAAAAGTATATTAGAAATATTCTAAAACAACTATATGTATAAATAGGTTGATATATCTAAATAATTAAATATCAACCACTTTATTGTAACCTTAATTTAAGAAAATTAATGTAGTTAAGAAACTAACAACACAATGATACAATTCTTTTCACAAACAAAGTCAGAAGCCATAAACTTTACATTGGATGCACTATATCTGTAAATGGAAAAGTAAGCAAAAATAATTTTCAATTAGTCTCAATGGAAAAGAAAACAAGATGGTATACAAAAGGAGTGAATTAAGGTACTTTGTCACCTAATGTTCTTCATGTTGATATATAATAAGCAAAATTAATTTTCAATTAGTCTCAATGGAAAAGAAAACAAGATGATATACAAAAGGAGTGAATTAAGGAACTTTTTCATCTAATGTTCTTCATGTTGATATATAATAATTGGAAGAATAAAATGTTCCCTTATTTGAAAAAAGTACCCAGCTTAGTCAAAACCATTGTAACTTTTTTGGGTAGTATTTTCTTGATAGAAAATTAGTGTAAGTTTTATATAACAATGTGAGTATCATAACTTTTGCATCATGATGTTTTTCTCTTACTAACGTCAACACATTATGCAAGCTTAAGCTAGTTTCACATTCTTCAAAACTAAATATAAGTTTTGTTGCTCTTTCAAGGTCATATCAAAGCAAGCCCAAGTTAGTGGCACTTTAGAGTCATCTATTTTGATAGATTGTAGATCTTTTCTAATTCCTATTTCACTCAAATCAAACCATTAATTAAGACGATCTTTTTAATTGCCCATAATCTCCAACAAAGTTTTAAGAACATTGTCACATACATTTTTCTTAGTGTGTGCATCACATCAATATTATTTCAACACCCATTATGATTTTAGTAAGATAATTTGAAAAGTGGAGACCTTTCCTCTAATGATTATCACTTAGTTTCTTTTGCTTTTTTTTCCTTCCCTAACACAATATGATACCTATCAATATGCTCTAACAAATCATATCTTGACAAAGAAATTAGTGATTCTTCTAACTTTTATCACGCCTCCAAGTATTATTTCTGTCCAAAAAATCTGATGATTGAGGAAAAAAGTTTTCTCAATATGGTTTAAATATTGAGAGTAAGCTTCATAATGATAATTAATGTATGCTAATTTTTCCTTTGTACTCCATCTAGAAAACAATTCATATCCTAAAAATCACTAGTTGTATATATCAAGATTGTGTGCATCTTAAATGAATGGTTATTTAAATCATCATATATCTCCATCCAAGATTCCATAACTCTATCAGTTTTTTAATTAATGGCTACAAAAAAAAATCAATATCCTTTCTAGAAGAAGTTGGGCTAGGTATAATTGAATTCAATATTAAATTTTCTAATTTCAGACATCTTTATAATGATAAATTATAGTTTACTAAGATTATGTGCAATGTACCATAAGAAACAATCATTATACGGAATGGATTAAATCCATCACTAACAAAAGCTAATCTGACATTATGAGGAGCTCAAACAAAATTAGGATACAATGCTTCAAATTCTTTCCAAGCTTGGTCATTAGTATGATGCCTTACATTACCATCTTTATGATGCCCCTGATCATGTTATTTCATGAATTCAGCTAATTCTAGACACATGTAAAAATGTTGTAGCCTCAATTTAATGAAAAATATCTAAACACCTTGGATATAATTTGCCTCACTTTTAAGGTTGTATGATCATCTCTATTATCTTCACTACTACAACTTTGTTTCCACATATACACCATACACTTTACAATTGGTTTCTTTCTCATCATTGCCCCAATATAGAGCAAAATCATTATGACATATATGTAACTTTTCATAATGAAGTCATAAATCCTTCACAAATTTCTATGTTGCATTAAATAATTTAGGAATCTTTACATTCGTAAAGGCCTATTTAAGTACCCTATGTTCCATTACTAATTTGACTATATCTTTTTAAATGTACCTATGAAATTAGTAATGGAACATAAAATACTCCTGCACAGCTATTTGTACCTTTATTTATATCTTTAAAGGTTTTATGTAATAATCCATTTTTATTATCATGCATAGACCTTCTATCAAATCCATTATCATCATCCACATCTATACTTGCATTAATTGTTCCTTCTCGTTAAACCATCATATCCTGTAGCAAATCTATCAATAATTTTATGATCATATATAATATTTCTTTATACCAATAATGATTATAACACTTCTTACATGGATAAGAAATTTAATTCCCATTATCCACTTTAAGGAAAAAAACCCTTTTTAAGAAAATGATCAACTACACTCACATACTCATCACTATATTTAGAAAAAGTCATCCAATACCTATCTTCCTTTTCTATGGATGACTTGCTTTTGATCAAAGTGACATATACACTATATGTAATATTAATAATTAAGAAACATAACATATACAATATGTTAAAAAATATATAAAAATTTTCAGTTAATGGTCAATATGCTTTTGAAACAAGTTTCAATATCAATGTCAGCAAATTGGAAACCATCCTTTGAAGTAATACTAGTATAAGTGATTAAACTTTTACTTTGAACAAAGAACCTATGACCACCTATATATATGTGTCAAAGAAACCAAATCAATGTGATTTTAAATTTTTGATAATCTCATGATGCTTTATGATGCCTAATACATAGTTGAGAAATTTTCATTATGACATAATAAGCAACTTTAATTGCTGGTAAATTGTTTAAGAGCTAAAATTTAAAAGCTTGTACGATTGAAATTTAAACTTTAGTATATAGAAAAAGCAATCCAACAATTCATATAATACATAGGAAAAGAAATAATTAATTGAGTATTACATTATAGTTGTGGTTCTTTATAAGAAAATTTTCTTCTATTTAAATATAAACCACAAATTATAAATAATTATAATTATTTTTTAAGAGAATTTTCTTTTAGTTAACCATTTAAGAATGATGTATTGGAAAATCAATTGCCAACTTTGGATGATGGATCGATTGGCATATTAAGGCTAGGAGAAAAAAGTTAGAAAAAAGTTGTACAATATTTGTCATTAGCTTAGCCTTTAACAAGAAAGTTTCACAAAATCAAAACATAAACATGAGAAAATTAATGAAGCATTACGTTGAAGAAGTGATAAATGAGAAAAACCAAATGTATAACATGTTTATCTAATAAATATATAATAATTATACTAAAAAAATCAAAATATGGGGACTTGAGAAGTGGCTCTAGAGTCAATAGGAATAACTGATAGTTGAAAACTAAATATTTCTATAATCCTAGTTGGCCAAAGCCACGATATTTAGCTTCTTATAGTATTTGTCTCTAGGTCTACATAATTTGCAAAGATGAACTACAAAAGATCTTTAATTTTTCAATGATTTAATGACATAAAAGCCGAGAAAGAATGTAGAACATACATAAAGTTGAACTTTATATTCTAAAAGTGTCCATAACTCATAATGGTACATAAATAATTTTCTACTTAGCCAATTAAAAGAAAACCTTTTATTTTGAATTTACATGTTGTTTAATAAAAAACTAAAATGAAAGAAATAATGAAGATAATAACTTTAAAAAGTATAAGGCAAAAGAATCTGTTTTGATGAATAATTGTGATAAAAGACAATAACTTTATTATAAATATAAACTAAGATAATCTGGAGCAAAAGAACAAAATCAAAGGAGTAAAGAATGACAATGAAGATGGAGACCAGCAACGGTGAAAAGGGATAACATTAGAGATTTTATTACAGAGATTGAGAATTTTAAGGTTAGGGATTGGGTAATTATGAATTTATTAATTAGGAGTTTAGTTAATGTTTAATTAAATTATTTTAATTTATTTATTTATATTATATTATAATTAATATAACATTTTAACTATTTATTTATTTTAGATATTTTTACAGAGAAGAATGGCTCCTACTAAATAGCAATGGTTGTAATTATTGCATATATACAATTTTAATGCAACTATTTTTTATTTTGTTGAATTTTTTATTTTATAGCAATAAATTATTATTATCGTTGATTTTTTAATATTATTAAAGCCAATGTTTAAAATTTTGTTATATTATACTAATTTTTAGCAATATATTTCAAAAATCGTTACAAGTCTGTTGTTGCTTAAAGCTCATTTTGCCTTAATGAATGGTAATTACAGCTAACAAGAACTAAAGAAATCTTATATGTGCTTAAATGTTGATACATTTAATCTACTACACTTAATGATTAACACCTTAAAATGCTTAGGATACTCACTTTAGCTTATGTTTGATTTTAAGTACATTTTGGATGTGAATGAGCTAAAGTATCCCAAAAGCGTATTCATTAAGTCATCTTCTTAATGTTCATATTCTATCGTCTGCATAGAGCAAGAAGATTAAAAGAAGAAGATACAAAATGTGAAGAACCAAGTTTGGAGGTGGATCACGACCTAGCTGGAGAGATGTCACAGTCGTGAGTGATGTCTCACGGCTATGATATCAATTGCACAGGCATGAGACCGCTCTCATGCCCGTGCAAGAGTGTGTCATAGATGTGAGACACCACTCACACCTGTGAGACATGACTCGCGTTGATGAGATGGTGCCAGGTGTCCCATTTAAACCTAGTTTTTAACTATATAAAGGAATATGTGTGACGGTTAAGGACAAAGTTAAGAGCAGCAAACAGAAATGAAAACACCTATGTTCTTTTTCATTTTCTCTCAGTTTTCAACACCAAAAGAGGATTCATGGCTGATTCTTGGAAGTTAATTAAGAAGATGGAGGGCTAACCATCCCGACACTGGTTCAAAGGTGAAATCGACACCTAGGATGCACAGTTAAGCTTATCTTATCTTTGTTTAATGTTGGATCTCTCTCTCGAAATTGTTTACGTTGTCCTTTATTTAATTGATTGGGTATTCATGTATGGATAACCATATTCTTGTTATCGTTAGATTGTTTATATTGTGAACTCATTGTTATAATTGTTACTATAATTCGTAATTGTTGTATTTGGATTCATATGTGGCAACTAATGATTTTTAATCATTAGGGATAGCCTAGCCTAGGTTAAATGACCTGAGCTTGTGTGGTTGTTGCTTAGATTGATCTATTTTCCATTTCATAATGTGGCTACCCAATTGAATCTAGAGATCATATCCTAGGTTATTCGGTAGTTAGATTTAATTAACGAGCATCTTTTAATTAAACATGACCTAAGGGAAAACTGGGATTAGCAGAGCTTGTTGTTAAACTATGACCAATAGTTATAGGAGAGGTGTGAAAATATAATAATGAAAGATGTTTAATCGTGTGTAGGCTGAGATTGATCTGAGAACCATATTTCACACACATTCATCACTTTTATCATTTTCGATTGTTTTTCTATAATTTATCTTCGCTAGTTTAAGTTTAATTTATTTTCCCAATTACATAAAAACCCAAACCCCCCTTTATTTCCTTTGCATCAATTATTTTCATTACGAAAATTAACCAAACATTCCCTATGGATACGATCCTGACTTACCACTTTTACAAGTTTTCAGTGTGTAGAGTTAGGTAAATTTTACAGTGCACTCGACATATGCTGTCAAAATCAGAACTAATGAAAGATTATCATTAGCATGTAGTTATTACCAGCTTAAAGGAAGTTCTTCAACTCGTTTATATGAATTAGCAATAGTTAAAGTGTTGGAAAATCGAGACAAGATTTGATCCTAACTGTAGTGGATAATTGTTAAATTTTTTCGTAATTTGATTTCCTAAAAATTAAGATCACTTTAATTATATAAAATGATTAACACATAAATCATAATAAAGCATGAAACTTAATTCATATCTTATTCTGCAGCTTGATTATATTCGCGTCGTATCCCTTGAATCATTTTAAAATCGATCCATCTTAACCACTGTAGCTGCATAAGTGTTTGACCTCTAACAATATCCACATAACAAGTTGAGAGAACTCGTAATCTTTATAAAGATGGTTAAGCAAGATGTGCTAGCTCTATTAGAGCTTAAGTCTATTTATAACAAGTTTTGGACATTATAGTAATTTAATTGAAATTAAATTCTATTTTCAATTAAACTTTAATTAGAATTACAACTCATTCTAATTAAATGTCAATTTTGTCCAAATAAGATCAAATATCTCATATTGATCCTTATTTATTAAATATCTCATATTTAATTATAAAGTTTCTCAAACTTTACAATCAATCCAACTTGATTAAAATATCTTTGCTCTCTTCAACCCGTTCTTTATGTGAGACCTATTAGGCTCCTAAATACGTTAGCAATGATTACAAATTATAATTATAATTTTTTAAATTTATCTTTAATTCTCCAATTAAACAATTTATAATCATATATCAAGATTAACGTCTAAAAACACATCATGACCGCCCAAATATTTACGAATGTCAAAGTAGTTTTTACTAACTTGTTTGTGCATTATTTTTTCTTATAATTCAATTCTTTCATCATATATGTCCCGATTAGACATAGAGCATGGAATTGATGTTTACTTTATTTTAAGTCCAATAATACTAGTTTTCTACCATTAGTTACTGATTCAATTAATGATATTTGTAAACTATTTACAAAACTGCTATTTACAAAGTAATTTTTACTAATCTTTTTGTGTATGATTTTTCTTATAATTCAATACTTTCATCATATATGTTCCGATTAGACATAGAGCATGGAATTAATGTTTACTCTATTTTGAGTCCAATTATATTAGTTCTCCGCCATTAGTTACTAATTCAATTAATGGTATTTGTAAACTATTTACAAAACTACTATTTACAAAGTAGTTTTTATTAACCTTTTTATGCATGATTTTTTATAATTCAATCCTTTCATCATACATGTTCCGGTTAGACATAGAGCATGGAATTGATGTTTCTTTATTTTGATTCTAATCATATTAGTTCTCCGCCATTAGTTACTAATTCAATTAATGATATTTGTAAACTATTTACAGAACATCATTCTACCTTAACCAAGGATTTCCCAAATCAATAATGATTGAGAACAAAAAAACATTCTCCCTAATTACTTTAGGGTGATGAATCCTTTCTTGATCACTCATCTACCTCTATATAGTTCATGCTACATCCAATGACTACCAAATGAGTTATTCATGATTAGAATAGGTCATAACTAGTATCAAAACATAGCAATCCCTATACAAGATAACTTTGGAGACCTCAAGTCAAAGGATCAATTATACAATCATCACAATGAGAATTTGTATAGACATACAAGTAATGTTCCAAATGAATTTTTTATATCAGGTCAGGTTAGTGAATTTATTTTCTAACAAGTATCTATACGTTTGTTTAAGCATCTCCAAACTTTGGCCTCTGAGATCGACTACTTCCTTCATAAGAAAAAACATAACACATGCTTATCTTTTTACATTCTATTAATATCCAGACTTAATAAAACAATAACTAGGAATAATTTACAGATAATATATAAATGCAACATGAATTTCATAATTATAATCTCATTAGAATTTCATTTGCAATGTATAATTATCCCATGGGTTTTTTCGTATACATCGAAACATATGGAAGAAAAATGCCTTTAAGTTATTTTTGTCACTAAACTATAACCAATTGATTGACTATAGGGCATAAACTAACAATCTTCCACTTATAATAAACCAATCATTTAAGTATCATATACTATATCACCATATGATAATCATGCAACTGCTAGGACAATGACTTACCTAGAGAATTCTACAATATTCGCTATAGTGAGCACTTGCTTAAATCTTACAACTTTCATCTTAATTATCATCATAATTAAGAAATATTGCCTAAATACATCCTTAGATCTTTGATAAGACCTTAGCTCATTTTACAGGCCCTAATGGCTCAAATGTTCTACAGTACATTACTATCTTGAACAATGTAAAGAGTTATATCAAATTCATTAAAGAACTTATTGATCAAATTAATCATTTCTACTAAATGAAAATTGTATTATGGCTTAATTAGCAACCATTGCTGCATTGGAACCTTTCCAATCTTGAATGATATTGTTTCAAGTAAAATAGACCTTAATTACGATTTACATCTAAAACAATATCATTATCATCTTGAACTTAAATATCAACTCATACATAGAGTAATGGATATCTTTAATACTTCAGAAGTATATCTCAAATACTAAACATTTTTAGTACATTATCTATATACTTGGACTTATAATAGGTGAACAACTTCCATTCTATCTCTATAGATATAATTTCCAAAATTAAGTTATTACTTTTTCATATCCAACAAAAGTTGTTCTTGGACAATTATATTTTTAACAATTGAAAATTGGAATTGTTGTACTCTATGAGCAATATGTCTCCATATACTCCTACTAAAGAAGACAATTATACTCCAGTTAACCTTCTCGTAGACATGAAAAATTCACAATTATCTCAAAAACAAACTACTTGAACTCTTTAAGAAAATGAATCTTTCAATGTCTCGTAAACTTTCAATAATACATCAAATGTATCAACAAACGCACTAATTCCAATTGGATGTACTATCTAAGATTTGAACTTTTCAAATTTCATCTTACTTCCACTACATCTTTTGACAACCATTCTCTTTTAAGTTCATATTGAAACAAACAATTTGTTCAAGAGGTTTGTAAGATTATATCCAACATTTTGGATATCTCATAACTTTTTATTATCCAATTTAGTTCTAAACTTAATGGATAATGTATGCTTTAAACCAAGCATTACATCCTTTAATCATTAACTTTGACTCTTTCAAAGACTTAGCATTCCATATCTAGTATGAAATCTTACTAATTGATTCAACTGAAACTATAGAAGGTAAGTCATTATACTAGACATAGCTATAGAAGAATAATATTGCATAGTAAAATATCTCATATTGTATTTTCCTTCTTACATAAATCCATACTCTGATGAATTTAGTTATGAAGGACTTCATCAGAGAATCCCATTCTCTATAGATAATCAAAAATTTTAAACTTACCACAACGATCTCATCAAAGTGCCTCAACATTATCAATACTTAATTTCTACTTAGATTTAAATAATTTGAAGTTTTTAAAATTGTAAATCATTATTTCATTTAATACATATTGTTATATCACACAAATTCATTAGTAATCTAATGAAATATAAATATTCTTCTTTTTATGAATTGTTATTCCATCCAATACATCACATGTATAAATTCAACAATTTAATACCATCATAATCCTTTCACTAAAGGTTGATTTTGTTATTCTTCAACTTGAAAAGTTTCACAAGTTTCATACGATTCATAACCAAAAGATTACGCTTATCATTGTATGTAACTTTATGATTCTCGTTATATTAATTTAATCAATATGACATAAAAGGATAGTCTCGGTTATCCAGTTTTGTATTCTTCCCATTTATGTTAAGCATAAGTCCTCAATTGATCTAACAGATACAAAATATTTGTATAAACTTGTATCATCTACTTTTACTTAACAATTTATTTCTTATCATGCTTTGAACATTATAATAATTTTGAATCTAAGTATCAAATACTCATAAGCATGAACTAGAAATACATATTATCTTTATCATATCTTTTATAGGCAAGAGTAATGATGCAATCATTTTTCTTCTTATGAAAATTATTATCATACTATAGCAAATGCCTTTAATTGATGTCCATATTTATTTTTTTAAAAGGCTAAATCAAGTGGAACAATTCCAACAAAATACTATACTTTCAACTTTACTATATGCAACCTCTTGTATCTTGCTACCATGGTGTTGACATACATCTTACATGTTGTCATCAAAGTTTATGAGACATTAGTAAACTCAAAATGTCAATACATTTCGTCATCTGTATGATTTTGACATATATTTAAAACTTTGTCACTGAATTCTCAATAGGGTTTATAGAAAAATTAGGTAATAGGCACACAATTTTCTTTTTTAACTTTGAGAACTCTTTTTAAACATAACCTAAGTCTAAGAAATTTGGTTCACTAACTTAGTATAACTACACCAAACCACGTAAATTCCACTCAGAGCAAAATATAAATATAAGAAAAGCAAGTAGTTAATTATATGCCATAGCTACCAAATAAGATTAAGACTGTAATAATGTATTTTTTTGCTCTATCCACTACACCAAACAAGGTAAATTCCACTTATAACAAAATATAAATATAAGAAAAGCAAGTAATTAATTATACGCCATAGCTACCAAATAAGATTAAGACTTTAATAGTGTATTTTTTTACTCCCACTATTTTATTCGAAATAATAACCCTCACTATTATTCGGAAAGATTAATCTAACCTTTCTGGTGGGCTAGGATCACATTCAAATCTTGAGTTACAACTTTATCATTCACATCTTATATGACTCCTAGATCCGTTAGGTGACAACTCTTACTAAAACATATCTTATATGTTATTCCTAGCCCTACCTCTAAATTCATTTGATCAAGAATTCGCTCATCCAAATCACACAAATTTAGTTAAGTAGAACTCACTGTCGTAAGACTAAACATATTCGAGTTAAAGTGGCCTTGAGTTTGTTAAACAAACCTGACGATAAACATAACTATAGTTTATTCTTGTACCAATGGAAGGTAATAATCACGTTCTCAATGTGTTCCTGATATTTTTAATAAGGGAATTTTTTTCTAATCAAACATAAAATTGCACGTAACATGTCACGCATATAAAACATACAATTTAACATGTATCGAATATATATATATATATCAAAAATATAAATAAAGTATGTAATTTATGCACTTATAATCAAATTATATGTATGGTATCAAGCTTCGTTTGATTCAATTTATTGATCTTTATAATCTAAAATAATATTTCCAACTCTTTAGAAAATTAGATTAGATTAAACTCATTGATTCCTAAATAAACTAAATTCTTACTCTAAATAAAAATTTGATTTGATTTGAAAACGTTTTTCAAATCTAATTAGAAACTATTTCCAATTATCTTGACTCCTTTAATAAAATTTAATCGAAAACAATTTTTAATAAATTATTCTTCTTACTCATTATAATTTAGAAAAACTCCTTTTTCAAAATTGTGTAAGTAACATACTCTACTCTAATTAGAAAACTATTTCTAATCTAATTAGAAATGATCATTTCCAATCTCATTAGAAATTACCTTTACTTAATTGGAAAATTATTTTCTAATATTAAAAGAAAACTACTTTCAAACTTAAATAAAACACTTTTAAATTTAATTAAGAAAGTCATTTATATTATTTATTTAGAGATTAATTTCTTAATTAATTAGAAAATCTTTCTTTAATAAATTAGAAAATATTTTCAAAATATTAAAGAAAGCTCCTTTTCTTAATTAATAAATGAAAACATGTTCCCAAATTTTATTAAGAAAAATATCTTTTTTAATAAATCAACAAACTTATTATTCATAAAGAAATAAAAAATTTCTAAATAAATTGAATAATAATTATCTAAACAAATAAAGCCATAAATTTAATTTATCTTAATCAAATTGAAATAAATAAATTTAATTAAAAACACTTTTTTAATTACTTAAAAATAATTTTCTTAATTTTAAAGAATCTAATTAATTAATTTCAATCTAATTGAAACTAATTAATTCTAATTTTAGAAAGTAATTTTCTAAAATTAAATTAGAAATCAATCTAATTATTAATCTTAATCAAATTAAGAAAAATAATTAATATAATTATGGAATTAAAGACATTTGTTTGACAATATGTCTTGGAATACTTTATTTCAAATCAAAGATAATTTTATTTATCTTTGGATTGCTTTAATCCAATAAACAAAAATACCTTATTTTAATACTAGAATAAGTTTATCTTTATTCTCAAACAACTTTTGCTCTAGAAGAAGAATATCGTATTCCTGTAACCAAACAACTCTTGTTTTAGCGTTAGGATATTTATACTCATGTTGCCAAACACCACTTGTTCTAACCTTAGAATAAGTTCATCGTTAAAACCATACAACTCCTTTCCTAACCCAATTTCCAAACATCGCTCTTCTTTATGTTTTAGAACCCTAATTTCTCAAAACCCCAACAGCCAAATATTGCGGTCATCACCACCATCAGCCCAACAGCTATATCACTGCCGCTACCCCTTTGCCACCTTCTTGCACTACTAGCAACCGCATCTCCTCCCACTGCTGACCATAGGAAGTCACATCGCTGTAAACAGATTCTCGCGTGTTTCGCCGGCTTTGCTGGTACATGAAGCTGCCACAACCTTGGTTCTCCAACCAGCAGCAGTGACTTCATCACGCACATATGCCTTTTTCCAATCACTAATAACATGTTTGTAGGGTTTCCATCAGCCTCCCAACTAGCAACTGTCTAGACGCGCCTCCACTTTCGTTTGAAGCCTCCATCATCTTCTCCGACAGCCAACGTTCCTTTATCACTAGCCATAGCCAACAACACACAAAATGCAAACGACTAGAAATTGTACAACTCCAATGCAAAATCAAAGTTTTGAATCGGGAGCTTTCTTGAGATTTATGGGAGATAGAGGTGAAGAGAACATTTCGTTGTTATGTTTTATTTTCCAGATACTTAAAGGCCTTGTTTGGTTGGCACGAAATCTTGTTTGAGAAAGTAATTATTTTCCTAAAATTTAAATTATCATGTTTGGTTCATATTTTGAATTAGTTAGGAAAGTAAAAACTTTCCCAATCTAAGGAAAGTAGTAGCACTTTCTTTGGATTCTAAATCCTATCACCCCCTTGGTATTTATATTATTTTTCCTAAGAATTTAATCCAAAAAAAAGTAGTCAAAAAAGCCCCTCTCTGTCACATCTCTGCGAAAATCTTTTATAAAACCTACCTCTCTTCAACTTCTCTCTCTCGACTCTCGTCTGCCTCCTCTTCAACTTCTCTCTCTCAACTCCCATTATTAACGTCTGATTTTCTACAAAAATCGACAGGTACTGGATTAACGTCTACCTCCCTTCAAGTTCTCTCCCTCAACATTTGATTTTCATGCTACTTACTGGAAAATTTTCATACTAGTTATTGTAAAATTTGTCTTATACCTCTCTTTATGATCGTATGTTTCTTATATCTCTCTTCATGCTAGTTAATGGAAAACATCAAAAGTCGAAGTTACTGGAAATTTTTTCTTATACCTCTCTTCATGCTAGTAACCGGAAAACATCAAACGTCGTAGTTATTGGAAAAATTTTCTTATACCTCTCTTCATGCTAGTTACTGGAAAACGTCAAACGTTGTAGGTGATGTTTTAAAAATTCTAGGTCTTTGAAAAGGCTTTTCTGCCGATTCCCACGATATTCTCTTCTTTTTCTTTGAGTACTGATATTTTTCTTTGACACCGTCATAGTTGATGTTTTAAAGATTATGGGTATTTAAAGATTTTCTGGTGGTTCCCACGAGGGTCTCTTGTTTTCGTTGAGTACTGATCTTCTTTTTCTTTTGACAGTGACTGCGTTTTTGCTGCAAAGTAAAACTGCCTAATCTTAACTAACATCAAAGCTATAGTAATGTTTTTATGCTCTTGTCTAATGGAAACGAATATAATAATGATCAAGTGTAATCAACCTACATGTCATGTCTCTATATGGAAAAATCTAAGGGAAGAGTGCTGGGTTGTCCCGTAAGATTTCCTATTTGTTAGGATGTATAAAGCCCACAGAAATTGTCCCATGGAACATGTCCGCTCCTTCCACTTAATCACTTACTATATGGAGCATATTAATCCTGATCTTCATCATTTAACTACGGGATCCGAAATATGCAACATTTACAGATTTCAACTCAAAACTGTATGGCTTTTGATGCATGTTGTAAAGCAGCTCAGTAGTTTACCGCTCAACAATTCAGTACGATGTTTGCATGTTTATCAGTTCTGTCAAAAATTAGAGGAAATTAATTATCTATTCATCTTATATGTATCAATTTTACATTGAAAACCGTATAAGGTTCCATTATAATTTATTTAATATTGGAAGAGAATGTGTTATCTCAGATGTAATCAAAAGTACCACCGGCCTGTATAAAAATTTTAGCTCAACAATCTCTTGTAATGACCACATAAGGGTAGTGGTCTCAACTAAAAACATAAGTTTGTTTATATTTTAAATATGGACAGAATGCATGTAGTTCATGTTATTGATTTCCTCTTCTTTTTTTTTCATTAATAGCATATTTTCTTAGGTTATTTTGCAAGTCACCACCAAACAAGGTTTTTTAAACGAGTAAAAAAGAAAAGATGTAAATCTAAATTTATCCAGTACCTCCAGTTATTGAAATTTACATGTATAATTCCTAAAAACCACCAAACAGTATTATGGCTCATTTAGATCCAAGTCATAAGTCATAATACATGATATTAGTCCAATCATAGTTTATATGACATAAAAATTAAGATAATGTATATAACATATTAAAAAATAATTCTGCTAACAGATTCATCATAATAACAATCAACTAAAAGTATAATAACCAGGTAATAAATAACATAAATAGAAAAAGAGATGTGAAGAATTAACTATAAAAATAATACGACTCAGAATTGAAGGAAAATTTTCTGATACGTTCTTGACCAAAGAGACAGACATTACAAGTATATAATACAGCAAGGTCAGCGGTCAAGATTGTCTCCGTGTGGAAAGGAGTTTTGAGTTGGAGTCTTCCCTGCAGATTGGAGATCTGGAACTTGGAGTCTTGTTGGTCTCTATGGTACATCTTTTTGCTCGCTTGTTCAGCCTCAACTGCAGAAAGGAAGAATAGAGATGACACAATAGAACTGAGATAACAGAATACTTTCTATCCTTTAATTACGCTAAAATTTAACATAGTAGTTATGATGACAAGATGCTTAACGAACATTAAGCATTTTCGTATTCTAAATACAGTTAACAACAGAAGTCAAATGCAAGAATATTTCTCTGTTATTACATAATTGTAAAAGCTCTCGAACGCTATACTTACGTTATTACTCACTTATGTTACATGTACAGTTGCTGCTGTAACTGCCAAGTTAACTAACAAACATTCATCTAACTGATTTACCAAGTCTAACTACCACATAACCACTGTCAAACTAATAAAACTAATCCACATTCTCGTTCATAATCATCGAAACATGCCATGGGACGTTTGAACAATCAAGAGAGACCAAATCTGTGAGCTTGTAAATACCAAATATGAGGTCGTATATGCACATGAATGTAAGAAATTAATAAAATTCAAATAAAATTTTCGTTATATATTATAATTCTAAGGGGAAATTTTTTCAAATATCAAAGTAAATATGTCTATAAGTTACACATCCGTGAAAAGTAGTTTCAATACTTTTGTGGATGTATATTATTCGTAAGGATATCCAATATTGGATATTGCGAGGGGATCCAATTTAAAAAATTACACCGGGAGATCATATATAAATAAGAATATTATTTTCAATCTAAAACTTTAAAACTTGAGTTACAAGTGTTTTTTTATATATAAATTGCTCACCTTATATTTGATAATTCACTTATGAAATTTTAATAATTTCTTTTTCATAAGTGAATTTAACTTTATCTAAATCAAATTTAATATCTTTTTATTTAAATAACGGTTTCATTGTTATTAAATTAACATATTTTCTTCAACTTGAAGTTATCGGAATTTTCACTTAATTATAAGGATATTAAACTTTTGTGATATTAATTATTATATCATAAGAAGAATTATAATTTAAATAAAAAAAAGTTAAGTTGAATTCATCCAATTTTATATATAAATAAAAAATACTATTTTCTACCCTAAATCTTAAGTTACGGCTTGAGTTATGCACTCGTTTATATAGCATAAATTACTTACACCTTATATCTCTTCCTTCACCTGGGATAACTTGCTTATGAAATCTAAAAAAATAAAAGAACATAGATTACATCTAAATTATTTAAGTGCAGTGAGACAGGTTTTTTTTAGAAGGATGGGAGTAAAATAATTAAAATTAATTATAGTTGGTCGGCAGTCACTGTCTTTTCTCCTTCATTCCCACGGCTAAACAGAATCGGGTCGTGGCAAATTATTATATATATGCCCTAATCCAAATACAAATTCAAAGTTTATATTTGTAAAAGTTTGTTGATATCAAAACTAATATTTATTATGTAAATGCACGGTTGGCCCCCGTTAACGCTCAGATAATTAAATTTGCAAGTACGTACCTTTGTATGCATGAAAAACACATACATCTTAAATATACACAAATATAGACATGCACCTAACAGTTATCAGGGTTGAAATTCAACAGTAAAACAAAGCTAATTCAAAGAGTGTTAACAAGGCCAAGAAGTGAAGTGCCTTTTCTCACCTACTATCTAAGCTACTTAGCACATCTAGGGAGATAGGATGAGATTTAAGTGCATGAATTCTGTATCATGGCGAACTTGACTTGGAATTGAGCCTCCACTGCCAACTTGCTGGCAACCCAGTTATCCTACTAATCACATTTTATTATAGGCACATTTCTCCGAGAGGGGCTCCGCCGCTTTATTTAATTTCTAAATTTCCCGTGGAAAAAATGCTTAATCTTAAAAAGTACTTTAACAATTGGAATCTTACCTTTTTGAATTTGAATAATTTCTCACAATTCTCAGCTTTCATATCTATTAGAAATTAGAATAATTAGAATATTGTTCAGGTTTTTCTGTACTTAACAAATAAACAGCATATTGAACCAATTCAAGATTAATCGCTCCTTAGCCCCAGAAATATCCACCAGTACTTAGAGAGTGATGACCCCTGTCGGAATCGAGCATTATACCATAAGATTACGACATTCCAGTGGAAAACCGGAAATACTAGCAGTTACGAGCAAGTTGGATCATTACATTTAGGAAAAAGCTTCGATATAGATTAAACTTAGAATTTACTACAGTGTCCTGATAAGACATGACTAGTTATGAGATAGGTTGGAATAGTAGAACATACTCGGATTTCTTAAATATCTGCGAAACAAAAGCATCCCAAGAAGAAATTAAGAAACCAAGTTCGTACACGCCGTCATCACCAATATACAAAGATGAGGTCTACGATGGATGGTGGGTTCAGCGTCTGGGATTAATGGGTACAGTACTAACTGTCCTAATGAAGCAGTGGAAACAATATTTATGTCCGTGGATTCACACTTTTTCTAAGGCTAATTCTGCACTTGTTGTACATTAGAAAAGGTGTCGTTTTGTTTCTGTGACCCTACCTCGGAATATGAAAGGGACATCAATGGACCTAAAGTTCCTAAACCAAGATAATGTTAAATAAAGCACTTCAAGAGAGCCGAAGGACTTGACCTGTAAAGTGTTCGAGCACAAAGAAAACTAAGTTCAGGAAATGATGAAACTTTAAACCTGGATTACGACAATAGATCCGTGTGTTACTGCAGTCTCTATATTTACGGCTGCCGCGCCGCGTAAGAGAGGAGACATAAGAATCAGGAGTGTTGATACTGAGTGTATTATTCCACCAAAATTCATCTAATTTTCCCGTGACAATTTGTCTGACTTGAACTTGGCACTGAATGTTATGGTGCCTACTTTTCCTACCAACTATTTCTATCATCCAAGACTTGGAGCAATGTTGTAAGCAACTGCATCTCCTAGCTAGCTATCGTGGCATCTAGTTAGCCTAAAGATAATTCGTAGGAAATGGAAGTTAATTAAGAACCACTTGAGAATATCATCACGATTGCAAAATTTGATCTTATGCAAATATAGCCCTTCAGTGATCTCGTAATTTATAAACCTTCCAGTTTTCTGCTAATGATGAAATTAAAGCTCGTCCTTGTGCTGCAGAACTCATGTTTCTTGTTAGCTGGATAGCTCCTGTTGATGCCGACGAAAGGCAACCAGGAAGTCTAATAGTTTATGCGTATGTTCTTACACGTAAAACTGAAAATGTTCCTGTTGTCTACAAGTCTAGTTTTGATATGCTTTGTTAGGATTGAACTCGAGTCAATTAGGTACAATCTCTAAATTCATATCAATCAAAGGAAATAATTTAGGTAAAAAAGTTGAATTAGAGCTTAATATTGTTATTATAATTTAATTTAAACTCAAACCTTTTAAAACGATAAAAATTTTAATATTTCACAAACTTTCAATCCAAGTGCTTAAAATGATTAAAAAAAAAGACTCAACATTTTGCCAACATTCAATTTAAACTTATTATCTTTGTCAAAATTCTACCTTTCAATTTTTTATTTTTTCTATCGATTCCCGTATTAAATGTACATCTTATATAGTAAGTGGAATCCAAAAAATTTTAAAATTGACCGAAAACTTCTGTTACTACCTTCCTCTTATTTAACAACATATTGTTGTTATTGATGGTTATAAATAAATTTTAAAGTTTCCTTATTTCTATCATTAGAACACTTACTATTGATAAACTGGTCATCATCATCATCACTTAACAGCTTGTTACAAAGGTTTTTCTAGATACCGAATTTGTACCAAAGTCGCATGTACTTTTTTATACAACAATTTTACTAGGTCTGCTTAAGTAAAACTTAGTCTTTTCATATGATCTTTGATCAATTAATTCACTGCAAGAAATTATATTTTTAGTGAAAATAAAAGTTGTCACTAAAAGTAGTAATATTGGTCACTATTATTAATAGTGTCTAATTTTTGAAGTCGTCACCTTCCGTCACAAATACCTCCGTCACTAATGAAATAGTGACTAATTTAAGAAATGGTCACAATTATGCAACACTTTTATGACACAAATACTGACACTAAAACTTATGAAATGTGTGACAAAATTATATGGCCACAATAACTTTACATATTTTTGACAAGTTTATCGTCACAAACAATATAAAGTAGTGACAAATTAAGTAGTAACAGAACTTCAATGTATTGTGACAAAAGTGCTGACACTAAAACCTATGGAATGTATGACAACACTATATGGTCACAATAACTTTACATATTTATGACAAGTTTGTCGACACAAATAATATAAAGTAGTGACGAATAAAGTTATAACGGAACTTCATTTTATTGTTACTGTTAGACCCCGTTTTCGGAGCCTAACTCATATTCATAATACATATATCCTAACCCAAGCGTAATCTAATGAAAACACCTTAACCATTATTAATTCATCTTCATGCTTTTACACCATAACATATCTTACTTATATGTCACCATAATTCCTATTCAAAATTCATCATCTCTAATCGATAGCTTTTTCAAGTATACCTAATTTCAACTCAATCTTAT